>CM039119.1:36750864-37083154 GCA_022036555.1 Microstegium vimineum | reverse complement strand
GTTCAACTTTGATGATGAGTGATTGTTCAACATGTGAGTATTTCAGTTTGAGCGGTTTATTCTAACCCTTGTGAAAGCATGTGTGTGCCTGTCTATCGGCTTGTGGTGTGCAGGTACTAGGCCCGGAGACAGTGGTCAATGGCGTGGAGAAGGTCAAGTAGAGGCTTGCCGTGCCAATGGACTGGAGAAGGGCGGAAGAGGGGCTCGGACCGAGGGACCATGGGCGCCGGCGGACTAGCTGTGGTGGCTAGTACTTGGCACCGGCGAGCGCGAGGAGACATGGAGGTAGACCGTGTTGACCAAGTCAAGACGGCGGGCGAGCGAGTCGAGCGGGAGGCTCAGGGGACTCGGAGCCGGGCCGGGCGAGGACGAGGTGGCACGTGTCGAGCGGTTTGGTGGTTTGGGCCTCAAAACCATCGGAAGACGGTTTCCGAGTTTGGGCCTCAAAACTTGGGGTTCGGTAGTTGATCCCAAAGCTACCAGTGGCGGGTTTCGCGGGTTTGGGCCTCAAAACCCGGGCAGAACTTCTGAGGAAGCTAGGATGACACGTGGCGGAATCCTGGAGGTTACATCGAGGCGACGACAACTCCTGGCAGGAAGCGGGGCCGTCCGTTCAAATCGAGGAAGATATTTTCCGGAGCTTGGATTGCAATGCTTAGGCTAGGTAGTTCACTCATGTATCTAGGGGGGTCTTTGGGAAATAGCCAAAGCCCGTTAAATAGGGGTTGAAGGGGTATCCCTCATCCTATCTCTTGCATTTCCTTCTCCCACCTAAATTCCTAGGGTTTCCCTTCTACTAGTCTTCTTGCTTGAGATCCACCATGTCTCCGGTGTAAGAACTTGAGATTGTTGCAAGGAAGCGGAGGCTGTAACCTCCGTAGGCCATGGTGCCTTTGATTTCTTGATCGTGTCCCCGTTTTGCTTGTGTTCTTCGCGTTTTGCTTTTTTGTTCCCCTTTGTTCCTGAGATGAAATCTCTTTGTAGGGAGTAGCTCTTGCAAATCTGTTTGAACCAAGTTGTTCATATTCAAGAGGAGCATATTTGCACTGAAGGATCCATCCTCAAACCTCTCGAGTACACAGATCAGGCGATTTATTTGCGGTGTTCTTTGTTTCTTGGTTCCTCCCCCCAAATCTTTGTTTCCCTTCAATCCAAACCAAATTGAGCGATGATTTTTTCGGGATAGCTCCTCCATAGCACTAGAAACATGCCTACCAAGTTGGGTTGCTAGTGGAGATCATTTGGTTGGGATTTGGGAAGATTTGACGAAGAGAAAATGGAGTTTCATGTTTCCTGCGTTCTGATCGGGGCGTCGGACGCTCTAACAGAAGGCGCCGGATGCTAGGCCTTGCCTACGTCATCGTCCGTCGCCAACTCTATCAGCGAGTTTCAAGTTGGCGCCAGACGCTTGGCAGCGTCCGTCGACCACGTGCCAGAGCATCCTTCGGTTTTAGAGTCGTGCATGCTCTCTATGTGTTCTGCGTCAGACACTCCCCAGCGTCCGTCGCCGGTCCACCAGACGCGTCCGTCGCCTGGAAGACCTCTCGTGTTCGGCTCTGCATACGCGTCAGACGCTCACCCAGCGTCCGTCGCTTCCCGTTGCAGTGTCCGTCACCCAGCGTCTGTTGCAATGCGTCGGAGCATCCGTCGCCAGTGTCTCCAGCGTCCGTCGACTGCTTTTTGGTTGTTTTGCTTTGGGTTCTTGCCTCTTTCCCATAGGGTTGAGCACTCAATCTTGGGGGTTTCCGGTGAGATTTCCTCCACTGCTGGTGAGCTCTCATTTGCTCGATTTTGTCTGAATCCATCAACTGGGTTGTGGTTTTGGGACGAGTGGCCCGAACATTTCGAGAGAAATTTGAGGCTCCCATTCACCCCCCCCCCTTTGGTCGCTGTTCTCAGTCCTTCAACAAGTCTGACTTGAAGAGGGGCCAACATGGGAGGCATTAGGTAACCAATAAGGTGCATGTCATCGACTAGATGGGGTCATAGGGAGAGCACTTGGCACCACCGTCAGTCATCGGCACCTTCAGCAACCAATGCTCGTGTCTAGTCAGGGAGCACGTGCCGATCACGTACTTCAACTGGAAGACGGTGTCGAATGAACTCAAGGACAAAGTATGGACTGATATCAAGAAATATTTCCAGTGCCCACCAGACCAATTCAATGAGGAGCGACGCAGGGGGCATGCGGTGTTTATTGTAGGCAAATCCCTTTGCACCCTCTAGGCTACACTGAACAAGAAGTATGTGAAGACCGGGAAGACACCCTTTGCGGACTACAGCTTCATTGAGAAACACGTCTGGGATGAGGATCTCGACAAAATGACCACTGACGAAACATAGTCCAAGAGCTAGAAGTTCTCGGAGCTTGCAAAGAACAACGAGGTCTCGCACCACCTAGGCATGACCGGGTATGCCAGTAAGCGGCTGATTTGGCGCCAGGAAGAAAGGGACGCAGAAGCGTCCGGGCAGAGTTATCCATTACAAGGTGCCGACGAGAGGTCACGCGACTACTTCTATGCTCGTCGGCCCAAGAAGCTGAAGGAGGGAATGACCAAGTACGATGAGCCACAGACCGAGGAGGCAGAGAAGGCTTTGCTTGAGGTCAAGGCGGCAAAGGAACGCAGGGAGTTCATACCTCGCAGGGATCACGACAAGCTCACTGAGGCGCTGGGAAACCCCGAGCACCGCGGCCGCGTCCGGGGTGTATCCTCGAGGCGGAGCTGGAAGAATGTGGGGTCGTGGCAGTCCGACGCTGCCTCTTACGACACGAGGCAAGGATACAAGGAAGGTATATTCCAGGCCGGCAAGGAAGCCACGATGAAGGAAACTAGGTGGATAACCCGCGCCTTGCTGCGGGTATTCCAGAGCCATGGCGGGCCACGGGCCAACAACGGCGGCTGGGGGAGTGACCGATCTTCGGTGTAGCCTCGTTAGAGGGTCATCGTAAATCTTAGTGGTTTCGAAGTATCTCACCCGAGGTCTCACTCAACTGAACCCTCTCCTCCTAATATACCGGAGGGGCATCTCCCTACTAGGATTTCTAAAAGTTTTGTGTATGGATCATTCAGGCGTTTTGAAGGGCCTGAGAAAATCCATGTGATATGCACTATTGCCATGTTTTTCTCAGAAACACTGGTTTCGGGTATTCCAAAGCCACAGCGGACCACGGACCAACTACGGCGGCCGGGGGAGTGGCCGGCTTTCGGTGGAGCCTAGTTAGAGGGTCCTCGTAAACCTTAGTATTTTTGAAGCCTTTCACCCCGAGGTTTCACTCAAACGAACCCTCTTCCCATAATATACCTGAGGGGCATCTCCCCTCCCAAGAGTTCTGGTAGTTTTGTGTATGGTTCCTTGAGGCGTTTTGGAAGATCTCACAAAATCCATGTGATATGCAGTTTTACCACATTTTTGCTCAGAAACACGGGTTTCACCCATGGAGGCGCACTAGAGAGTTATCGGTATCTTATCGAAATATATCCATGTGGGGTCTTGTTTTGAAGAGTTTCTTGCGAGGAACACCATGGTGCAATTGGATTTTAATTATGATACTTGCTTTAGGTGCTATGGCTTTTTTATATTTCAAAATGAAATAGCTAGTGGGAAGATAAATGAGGGTTAGTGGGCTGATGACATCACCTGATATAAGATGACATCACTTTTAGCAAATCCTCGAATCTGATTGGAGGGGACCCTCTAAGTGGGTCTTAGCAATATAGGAGTAGTAGATGATCATGGGTTTGATACAAGATGCTTTCACGAGCACCGACCACAAGATGGTGGAGCTGAGGACACATATGTTTCGCTAGGCTGGCATGATGCCACAACAGGGTGAAGGTACCTCAGCACCCGAAAGGTATCCGGTCGATGAGATCATCGAGCGTAGATTGGTCCACCTATTGGCACCATTTGGCAGAGCGGGGAGGAAGAAGAAGGTGGCAGAGGGCTTAGTAGAGCCGCCCAACCTTGAAGATAGGTTCCGAGGCAAGCCTATCCCGCCCGAGTATGCCAAGGTCATAGTGGCGTGGACGGACGATCACCACGAGGATGATGAACTTGATTTCATGACTGAAGATAGAGGCAGGACCCTTGCCAGTGCTTTGGGCACTTTTGTGCTATGGAACAAGGACGACCTTTACTTCCCTCCACCGTCGCCAAAGAGCTCAACCGGTCACCGACTCCCCCAGGTGGCGGCCCAGGTGACGATGACAATGACGACAATGACTATGATGTTGGTGGCCACCAAAGCCCAAGTAGCCCATCACATACCCCGCGTCCGGACACGAGCAACCCACAGGGACGAACTAGAGATGAAGGATCGGGCCACCAAATGCCGCCTCAAAGCCAGAGGAAAGTGGAGTGTCCACCGCCACCGAAGAAGCTAGAAGAAGAGGGGGACAAACCCGCCCATCTCAACGAGGTCGAATGGGTGGTGTGGAACGCCACAGAAAAGAACCAGTACACAACGGAGTTCCAAAGGTACAAATGGCAACCAAACATTGCAAGCATAGTATGTGTGCACATATATATGATACTAACACACCCTTCTCTTGTCTCAATAACAGGGAGCAAACCCCGTCTGACATTTGGCCTCTGAGTCCAGATTGCTCTGCTAACTTTGAGAATGGCAAGTTCATATTGCCGTTAGGGCAGCTTGTTGAGGAACCATAGGAGATTAGAAGGTTCCATCGTTGGTATATGCATGCTTCGAGGTTAGGCATGAAGGAGTTTGTTCAGAGGGTACCCAAGGAGTACTTTCTCTTGGAGGAGGACGCCTATTTCTCAATTGTCTTCCATGACATGCATAGAATGCTGCAGCGCAAAGACCTCAATGTCGCCCAAGTCACCCTGTTTGCCATGTAAGTTATTGCACCTCTGCATCTCTATAGCTAAGTAAGTTCATTACGATCGAAGTAATGTATGCAATGTTGACACTGTTGCTTGTAGGATGCAATCATATGTATGCAAGGAGTTGTCGCATAAGGTTATTTACCTATCTTCTATGCATATTACCGAGAGTGCCATCATTGGCTACGAGCTAATGGACACGAATCCAAAGTTGGTGGGCTTGACAGGGATGGAGCGAGTGAACGCCATAGCTTTGATGCGAGGCGAGATCAAGTTTAGGGTGGGACACTACATCCTCAAAGCCATGAAGCAGCTCCAAGGAAAAGGGTGTATTCTTGCCTCTCACGAGTTTAGGTAAGTCCAAATGATACATGCATGCATGTTGGCTTCACCATGTTTCATATTTGAAGATCTTAGATCCATATTGTTTGAATTGTGTAGCACGAGCGACACGGGGCATTGAATTGTATTCATGATCTATCCTCAGGATGGTATGTCTTGCATATTCGACTCCATGCGGAACACGCACATGCGAGGCTACAGACATTTTGAAGGATGTCTGCGATAGTATGTGAGTACACATATTTTCTTTTAAGCACTCAAAGTATATGATTGTATCTGATGTTTGACACTGCTGGCATGCACATTCAGCGCTTATAGGATGTACGTGGAAGACCCCGCCTGCGTTGACTGTAGGTCCGATAAGGTGAAGGAGTGGGGCACAAAACTCAGGTTGAGGCGAGAATTCCCGGTAATACAACTCGTACTACTACTATCCTACTACCACTACTACAACCCTACTACTACTTACTGCTACATATGTATGTCTTACATGCAGTGTGTCAAGCAACCTGAAGGCTCTCTCTTGTGTGGATACTATGCTTGTGAGTACCTCAGAAGATGCCAGAAATTTAGCCAAAGCTGGCGGCAGCTCAAGAAAGGTATGGATTGGTGGATGGGACGAAACGTGACTCAAAAGACCAACACTCACACAATAGCCGACATTTGTAAGTTTGTCACCGATGAATGTGCTGAAGTTAGTGGGAAATTCTTCTACTCGGGCAACGCGCTAGCGGCATTACCTCAGTACCGTGCGCTAGCCAATTGGAGAACCAACGGTTTAGACATGACTGACTACAAGATGTCGGACATCTTCGATTAGATGAACTTATTATACATATATGTTTAATGAACTGCTGGACATGCTTATGTGATATCGGTTAATAGATGAACTTGTTGTAACTTTGTGATATCGGTTCTCTTGGAACAAGACAACACATTCATGTAATATTTGTTTAATCCATGTATGCTTATGTTCTCTTATATAATCTGTGCTTGAATTTGAGAAAAATGTTTTGAAATCCAATTTATAATTTTAAAAACATTTTTTTGTTTTTTTGGAAAATATTAACCGTGGCGGTTGCTAACCGTCACGGTTAATAGTCATTAACGGTGGCAGTTTCTTATAGCAACCGCCACGGTTAATATCAATTAACGGTGGCGGTTGTCCTAACATAACCGCCACAGCTAATGCTATTAACCGTGGCTATTGGTCAACCGCCACGGTTAATGCACCTATTAACCGTGACCATTGATCTATGGTGGTTAGAATAACCGCCACGGTTAATCCATTTTGACCGCCACGGAAAATAAATCATGTAGTAGTGTTGGGAACATTGGTAGTATTACCTAACGATGATTGCTATATGTACTTGCACTAAATGACGCAGCTTTGACTGTAGCTAGAATACTTAGGAGTTATTTCTTTATTACTTGTATTGGACGATGCTTGTGTAGTGACTAGAGAGCTCTAAGAACTTTATCTTTATCATTATCATGACTGATCAATGCATATTATCATATATATTTATCATGTGACTTACCCCTGTTATGAGTAGAGTACATGACATTGGTTAATCCCTTCATTCATTTCATATGAGTGTTATCAATACTATAGATTATCAGTTTAACTAGACCTTCCAAGTGGTAAATATAAATCGACAACCTAGTAATAATCTAGGTAAAATGCTACAATGGTGTATTAATCTGTTCGCTTGCAGAATCATTTGTTCTTCATAATTTCATTCATCACTATTCATTTCTGCTTACTCACATAAAATAATAGAATATTTCATAAGTACCATTAATTATTCCTAGCTCTATAATTAGGGATGACAACCTAGTTCCATGCTTAGGAGTACAAGGTAAAAGATAGTGGCTAGTTGCTAAAGACAAGTTAATTACATACCATGCATTTATGGCGCCGTTCTGAGGATAGGGAGCAATCTCTATTTTCGGTGCGACAGTATCTAATGTCAACAAGCACTTTTGGCACCGTTGCCGGAGAAGGTATCTAAACTTTGGAAGTATGAATAAGATCGATTAACCAATTGACCTCTTACTCAAACAAGTTTACCATTTTTTCTATCTCTCTGTGTATCTTATGCAGAGTAAATGAATGCACAGTTTTGCTCTTCCAGATAACTTCACTGAAAATCCAGTGAAACTCATTCGAAGAAAGCAGAAGTTTGCACAAGTGAGGGACATTTTCGAATCACCATCAAGAACACCCTCAGCCGAAGCTCACTCTTTGAGAGAGAAAGCTCCAATATCTAAAGAACAATAACCGGGATCAAATTTAGCAATTCCTTTTAAAGCTATGGCTGAGAAGACACTACGAGTGTTCTTTGCCCCAACTTCTACCAACATCCGCACCGGACCTACAGTTAATGTTGGTGAGAATATATTTGAGCTCAAGCCGGCTCTCATCACCATGGTTCAAGCAAATCAATTTTGTGGAAAGGCTCATGAAGATGTAAGTGCACACGTACAATACTTTCTAGAGATCTGCAGCACCTTCACGATCAAGGGATACCAAGAGATGCCATTCTACTCCGGCTTTTCTCGTTTTCACTTTTGGGGAAAGAAAAACAGTGGTTCTATATAAAAAAAGATATCAACACTACATGGGATAGATGTTCCACTACTTTCCTGGCCTAGTTCTTTCCTATCAGCAAGACCAATGCTTTGCGTGGGAAATCTCAAGCTTTCAGCAACAACATGATGAATTGTTCGTCAAAGCATGGGAACGTTTTAAAGATTATATCGCGAATTGTCCTCATCATGGGATGGAGGATTGGCTATTGATGCAGTCTTTCTATCACGGACTAGTCGCTAGTACCTGTGAATCTATGGATGCTGCAGCTGGAGGAGCATTTCTGTCACTCATGCTCCCACATGCAACATCACTTTGTGAGAAGATGGCCTCAAATCAGAGTTGGAATGAAGAACGTGTTCAACCTCGCAAGAGAGGAGGAGGTATACATAAACTCAAAGAAGCTGATATGGTCACCGTCAAGCTGGACCTCATAATGAAAAATCTTGAAAGCCAATCGAGAAAAGAGATGTCATGGACATTAATGATTCTCGCATGACTTGTGAAGAATATGGAGATATTGGACATTCAGGAAACAATTGTCCTAAATTGTAAGAGGATGTGAACTTCATCAACAACAACACCAACTATCGTCCTCAGCAAGGCTAAGCATGGAATCAGCAACCTCGACAAGGTAACTTCCAAGGTAACAACAATAGCAATTACAATTTTCCACCTTTAAGAGAACTTGCTGCTGGTCAATCAAAATTACTTGATCAAATGTTTAAAAAGATAGTATTCAATGATAAGGCTTTAGAAAATATAAATACTAGGATGGATACCTTTGTTTCTGCTATTAAAAATCAAAACAGCTTCAATAAAATATTAGAAATTTAATTAGCTCAGCTAGCAGCTGTTGTTCCTCCAATGAAAAAAGGTAAGATTCTGGGCGAACCGGAAGATCAAGAAACTGTAAATCTTGTCGACATGACATTTTTAATGCAACCAACTACTACACTCAGCCCGCTGATGTGAAGTGGATTGACTATTCACTTCCCGAGAAGAAAGGTGATCCTAGGAGGCCTGTCATTCCTATCTCCATAGGGTGTCACACCTTCCCAGAAGTTATCTGCGATTTTGACGCTAGTGTCAACATCATGCCTAAGGTAATATATGAAAAGATTTTAGGAGATCCCCTGTTGTACACAAATATGTGTTTGCAGCTTGCATATCAATCTATCTGCTACCCGAGGGAGTCCTAGAAGAAGTCATCATTTGAGTGGGACAATCATATGTTCCCATTGACTTTGTGCGTCATGCGCACATGTGGGTGAGTTTTTCCTACACTCGCGTGTAGTTAACTCTCATCTTTAATAAACCATCCTAGGTATGTATGCATACTTATTTATCAGTTCGAGTATGTTTATATATTAAGATACTCTAAAACTTATCGCGTGAAAATTTTCCAACGGGGTCAATATTTATTAATATATTATTACAATACTATTATTATATTATATAAAACAAGTATGATCACATGCTCTTATGTATACTTGCATACTTCATATACATACTACCATAAACTTTATACATTATGTACATATACATCATCGAAGTATATACATCGTAAATCTAAAGACATACAGGTGGAAGTAATTACATGCAGATGTAGAAAGGAATTTCCCTATATATATAATTTACGGTATATGACTTCTTGCTATGTCTCAATGTGTGGCAGGCAGCTGATGATGCGGAGCATGGAAATGCAGTAAAACACTTTTGACCTTTGGTTTGTTTTGTCCAAGAAGCAACAAAAAGTATAAACCCGATCTAGTTCACAATTGATGTACCGTCAATTAGCTGGAGAAGACAAAACAATAGTATCACACTGGATGCACAAATTTAACTATACTTGTTGGAAGAGAGAATGAAGATCAGCTAACAGATATACGTACAAATTATCGTTGTTTTCCATGAGCATAACTTCCCCATTTCTATATTACAAAACATTTGTTTTGACTTTTCTACATTTGTTTTGTTTCGAAGATGCCCAAGACATCTTGATCAAATACGTTGAATTGCTTGGCTGCAAGTTTGGGGATTTCTAATTTTGTATCTAGGAATTCCTGTACATTTTAGAAAGCTTAGAAATATTGAATAGAGTAGGGTTGAGGAACGTGTTGAGAAGCGACTGAGTAGTTGGAAAGGGAAACACCTTTCAATTGAGGGACACGCTTAACATTAATAAAATCAGCGCTTAATAGTCTAACAATGTATATGGTGCCTTCTTTGCCTTTCCAAAATGAGTCCAAAAGAAATTGAATTATTTCTGTTCTAGATTTTACTAGCAAGATGATGAGAAAAAAGAAGTGCTGGTTAGCTAAGTGGAGCATATTATGTGAGCCCAAAGATCAAGGTGGTCTTGGAATTCATGATCTGCACATTAAAAAACATTGCTCTACTTAGTAAATGGTTGTTGAAGTTACTTACCAATAGAGGCCTTGGTAGCAATTACTCCGCAATAAATATCTAGACTCAAAACCATTAATATAGTGGAATGGAAAAATGGGGATTCACATTTTTTTGTCTGGAAAAAGTCTACATAACCCCCTCAACTATTGAGGGTACACTACTTAACCCTCCCGAACTATAAAACCGGTTATTCTATCCCCTGAACTATCAAAACTGGCCAAATAACCCCCTCTATGCGGTTTTGAGGGTGGTTTTGCCTTTTTCTTTTTTATTTATTTCGGTTGAATTTCTGAAAAAACATAATAAATCATAGAAAAATCGTAAAATAGAAAATTAAATTTTGTTGGACTCAACATCAGTGGATCTACACATTGAACACATTATATGATATGCTTTAGTAAAAAGTTTTTGTTGTAGATTTAGATCTATGTTTTTCTATAATTAATTATAAAAATTCATAACTGTAATTTTTGTGGTCCAATTGTGGTGAAATTTTTATGGTAGGCTAATTATTGTATGCTTCAAATGTAGTAAAAATTTCATACTCATTGGATCACGTATAACTTAGTTATAGATTTATATATGTTTATACCTTAGTTAAATTCAAATAAACTTATAACTAAATTATACATGATCCAATGGGTGTGAAATTTTTATAACAGCTGAAGCATACAATAATTAGCCTACCATAAAAATTTCACCATAATTGGACCACAAAAATTACAGTTATAAATTTTTATAATTAATTATAGAAAAACATAGATCTAAATCTACAACAAAAACTTTTTACTAAAGCATATCATATAATGTATTCAATGTGTAGATCTACTCATGTGGAGTCCAACAAAATTTCATTTTCTATTTTCCATTTTTTCTATGATTTATTATGTTTTTTCAGAGATTCAACCGAAATAAATAAAAAAGAAAAAGGCAAAACCACCCTCAAAACCGCCTAGAGGGGGTTATTTGGCCGGTTTTAATAGTTCAGGGGGTAGAATAACCGGTTTTATAGTTCAGGGGGTTAAGTAGTCCACCCTCATAGTTGAGGGGGTTATGTAGACTTTTTCTTTTTTTGTCTAGTCTTATGTAGGTGAAGCCAAACTTTTTGTGCTTGGGATCCTTCATTGTAAAAAACAGAATACAAGTATGTTTTTGGAAGATAAATGGCTAGGGAATTCGTCTTTACAAGAACAATACTCATGTCTTTATAACATTAGCAGACCTAAACATATTACTATTGCAGAGGTTCTTTCTACTCCATCACAAAACCTATCTTGACGAAGAGAACTCATAGGTCCCAAATTACTAGCGTGGAATAATTTGTTGCCCTGAATTGGTAATATACAATTGACCCATAAGCAAGATAAGTTTCACTAGAATTTACATCCAAATGGATAATTCTCGTTGAATTCACATTATCTGGCATTACATATTGCTATCCCAAACACCAACAAACTCATTTAGAAAGCAAAAGTCCCATTAAAAATAAAAATTTTCCAATGGTACCTATGATGAGGATTTATATTGCCAAAGGATAACCCAGTAAAACACAATTAGCAAGGTAGTAAACTTTGTTGCTTTTGTGACAAAGAAGAGATAATTAAGCACTTGTTCTTTTACTGCCTATTTTCTTGTTCAATTTGGTCTTTTATTCATAGTGTAACCGGACTTTTAAAACCTCATAATATGTCATATGTTCAATGGTTGGTTATGAGGTGTCAACAAAGATGTCAAAGTTGTTACTCCTGCTAGGAGCAGTTGCAACCTGTTGTTGTAGGAACGATATTGTTTTTAGAAAAAAAATTACTTCTTATGTGCAGGCTATCTATTTGGTTATCCACTGGCTACGTACTTGGGCTATCCTGCAGAAGCCGGATTTGCAGTATACAATTATAGCGGTATCAAAACAGTTGATGCAGGTATACAATTTAAGTGATAATTATAGCCGGATTAATTGCCAGTTTACCTTAAACCTGTTCGAACAATAGAAACAGTACCCTAATTGTCACTTAATTTTTGATTGAACACTGCTGTTCAAGAAACTGCAGAGAACTTGCACATATTGTTGGTTTGGTGAAAGCAACTCAAACGTGCACGTGCATGAAACTGAAATGTAAAAATAAAATGTCCGACTTCCACGCGACGAAGTTACCAGGTAACCTGCAATTGTGCAGTCACCAGTCAGCAGCAAGTTAAATTAATATACGACTAAGCAGAAAGAATTAGTTCGCGTAGTCACGTGGTCGAGTCCAGACTCCAGAGATATATACGAGCTGAGCTGAGCTGAGCTGAGGTCCATTTAACCAATTGCGGAATTGCCTGGCGCTTGTTTTGACCAGGCGTTTATCCGAGGGAGCTAGAGGCATCAACTTACCCTTGTCTTCTCTTCTTAGAATAGATATATAGATGCATGAGTAGAGTGGTGTACGTAGAGCTAACTACTAGTCGTACACCATCGTTCCCGTCCACCTCCGCTGTCGCTGGGAAATGTCACTTCACTCCAAATGTTAGGTAGCCACGAGGCGTTGGGGACCTAGCTGTAGCTTTCACTTTCAGGGTGATTACAAGAACATACGTTCCCGCTAAATTGGGAAAATAAATAATTTTTCTTCTGTGGTCAAACGAAACTTAAAAAACCACTTAAAGCGATTTTTCCTTGATTTCGTTGTTTACATGTGAAACGATTTAATTCCGTCAATTTAATAAAGTATGCTTTTTATATACTACTTTCATACTCGTAAAATATGTCGTTTAGAACAACATTTGAGTCAAATATTGAGAATATAAATTATAAATAACTTTTAAGTCGTTTAGTTTGGAAATATGAAAATTATATCAATAGATTTGTCTTGAAAAACCACTTTCATAAAAATATACATATATTATATTTTAATAAATATTTTTTTTAAATCAGACGTTAAAGTTACGTTTTGACGACCGTGTCGTTGTCCAAAACAACATATTTGAGGAAGTACAACGTAAGCACGACTTTAAGTCTCAGTTCACTCTAGTCCCTAGAACGAATTTTCCTGGCATACCATTTTGTCCTTTTCATTTTTGTTATTCAAAAACCAAGGATCTAGAGACCTCTAAAATTCTTGTGACTTTTTAGATAGAAATGCTAAAAAATAAGCATTATCCATTTTAATTGTAATAAGCCTTTATAGCTTTTTGTAGTTTTGAAATTATATTTTTCCTAAAATATTATATTGAAGTTTTAAATTATATTAAACTAAATGCCTAGATGCTAAAAAGTAAGAAAGAAATATATATCTATGTTTAGTGTATTATACTGTATAAAAGTATATCAATGAGATAGATTCCTATCTCACATTCCGGACGTCTCTTAGTCATATGTTGGTTTGTGTCATACCCAATTTTAAGGATAAAATTGAATATGAATAACTCATGTGTGCCCAGAGATCAATCACACACATAAGCCGACAAATCTTTAAATAGTACCATCACTGAATGCTTATTACACAACGAATAATATTTATTAAACATAACAGCGGAAAATAAAGATAACTCTCGCGACGAAGCTCCACTTCACAGGGAACGCCGACTGGTTGACCACTAGCCTAGTACTCCTCACGGTAGTCTTCATAACCATCTGAAGGGGTTGAGAAAGAAAGAGTGAGCACTTACGTACTCAGCAAGAGTAACATAGGGTTATGAAGCTCAAAAGGTTGACACTATCTATACTGCGGTTGCTTTTAACTTGGTCAAGTTTTACCAACACTTAGCTTTAATTATGCATAACCCAATTGATATCCACGTGATATAAATATAGTAAACCACATTAACCATTAAACAACATGATCATCTACACTGTGAGTTTTCCAGGCCGCTCGTGACCGTGAGCATGGCTATCATGATAGATTTACACTCTGCAGAGGTTATACACTTTACCCACAAGCCATGTTACCCATATGCCCGGGTTTATAACTCCCATAACACTTCTAAGGTGAGTGGGCAGCGAACACTATGAAGTCTTTCAAAAGTCTTCCTAACATGTTGCCAGACCCTACGAACCCAAGGGCAAGGGGTATAGCCTCTACTCGATGATACCTTTCGAAGCGGTAACCACCCTAGAACATGCCCTACAACCAGCTCGGCAATGGTGCCTTTCACGAACTGCCAACATGCTAGTACGAATCTTCATACTTGACCAAGGTCAGAGCCATTATAGCACTCGTGGTTGTATTAGAAATCCCAGCTTTTGCCCTACAGTGGTGTCCTATTCCATGTTGCTACAAAAGTCAATTTTATCTCATCGTTGCATATATCATTAGTCAAGATTCATCTCAAGATCCATTATTGTAAAGCATAGCAAAGCTACCCACATGCATAACACCCATGGTGACAAGGTAAAGGATAACAAAGCTATGGTATTGATCTAATAGGAATCAAATTAGACACATGCAATCATGACTAGATTGAATTATGGTGAATAGGTAACAAGGATAATCCCATGTTAAACTTGCCTTGATCACAAAGCTCCTGGTGATCCTGATCTGCTGCAAAGAACTCTTGCTCATCGAAGATCTCACCGGCTGTACTCGATCAACATCACCACGCAATCATCCGAACAATCATACACGAAGCAAACAAGATATGATCAGAACATTACACCATAAACAATAAAGACACTTTGAAAAGGTTATAAAACAGATCTATACTTTACTACGATCACAAAGACGCGAGAATCACGCTAATCGGATCTAAAACGAATAAGTTATAGATTAAACGGGATTTTGAAAAGGGCAAGATTAAAGCATTAGCAAAGTAATTTTCTCTGATTTTCAAAAGTAATTAACATAGGTGAAATCTATACTACTGGATACAGCATAAAATTACAGATCTAACGCAACTTGAACGGGTCGATTTGGATTTAAAACGAAGAAAATATAAGCATTTGAAATAAGTGGCAAAACTGAAATTAGGGTTTTTATTTTATTTTCGAATTAAAACCGGATTAAAGGAGATTACGTTTTCCCGAGGGGAAAGCGCAAAACGGAAACCGTCTTCTGGACCGCGGGTTGAGAGATAGAAAAACTCAGGGTCTCTTTAACAAAAAGACCACCCGAAGGGGTATCGGTCGATCGGGGCGGTTGGATTAGAGATCGACGGATCGGATTAGATGGGGGAGGTGGAGGCGGTGGTTTCCCACCGGAGCAGAGCGGCGCTCGGCGGCGCCATGGCCGGCCGAGGCGAGACCTCATCGGCGTAAGCCGATCGGGGGCTACGGTGACCCGTTTTCGAATCTAAGCACACCGGGAGAACGAGGGAAACACGGCGAGTTCGCCTAGGGCTATGGCGAGACTCGGGGACGAACGGGACACACCGACGACGTAGCACTGCGGCGGCGGACGCTCTGCGCACGGCGGTTAGGGCTCGGATGGCCTAATCTGGCCGGGAAAAATCTCGGGGAGCAAGAGGGGGGCACAGCGAACACCCCTAGGGCAAAGCCGAGGCTCGGAGAAGGACGGGGGGTCCGACGACGGTGGTCCGTGGCGGCGGAACCTCGGTGCACGACGACACGGTTGAACAGAGCGCAATTGAGCGAGAAAAGAGAGGAAGGAGGCGTTCTGCACTTACGCGAAGGTGTTGCGGCGCTTGGTGAAGAGCGTGGAGTAGCCGGCAGTGCGGAACGGCGGCGGCGCACTGCTCGGACGACGGCAGGCGCGATGCGAGGCGAGCAGAGGCGTTTGCGATGGGGAAAACGGCGCGGGGCGGCGCTATTTATTGCGGCCGAGGGTAGAGTCCCGCTCGGTCTCGAGCGCGGGTGCGGAACGCGCGGGGTGGCGGTTACTGGACGCGGCGTCAACGCGGCGTCGCGGCGCAGACAGTGTCCGGGTCAGACACGGGAAGGAGAGGGGAAAGAGATGACAGGCGGAGCCGCTTCGTCAGTGAAAGACAGAGAGAGGAGAGCGGCGCCGACAGGCGGGTCCCGGATGTCAGCGGCAGAGAGAGAGAGAGAGGGAGGGAGGCGAGCGGCGCCGACACGCGGGCCCGAGCTGGCAGTGGGAGAGAGGGAGAGGAGGCCGCGGTGCGCTGGGGCTGTGGCCGAGTGGGCCGGCCCAGTACAGAGGGAAGAAAGGGAGAGGGGAAGGAGGCCGACCGAGTGGGCCTCCGGGCCAGAAAGGAGAGGGTGAGGTTTTTCCTGTTTTCTTTTTATTTCCTTTTTCAAATACTTTTCCAATTTGATTTTCAAACTGATTTTGAAATTCTTTTCAAGGTTTTGCAACTTCAAACAATACAAAGAAAAATGCAGAGGCATCAGATGCATCACACATGTTGAACCCTAACATGATATTTAATTTTAGTTTTATATATTTAATTCTATGCTTCACAAAATGATTTGAAATTAAATCAAATTAAACTCAAATTCAAATCTAATTTGTTATTCAAATTTTAGGGTGTTACAGTTTGTAATAACTGATACACTCCAACTATATGTACATGAGAAAGATTAACTATGAAAGTAGTATATCTTGAAACCTTATAAAAAGAAATGGAGGGACAATACGTTTACTACCACATTTTTCATCAATCATAGCGCATTCACTTTTTCATATTACGGAGTATTATAGTTGTATTGTCTTTCCCAATAGATATATATTACTCCCTCCATCCTAAATTGTAAGTCATTCCAAGAATCTTGGAGAGTCAGAGCATCTCAAGTTTAACCAAGAATTATAGACAAAACTATAAAGATTTATAACATCAAATGGGTATACTATGAAAATATAATTGATAACGAATCTAATGATACTTATTTGACATCATAAATATTATTTTATTGTTATATAAGTTTGGTCAAACTTGAAAAACTTTGACTCTCCAAGATTTTTGGAATGATTTATAATTTGGGATGGAGGGAGTATCTTTTACGGACCACACCCACCTTATCGCCGCGATCTAATCTTGTTGAATCGACAAAAACAGCACTCTGCACACATGAAGGCTACAGCAGTGGAATGGAAATGGGAAGAGTGGGTAAACGAACGGCGCCCGGTCATTATTGCTCATGGGACCAGAAAATACAACGGAGCGGGCCATTTCCGCTTGCTGAAAAATTTATGCTATAACCTGTTCATTCTCCTCGACTTGATGAAAATGTAGTAGGGACAGGATAATGAAAAGAAAAAGAACACCTGCTACGTACTTCATCCGCTTCTTATAAATCTTTGTTTAATATGACATGATTCCCCATGACCTTAATACTGTTCCTTCATTTTATATTATGTTGTTTACTATTATAAGCTTATGATCATATAATAATGTATTTCGTCATTACTACTATCACAATTCTGAATTACCCTAAGTGCCAAACAATCGCTAAGAAAATAATCCTTGACTTAATACAAATTAAATCAGACATAGAAGATAAAGGAAATTGATTTCCTTCAAGGATTTAGAACTCATTGGATGCTTTTTTTGGCTGGCTACTGAGGAAACTATATGATGACACTTAATTTAACAGGTTCTAGCCGTTAGGTAAATTAGTTTCCTTGAGGGGCCAGCAATTTCCACGAAACATTCATATTCCTTTGCAGCTGACTTCAACCTTCAAGATATACACATATTTCCTCGAAGATCAATGTCCATAGCTAAGGAAACTATAATTTCTTTGGCGGTTTTATTTTGGCACTCAAAAAAGTTTTAGTCCCGAAGGTAATTTAGAATTCTGGTACTGTACAAATATAATCGTATTGAAAATTTGCATTATAGTAGTCGAAACTTATGGGCTAAATTCTTGATCAAAGACTGTAAAATTTAAATCTTAATATATAAATGCATCTTATAAACTGAATAGGAGGCAGTAGCTGATATTTGAAATAAAAAGGACGAGAGGTAGGATTCACATACTAATTAATAGTTACACCTGAAAATGAAAAAAAAAGAGACAAGGACAACATCCTTCCTAATATTGTTACCTTCAGCAAGACAAAGAAAATTCACTCAATAGCGGAGGGAAGGGAGTCTGAGGGACCAAACGCCCCCCCCCCCCACCCACACACACACATTTCTATTTCCTCTAAAATACACTTACTTAATTAGCAACTTATACTTAATAATCTAATTATGTAGATAATGATAATTTATATATTTTTGGTTCCATGTTCTTCCTTCATATTAACATCTAATAGTGTCTTATTATATAAAAAAATTTAGATCTTTCTATTTTTCTCCATATCTATTGTTCCTCCATAATATAATCTCAAATAGCATCTTACTCACTTTGTCCTGTAATATAGTGTATTCTAAAAAGTTTAAGACAACCTCAATGAATACTCAAATGATGCATATACCCATGGACTATATCCAATTGAGAATTTTCTCCTCATTATAATTTCATTTTAAACAAACTTTGCCAAATCTAGGCATATAGTCATTATATAAAATGCACTATATTTTACTTTATAAATTTTAGAAGTTACAATGCAATATATTTCAAAATGGAGGGAGTATACAATCGGAGTTAATGATGTTATTTGTGTTTTTATTAAACATCTAACGCACAATACATCCTCTAATTAGCTAGTCAATTGTAATTAGTGCTATATTTGTTTGCTCTCTCCAAATTGATCTCCAATGACATCTATTTTTTTAGAATTAGTCTTCGGATCCATAGAGCATCTCCAAGAGTACGTAATATTTTCCGAGTTTTATAACTTCTAAAAAGTATTGGAATAAATAAAGGAAGTCATCTTTAAGAGTTTCTAATAATTCACTCTAAAATTTAGAAGACAATTTTACATCAGAAATTCTATACTATTTCAAAATTATCCAAATCACTTTTATATATTCTCTCTCCCATACATTTACATCTGAAGTCATTATCTATTCTTTATTCTTTTCACGCCCTTCCACCTTTAGATTGCTCGACAAAAACACCGATGGAAGAGAAGATATGCGCAAATTGGAAGCGCGTAACTTATGCAGAACAAAGTGACTTTTTCTTAGTTCTAAAAGATTAGGAGTTGTTGGAGAAGGATTTTTTTTCTCATCTACATAAAAATCAAAGATTAGAAAGGGATTTAGGGAACTCTTGGAGATGCTCTTATCTACTTAATTATTTAGGATATTACCATGATTCTTTTCAACAATTAGATTCATCGGGTAAAGATTAGAGACCTGTTACTTCTTGTTACGATCCAGATCTCCTTAACTATTTTGTTCTATTTTTTCTTTGTAATATTTATATTAATCTTCTTTCTATTTTAGTTTTATTTTGTATTATAACAAAAACATTTATTTGTTTGCTATGTCTACTCTTGTCTATATTATATATATATATATATATATATATATATATATATATATACACATACATATGATTGTTATCTTAATGATTTATATTGAGTAAAGTGCACCAACGGTCTCAAAACTTGTGCTGTTGTGTCGTCCTAGTCCTTAAATTTATAAATTGATCGTTTAGGTCCTCAAATTTATTCATATGTGTCATCTCAGTCCCTAAATTACAAATCGACTGTTTAGATCCTCAAACTATTTAGTTTTGTCACTCCGGTCCCAAAAATTAATTTTGAGTCTCATCAGGGTCCAAATTAACAGGGTGATGTAAAAACTTGATATCAAAAAACAATTCATAAATTTTATACTAACTCGAATAAAGGCAAACTTTATATTAAAATTGTAGCCCTCGACGCGATCGACAACTTTATAGTTTATTTTTTATTTGAAGTCATTTAATATCCCAAAATATAAAATTTTCAAAATTTGGAAACTTTTAAAATTAAATTTTGGGATATTAAAAAATTTCAAATTTAAAACTTTTAACTATAAAGTTGTAGATCATACTGAGAACTATAACATTCATATTGATCATTTCAATATCTAATATTATTTGATAAGTTTAAATTTTAAATTTAAAAATCTGTAAACTTTTAAAATTAAATTTTGGGATACTAAACTACATCAAATAAAAAACTTTTCAATCAAAAGTTGTAGACCATATTGAGAACTATAGCTTTGATGTAGACTATATCAATATCCAAGATTGTTTAATAATTTTAAATTTCAAATTTCAAAATTCATAAACATACAACAATATTTTGTGACCCTAAATATTTTTAATTTAAAAAAAATTTAACTGCAAAGATGTAGATCACATCGAGGGCTATAATTTTAATATAAAGTTTGTCTTTCTTCGAGTTCGAATGAAAAAGTTATGAATTATTATTTGATATCAAGTTTTTATATTGTCATTTCTAGACCCATATGAGATTAAAATATAAAGTTTAGGAACCATACAACTGAACAAAATGAGAACCTCAACGATCGATTTGTAAATTTAGAAACCATGATGACACAATCAAATAAGTTTAGGTACCAAAATGATACATATGAATAAGTTTGAGGATTTAAATGGTCATTTTGTGAGTTTAGAGACTGAGATGACCCATCAATCTTTAGGGACTGCTGATGCACCTCACTCATTTATAAATGGTCCCCTTATATCGGGATCATGGCTTTGCCCCTGAAGCCACTCATGAAACAATAATACTGCACATTTGCAACACTCACTTATGAAACAATATAATAATACATATATTCTCTTACATGTACCTTTTTATCCCAAATATATGTTGTTTTTTATTCATGAGAAACAACTTTGATTAAATATATATTAAAAAATATTAATATTTATGATACACAATGAGTATGATAAAGATCTTTGATTTTGTTTTTTAACAAATTTATTTGAAGATATAAATGTTTCACGTATTTCTACAAATTAAATAAAACTTGCAACATTTACACCAGCGATGATACTTATTTATTTATAGGAAGGAAGGGAGTATGCAGCTAGTTCTTAGTCATTAGTAGTATCAACTAGTTCTTAGTAGTTTATGGAATAATAAACCACTTCAAATTTAAAACTTTTCAATTACCATACAGAGAACTGTAACTTTTATATTAACCATTTCAAAATATAATATTATTTGATAATTTTAAATTTTAAATTTCAAAATATATACATTTTTAAAATTAAATTTGGGAATACCAAACAACATCAAATAAAAAACTTTTCAACTAAAAACTTGTAGATTATATTGAGAACTATAACTTTCATATAGACCATATCAATATCCAAGATTGTTTGATAATTTTAAATATTAAATTTCAAAATCTATAAATATACAATAATATTTTAGGACCTTAAACAAATTTAATTTAAAAAAAATTCAACTACGAAGATGTAGATCGCGTTGAGGGCTACAATTTTGATGTAAAGTTTGTCTTCATTCGAGTTCAGATGAAAAAGTTATGAATTATAGTTTGATATCAAGTGTTTAGATCATCTTCTTTGTACAAAAACAAAGTTTAGGGACAGGGATGATTGAGTAAATTTGAGAATCTAAGCGGTTGATTTGCAACTTTAGATACTGGGATGACACAACCGAATAAGTTTGGGCATCTAAACGGTCGATTTGCAAGTTTGTGCAATTTACTCATTTATAAACGGACCCCTTATGTCTGGGTCATGGTTTTGCCCCTCAAGCACTCAGGAAACAATAATACTTCACAGATTCGCAGCACTCGCTTGTGAAACAATATAATAGTGCACAGATTCTTTCACATGACTCTCAAACATCCCTAAATTATTTGTTATTTTTTATTTCTGAAAAACAACTTTGACTAAATATATATTAAAAAGTAATAATATTTATGGTACATAATTAGTATGATTGGAAATATCTTTGATTCTTTTTTCTGAACAAATTTATTTAAAAATATAAATATTACATGTATTTCTATAAATTAAATCAAACTTATGACATTTACACGAACGAACGATGAGGAAGGGAGTATGCATTAGTAGTATATGGAAATGTGTCACTCACTTATTATACGTATGGACAAAAAGAACATGAAAAATGTGTCAAGCATGCTCTGGCAGCGTTGTTATGGTGTGAGACTGTGAGTGAGTGAGTGATGAGGACAGACATATATGTGCCGACCCATCACTGTCAACAGCAATCTCGTTGGTCTCTCCGATCCTGCGTGAGTCCAGGTGCAGGTGCAGCGCCGGACCTCCTCCGCCACTGATGACTGACGCCTATAAAAAAAGGAATGCGCTCCGTGCGTCCGTGCAGGAGGAGCAGTGCAGTCTTGCTTCTGCTTCAATTCTTTCCTTGTACTAGCTCGCACACGTCCTCCTCGATTCGATTCGATTCGATTCGCCTCTTCCCACCACCAACCAACTCCATCATTCATCTCCTCACCCGGCCCATCAATGGAGTCGTCCATGTCCATCGCCGCTGCCGGCAGCTCGGTCGTCGTGAGGACATGCGTTCCGGCCGCAGTCTTCATGCCATCATTCTCCACGTCGTCCTTTATCAGGCCGGCTCTCCGCACAGGCGCCCGTCGAGCCTTCCGCTGCAGCAGCAGCACCGCCTCTGCTGCCGCTAACACCAGCAAGGACGACGCGCTGTTCACGTACTGCAGGCCGGACGACGCGCTGTTCACGTATGCGGAGGTGATCCAGTGGGAGAGCGGCAAGTCCATGAACGCCATCGCCACCGCGCAGGGCATCCAGATCCGGCGCCGGTGCCGCGCCAGGTACCCCTCCGAGGGAACGGGGGCGGAGCGCGCCGTCCCGCGCAACATCCTGGAGCAGATCATCTGGGACAAGGAGGTGGAGGTGTCCCAGCGGAAGGCCCGGACGCCGCTCGCTGACGTGAGGGCGGCCGCCGCGCCAGGGGTCGCGCCGCCGCCCAGGGACTTCCTCGGGTCGCTTCGCGCGGCGCGCCACCGCAACGGCGGCGTCCCCGCGCTCATCGCCGAGGTCAAGAAGGCGTCACCCAGCAAGGGCCTGCTCAGGGACCACTTCGATCCGGTCAGTAACTATATATTGCTTTCTCGTAATTAAGATGCATGCTGTTGCATGATTTCTAAGAATAATTATCATTATTATTATATTGTTGTTGGCAGGTGGAGATCGCGCGCGCATACGAGAAGAACGGCGCGGCCTGCTTGAGCATCCTCACTGACGAGAAGCACTTTCAGGGGAGCTTTGAGAATCTGGAGTCCGTACGCAACTCTGGTGTCAATGTAAGCAGAACATTTTTTATGTCTCAAGATCCGAGTGTTGAGCTTTTCTTCGTTTCTCTCACCGACCTCACTTATTTGCATGCATGCAGTGCCCTCTGCTGTGCAAGGAGTTTATCATCGACGTCTGGCAAATCTACTACGCGCGTTCCAAAGGCGCGGATGCGATCCTCCTCATCGCAGCCGTGCTACCGGACATCGACATCACCTACTTTCTTCGCGTTTGCACCAGTCTTGGAATGACGGCTCTCGTTGAGGTTTCCTTCTTCCTACGCTATCGTTTTCTTTTTACACGCACGTTTTTCATCACTCACTGTCTTGTTTTATTACTCCCTTCCATCTTAAATTATAAAACATTTCAAGAACATTGAACAGTCAGAGCATCTTAAATTTCACCAAACTTATATGATAATATAATAACATCAATGAAGGTAGTATCATAGATTTTTCATCAATTAAATATATATTATCCTAGTCCGCAGCTACATAACAGGGTATCATAGATTTTTCATCAATTATATTTTTATAGTATACATATTTAATATCATAAATCTATATATTTTGTCTATAATTTTAGTTAAATTTAAGATGTTTTGATTCTTCAAGTTTTTTCTTGAAATATGTTATAATTTAGAATGAAGCTAGTATTATACATGCATCAATGATGAGACTCGTTTCTTTTTAAAATATATATCAGGATGTATGTAGTGGGATTTTACTATACAGTCATACTACATCGCAAAAATATTATTATTATTATATATAGATTCCTATGTCACATGCGGGCCTCCGATATATATAGTCAGATATTTGTTTATTTGTAATAATTGTCGCTGCGAATCTAATCTTGTTGGATGGGCAAAACAACATGCTACACATGAAGACAAGTTTCCCTAAAAAAACATGCTACACATGAAGGCTACTTAATTAGTAGTAGACTGCAAATAATGGGAACATGGTAAATGGTGCTTAGCAAATAATGGGACTATATATATATATATATATATATATACAACGTAGCTTATAGTAGTAATAATAATAAATTATTATAACAGTTGTTATTAAAAATAAAAAGAACGAAACGTATGTAGTATGCAATTCCCAATACTATTATTAGCTTCCACAGACTGCACGCAAAAAAGAAAAAAAGGGACGAATCTTGTCTGACCTTGTGAAAAATCCGTTTTCTCCTGTAAATAAAAGGAGATAGATAGGTTTAGGTGTACGTCCACGGTGTACATATAATGGAGTAATTAGCTAAAAATAAAACAATAATAGTGGAGAGATTCTTAGCTAGGTGTACTGTAGCGGACTAAAGTGCACTGTAGTAGAAACGCAGCTCCGTCTACTCCTGGTCCTCCTGGACCACAATAGTATAACACAGTACAGCGTTGCGTACTGGTGGCCCGTGAGCCGTGATACGGAGCTTACTCTCTCTCCCAAAGTGTTTGTCGTTTTCGTTTACATATAAACACTAAATATATATTAAAAAAATATTAATATTCATAATACATAATTAATAATTAGTATTATAAGATGAATATTTAATTCTAGCTTTTTATTAAATTTATTTAGCCAATAAATTTATGTACACCTAGAATGTGGTGACGCGGACCGTGGAAAGGGAGTAGTACACTCCAAATCAGCAGCTGCCAACCACGTAGTACCCTGGCATTGACATCTGGTATCTCTGTCCTATATTATCTATATTATCAGTCGCTTTCAGTTTCTATATCACAAATTTAACTTTATTTATTTAAAAATACATATAATATTTATATTTCTAAATAAATTTATTAAAAAATTAAAATTAAAGATCTTTACAATAATATTAATTATATACTATAAATATTTATATTTTTTTATTATATATTTTTATTAAACTTGTTTCTCGATGAGAAAGACATAAGGAGTACAGTATAATCCTACGTATGCGTAGGGACAAAGAGTGAAATGAAATGTGTTCCAATCATGCATGCTGTGCCGGCGGTACCACTGGTCTGAATGATTGACGAAGATATTCTGCCGACCCATCGGTGGCTGTATCTCGATCTGATCATCTTGCCTTGCTCTCTCTAGCCTGCCTACCTGAATAGATCTAGATACCCTATGTTGCAAATCTTAAGCTAATCTGATTTTCTATTTTTAGATACTCAACTTTTTAATCTAGAGAAAAATATTAAAATAACTTATAATTTAAAATTTAGAACAGAATAACTGTATAAGAAACCTTAAATGAGGATGTCATTTTTTCGGTGTTGTAGCTCCTTTGGTAATTTTCCATATATACTAAACATTACCTGCATGCGTAGGTTCATGATGAGAAGGAGTTGGACCGCGTCCTTAAGATAGATGGTGTGGAGCTTATGGGCATCAACAATCGCAGTCTAGGTATATTCTCCCAGTCAATTCCGTACGTCGTTACATCAATTATTATATTATATATTGCATTATGTTACATTATATTATATTTTCTTAATTTACAGATATAATTATCATCCTTTCGTGATCAATGTAATAACTAGCGGCGTGGTCGAGCTGAAATTTGTTTATGCATGCATGTTACAGGGACATTCGAAGTCGATACTGCCAACACAAACATGTTGTTGGAGAAACGTGGTGACATCATCAACAAGAAGCGAATACAGGTTACCAAACAACTATCGGCAATCCCAACTTAATTTACAGAATCCTTGTGTGTTCCGATGGATTTTTTTTTTAAAAAAAACTCAATATATCTGCCAACGTATGTTTTTTACAACAATATTCTGCGGCCAACGTATGTTGTACTTGGTATAAGATCTAGAAAGTGACGAACTTATATTAATTACAACTCGAAGGTACACAAAAAAGGTTTAGGATCATAATATCTTACAATAACTGGTTTCCATCAATATATCTGATACAACTACCGTTGTGTTTGGATAATTCCGTATTAATTAGATATAGTTCACAATTGGATATTAAGTCTCACTTAATGGATATGCGTGTTCCTGCAGGTTGTGAGCGAGTCTGGGTTGTTCACCCCTAATGACGTGGCATATGTACAAAACGCTGGTGTTTCCGCGGTAAGTTTTCTAAGTCATTCATTTTTGTTAACAAGGTATATATAATAATAATCGAGTTTCAAAATATGCTCTTCATATTTAGACAAATAGATGGTTTCAAAAGTTTTTACATAAGCAAGAACCAAAAGCATGTGTTGTCTCACAACATCTCCAAGAATACCTATTAAACCTTCCCAATTCTTGATTATTGAGGAAAATAAAAAAAAAATATCTCCAACAACTCTCAAACTCACCTCCAAATCTTTTAGCACTTGGGAAGAAAACCCATTTGCGTGTAAAGATGCAAACACTTCAGTTGCGCCTATATTCTTCCCCTCATCGTCTCCCTCGCTTGTGGCTTTTTTGCTGCAATTCTTCTCCTTTGCGTCGTCCGAGTAAAGAGTAGGAAAGGGTTCCTCATGCAAATGTACAAGAGAGCAATAATAATGTATAAAAATGGTTAGGATATTTTAAAAATAGTATATAATTCCTGATGTAAAGTTATCTTCTACATTTTAGAAGTGGATTATTGGGTACTCTTGGAGATGGTCTAATTTCTTCCCCCAACACTTTTTTGAATTTGGAAAACACTATATTTGGAAGGAAAATTTTGGTACTCTTGGAGATGCTCTTAGAATGGTTTGGACAGACATATATATCTAATTTGTTGTCATTCATGTTTTCAGATTTTGGTAGGAGAATCCCTAGTGACGCAGGAAGATCCCGGCCGAGCAATTGCTGGGCTATTCGGGAAGGAGCTCTTACCTTAATCTTTTCCTGTTCTACTCTAGTTAATTGTTGTATGTAGCAATCATGGGTTGTAAAGTGAGGGCTCCAAAGCATTGAGATTGCACAAGTTGTAACTATGGACAAAGTGTTGTATTCAATAGCAATTTGTTAGTTTTTTTTCACTTCTTTGCATAATCATAAATGTACGGTGATTGGTTTAAGACATTATTGACATCGATTAGGGTTACACACTAGCTAGGGATACCACGCTCGAGGTCATACATGGCCTAGCACACAATAAAGATATGTCCTCGCAAGGCTGACCAACAGAATGACTATGTCAATCTGACGCTTGTTCTTTGCCCGAAAAGCTCACTAACTCCTCTAGGAAGACACGTTAGTCAGGGGCATTGCGAGGCTATAGGGTAGTCAAGGCCACCTAGAACACCAACGAACCTCATTGAGAGAGATGCTAAACAATAGGGGGTTAGAAGAATAAAAGATAGAAGGAACACACCAGTACAAATGTGCACAACTATGATAAAATTTTAGTGATCAAGCAAAATTGTGTCACAGAACACCGCATAAATATGATGAGATTTATGTTTTGTCATGATTATTGCTGACTAACCTCAAGTGCTAAGTATTAGTGACAAAGCTAGATATCGTCACAAATATCATCATTAAATAATCCAAAATATTGTCATAGACCACAAGCGCATGTCGCCTTACTAATATGTGATGCTCTATTTTAGAACTATAACGAACACAACTTCATTATTGAACCAAATAATCATCTGTGACACACGGTTTTAGAACAGTAATAAATGTCTCTTCGATATAAGTCTCCGATAGCTACCGCTAATGTTATGTACCATAGGTAATTGACCCGATTATTTGGTTTCAAGACACAGCTGCAAATTTCAGGGTCGACAATGTCAACGTTGAGAGGTTTCAAGTTGATAATAGATGATTCATGCAATGTCGAATTAGATTTTCCACTGCTACTAGAAGGTGGCGCAGACATGAGGCTGTACAAATCTTAAAAATGGGAACGGAGGCACCCCATGAGATTGTGGCAGAAAATATACTACCTAATCATGTTAAAGGACGCTTAGGGTACAATCTGCTTACATTTTCCTCTGTGAAAATAGGAGCTATAAATGCGGGCCTCTTTCATAACATTTCGGGCTTTTGTACATTGATTTCTCAAAACGGTCGTAATGATGTTGTAAACTCGAAGTCGATATCATAGCCAAATTTAGTATTATATCAATTTGATTAGCTCTCATAAATTTTTTCTGTCAATGAAATCCCTTGTTTGGGTTTGGTTAACTGTTGAAACCTATTGGACTAATCTATGGCTAAGTGTGCAGATAAAGTTGAATATGCAAGGTGTTAGTTCATTGAAAGATGCAATGATGATATTTGGTGATTATAGCACTCCCGAACTTCATTCAATGGATAACGGCTCGACTCAAGTGGTTTAATAGATTTTATCTTTAGTTGAGTTATAAGAAATGCCACACTATCAAGGGGTGCAATTTAGACTAGCTAGATGAGGATAAGAGTGCTTATGTCATTTTATTTACATGCACTTGAGAGACATCTTGCACTCACAGTGTCAGTGTCTAAAATGGCGGGGTCTAGACGACCAATGAGTAAATTTCTAAGCGTGTCGGAGTTCAGATGGTTACGCTCGGAGAACACAGGGTTTATATTGGTTCAGGCACGAATGTCCTACGTCCAGTTTGCTGCGGAGTCGTGTTACCGAGCGTGGAGAGCTCGTAGAGGGGAGCTACAAGCAATGGTGAGAGAGGGAAGTTGGTTCTCAGGTCTTGTGCGTATGAGGTTCTTGGTTCTGGTGAGAGCTCGCGTGAATGCGAGTTGTGTGTGTGGGTGATGATGACGGGAAAACGGGCGGCTATGACCCGCCTCCACGTTAGCAGAGACAAATTTAGTTTTGGTTAAATATAATGGGGACAATAATAAAAGAACGGGTATTGCGAGTCCATAAAAATTATGTTAATTACATCTCCGAAGAGAACACCCCTGATTAAGAGTTCTAACACGAGTACACAGAAATAAGATTACATCATATGGTTTCCTATTACAAACTACAAAAGCAAACAAGGTCTTCAAACTTGTAGTCGTGGATGGATGCATGCTTATGCATTGTAGTTGCTCATGGTTATTTTCTGGATGAATAGTGCATTAGATCATGTATGCAGGACATTGTCGTGTAGCAATAATAGGCGCCGAAAGGGGTTATGAAAGAGGTTTTGATCTTGTCTTCCACCTTTAACGCTATTTGGTGGTAGCCTGAGTAGCAGTCGAGGAAGGAGAGGAGCTCGCATCCCGCGGTGGAGTCAACGACTTCGTCGATGCGCGGTAGAGGGAAAGGGTCAGGAGGGCAATGCTTGTTGAGGCTCATGTAGTTGACGCACATTCTCCATTCATTGTTCTTTTTATCTACAAGTACCGGATTGGTGAGCCAATCGAGATGATTTACTTCCTTAATGAACCCTAGAGCTAGGAGCCGAGTTATTTCTGCTTTAATGGCCTCTTTACGATCCAGTGCAAATCTTCTAAGTTTCTGATGAGTTGTCTTGGCCCCTTCGACTACGTTCAGCGAGTGCTCGGCATGGTCTCAGGGGACTCCAAGCATATCCGCCGGTTTCCCGACGAAGATGTCGATGTTGCGCCGTAAGAAGCTGACGAGCGTGCTTTCTTGTTCATGGTCGAGGTTGGCACCGATCACGGCTATCTTCTCAGGGTCGTCATCGACTAGGGCCACAATCTTGGTTTCTCTGGATTTCTTCGAGGCGCGCGTGGTTGGAGGCTCCGGGATGTCGAAGTCCTTGGCTCGGGGCTTGGATGCATCGGAGAGGCAGACTTGGGTACCGCGTTGGTGTTCCTGTCTGGTCACGTCATGGATTGCCTGTTGCTCGCACTCATAGGCCACCTGAAGATTGGAGCGGTGGCTAATGATGCTTTGCGGTGTTGGCATCTTGAGTACTAGGTAGGTGTAGTGTGGTATCGCCATGAGTCTCGAGAGCGCAGGTCCGCTGAGGATTGCATCGTATGGGGTATCAAAATTGGCGACAATGAAGTCGATGGGCTCTTTGCGAACTTGGCGACCAGACCTGAACCATACTGGGAGAGTGATCTGTCCAGAGGGCTTCGAGGTCTCACCGGGGATTATACCGTGGAAGGAGAAGTTTGCGGGGCAGAGACTGCTTTCCCGAAATTTGAGCCATTGGAGCGTTCTTGGGAAGATGATCTTGTGGGAGCTGCCCCCATCAACGAGTATTTTTTTGAAGAAACTGGTTGAGACAGGCATGCTGATGACCAGGGGAAAACAACCAGGGTATTCGTGACGTGTCCGGTGGTCGTCTCTAGAGAAATCAATCTGGCGCCTCGTCCAATATGGAGGTGGGATACAAATGTTGTTGTTGTCAGTAATAGCTCGGCGACGACGCCTACCGTTACCGCTTGGGTGCCCGCCAAATATGGGGAAGATGTGCGCGACTTTCGTGAAGTTGGTGGTCGGTGCCTCCGTCGTGTCTTCTCTTGGCGAGTCGTCGTTTGGTCGCTTCGTGTCCGCTTTGCTTTGAATGGCTTATTTGAGGGCAATGCACTCCCGCATGGTGTGTTTTCCCTATTCGTGGAGTGGGCACAGGCCGTCGAGGATCTCCTTGTGGCTGTTGCCATGTCAGCGCTTTCTCCCGGTGCTGGGGCTAGCGAGGCCGGGCATCGGCCGATGCTGTGGAGCTTCTGGGGGGTTTCTTGAAGGCGCGCGTGGCCGACGTGTGAGGACGGAGTCGGCGTCGAGCAGCATCGACGAGGTTGAGGCAGTCGGCGAGCTCTGGGGGCAATGCAATCTGGAGCGTTTCGGGCCGTCTTAGTGGTAGAATCTTCCATTGGAGGAGGATTCGGCACGAGGGACCGGGTCGGTTCCGTGGTTTCTGAGATGGAGATGGTGCCATGGATGGTCCAGATCATAGATCTAATCTGGAGGGTGGCGCCGCTCGTGGGGATAGCCATGGATCCAGGGAAGGTGACCGCTTGACGAGCCATGAGGTCGTTGCACACGCCCCCTACCTGGCGCGGCAACTGTCGACGAAATATGTGTCGCAGTCTACCTAGGGGGTACCCTACGGTAGTAGATTGTAGGCGGAGGTGTGGCGACGGCGATCAAGCGTAACACAGAGAGCATAGACACGGCGATTTATACAAGTTTAGGCTGGCAAATCGCCGTAATACCATATGTCATGTGTTTTGGTGGCTGGATTGATATGAGTATTAGGTTACACTAGGTGTAGATGAGATGTTTTGAGGGGGGTCCCTACTCGCCTTATATAGCCGGGGAGTAGGGTTACAGTTTCCATATCCTAACAGATTATGATCGGTCCCCTAAGGCAAGGGATCCGACTCTATCTACTAGGATCTTCCTTGGCGAGCAAGACTCTCTGAAGTCCCTGGCGAGCACGACGGACTGGTCGCGTGCCGCAGGGCCTCGCGGGTCGGGCCGTCTTCTGGTCGGTAGGCCCATAAGGTCCCTGGGGATATGTTGAGGTAATATCCCCAACATAATTTGAATCCATATAACCAATAAGTCCATGTTCAGTTCTACCAAACTTCAAACAAGAATCCGCTCTGCCTATGAGGTACCTGAAAATCCACTGAACTGCCCTCCAATGTTCTTTACTAGGATTAGACATATATCTACTAACCAAACTCATAGCATATGATAAATCTGGACGAGAGCGAACCATGGCATACATCAAAGACCCAACAACACTAGAATAAGGAACTCTTGACATGTATTCAATATCTTTATTTGTACTAGGACACTGTGCAGCTGACAATTTAAAATGAGGTGCAATAAAAGTACTAATAGACTTTGCATCATGTATGTTTGAACGCTGAAGAACTTTCTTAATATAATTTTGCTGACTAAGAAATAGCAAACCAGATTTTCCGTCTCTAGTAATTTCCATACCGAGTATTTTCTTAGCAGCACCAAGATCCTTCATGTCGAACTCACTAGTCAACAATTTCTTCAATTTAGTGATTTCAACCTTACTCTTGGCAGTAATCAACATATCATCAACATATAATAGCAAGTATATAAGTGATCCATTAACATGCTTAATATAAACACATCTATCATATTTGACCTTCTAAAACTGTGTGGCAGCATAAATGAATCAAACCTTTTATTCCACTGATGAGGGGACTACTTGAAACTATACAAGGACTTTTTCAATTTGCAAACCAATTTCTCCTTGTCAAGCACAATGAACCCTTCCGGATGGTCCATATATATATATATATATAATATATATATATATATATATATATATATCCTCCTCAAGCACTCCATGCAAAGACGCAGTCTTCACATCTAACTGCTCAAGCTCAAGATTATGTGAAGTAACAATACTAAAAAAATGTGTGAATAGTGCTATGCTTTACAACTGGAGAGAACACATCATTGTAGTCAATACTGAGAATTTGACTGTAGCCTTTTGCTACTAGCCTTGCCTTAAACTTTGGAGGCTCGCTTCGAGTTAAACCCTCCTTCTTGAAGATCCATTTGCAGTGAACAGCCTTCTTCTCTTTGGGCAAAGGCACAACCTCACATGTGTTCTTCTTCTCGAGAGACTGTATCTCCTCATGCATAGCTGAGATCCACTTTTCACATTCACCACAATCAATAGCTTTAGTATAGGTTGTTGGCTTATGAATATTCTCCACCTGTTTAGTACAACTCAAAGCATAATAAGTCAAATTACATTCTTCAATAAGACGGGCTGGAGGTGTACAACCCCTCTTTGACCTGCGATGAACAATATGTAAATCCTTCTCTGACTGTAAAACAAGAGGTGAGTGATGTTGAACATCATCATGAGTATCATCATCAGCAGCAACTTCATCATCATGAGTATCAACTGGCTCCACCTACACACCTGCCTCATCATCCACATGCTCCACCTGCACGCTGATATACTTTAGCTTCTTTTTAGAACTCTCTGGAACATGATCTGAGGACAAATTATCATTAAACATCACAGATTTATTGAAAACAACACTCCTGCTTATGAAAGTCTTTCCTGTTTTGGGATTCCACAATTTCTATCCTTTAACTCCCGAACCATAACTAAGAAAAATACATTTAATAGCTTTAGGCTCTAATTTTTCATTATCAACATGAGCATAAGAAGTGTAGCCAAAAACTCTCAACTACGAATAATCAGTAGGTGTACCAGACCATACCTTAATGGGAGTTTTCTTATTAACTAGAATAGAAGGCGACCTATTTATCAAGTAACATGCAGTGTTGGCAGCTTCAGCCCAAAATTGCTTGATCATCCGTGCATTAGACAACATGCAACGAGCCTTTGAAATGATGGTTATGTTCATACGCTCAGCTAAACCATTTTGTTGGGGAGTATATGGTATGGTGTGATGCCTAACAATGTCTTCCAGCCTGCAATAATCATCAAAAGCATCCGAACAAAACTCTCCACCATTATCAGTGCGAAACAATTTTACTTTCCTTTCAGTTTGCCTTTCTATCATAACTTTCCAACCTTTAAATACAACAAAGGTATCATCTTTATGTTTCAGAAAATAAGACCATACTTTTCTAGAGTAATCATCAATAATTGTAAGCATGTAACGAGCACCACCAAGAGAAGGCTTACGAGAGGGACCCCATAAGTCAGCATGTACATAATCAAGAGTACCTTTGGTGGTATGAACTGAGGTGTTAAATTTTACCCTTTTATGCTTCCCAAAAATACAATGCTCACAGAACTTCATGTTACTCGAAGTGCAGCCATCCATCAAGTTTCTCTTCATCAAATATGACATACCAAGTTTGCTCATATGTCCCAAACGCATATGCCAAAGATTAGCCTTACTAGGTTCAACATTAGTAACAACAGCAACGGCGGAAACAGAACCATGTAATGCACTTCCTCTAAGGACATATAACTTTGCAAACTTCATATCACCTTTCAAACAAATAAGAGAACCTTTTGATACCTTTAGGACACCATCTAAACTGGAGATTAGTTACCAATGATTCATGATAAAACATAAAATATCATTATAGTTATGTGGTGTTTAGTGACACAATTCGTCACTAAAATGTCATCATAGTTGTGCACATTTCTACTAGTGTGTCCTCTTTGACCTTTTACTCTTCCAACCTACTGTTGTTTGGCATCTCTCTTGACAAGATTCATTGGTGTTCTCAGTGGCCTTGCCGACCCTACAATCTCGCCATGCCCCTCGCTGATGTGTCTTACCAGAGGAGTTTGACTACTAGGCAAAAAAATTGCGAGATGTTTTGAAATTAGCCTCGGAGGCGAGTCGGCTTTTAAACCGCCTCGGGTAATGGCTAGGACTAACCAAGACGATCATTTTTTATTAACCAAGACGGTCACAGTCAACCGCCTCCCAACATTTATTTAGCGAGGAGGTTAAAAATAACCATCCCCAAATGGCCCACCTCGGTTAATATGGATGAAGCCATAACAAAGCCCACATAAGCCCGATTTTAACTAGGAGTAGATATACCGAGGAAACTCGAGGCACTTCTTTCAGCACCTCCCCCCCCCCACGCATAGTCAATGGCGTGGTGGGCGGGCCTCCCTCGGGCTCAATCGCGGAGCTCGGTGGCGTGGGGTAGGCCTCTCGTCAGTCTCCACAGGCTTAATGGTGTCGTGGCGGTTGTAACGTCCCGCCTCCTCGAGGCTAGGCCCGCTAACATCTAATAGCTTTCCTAGAACATAGGCTACCCTCACAAACCAACATCAGTGTTTTCTGCACACTTTGTCCTCACTCATGCGCCCCTAGGAAGAACTTCCTGATCGGTCACTCATCGCTCTTGACCAAGCACGCTTAACCTTGGAGTCCTTAAGATATGGGCTTTCCGAAAAGAAGTTGCAATTTGTTGGTATGAGTATCCTATAAATCCTATTAAGCTCTAGCCCGGGGTGTTACAGCGGCGGGGCTCGGTGGCGTGTCCTCCAGTCGGGCTCCAGCAACGGGTCTCCCTGCCTCCCTCTCTCCTCTAGCAAGTGCGAGCTCAGATCTGAGCGGCCACCACTAGATCCGGCGAGGAGGAACCTAGATCTGGTGAGCAAGTGTGGTGGCAAGGATTGTTTGCGGTGCAGATCAGACGAGCGTAGCTGCGGCGCGTGGATGGGATCAGTGGGCCCATGATTGGGCTCACTGGGCTTATCCATGGGTTTTTTTGTTTCGATTTACCGAGGCAGGCGTTCGACCGCCTCGGAAAAGACCACTGTTCGCCGGAGTCAGTTGTGATGCCGGTAAATCGAATTTGCCTGTCCTGATAAATTTTTTTTAGTAGTGTTTGTCAGTTTTTTGGGCGAAGAACAAGTGTCAGATTTGCATGATCGGCCTTGTGATTGTGGTGCGGCCATGTATGACCTCGAGCATGGTGGCCCTGGCTAGTGTGTAACCTTGGTGTGATTAATGCCTTAAACAAGTCTCCGTACATTTAAGATTATGCAAAGAAGTGAAAAGACAAACAAATTACTATTATAAATACAACAGTTACATCTTGTGCAATCTCTATGCTTTGGAGCCTTCATTTGTAGCCCATGATTACTACATACAACAATTAGCTAAAGTAGAAAGGGAAAAGACTAAGGTAAGAGCTCTTTTCTGAACAACCCAGCAATTGCCTCACTATGGATTCTCGTACCAAAACACGAATGACAATAAATTAGATATATGGTCTGTACAAACCAGTCTAAGCATCTCCAAGAGTATCCCTTTTTTCTTTCAAAATATGATGTTTTTCAACTCCAAAAAAGAAGTTAGACGAATAAATTAGGTCATATTGAAGAGTATCTAATAACCCACATCTAAAATCCATCACTAATCTTATATTATTTTTATATGTACCTTCTCTCTTGTGCATTTGCACGGGAAACATTCCCTACTCTTTATTGTTTTTCACCGTTTTTCACCTAGGCCTTGTTTGGATGCGCATGTATCAAGCTCAAACTACATTGATTGAAGTGGATTGAAGTGTATATTAGTTCAAATATACTTTAACACATATGTTTTAAGAGAGATACATGCGCATCCAAACAAGGCCTAATAAAGGTGGATATATGCGGCGGCCACAACAGGATCCGCAGCGACCAGCAGGAAGGGACCGACAAAAAACCAACTCGAGCAAAGTTGGACTAGTACATGGATGGATTAGGTAGCTTGTCCGATCGTCCCTCGGTCAGATATGACGAGGATCGTTTCACATAGACGGCGTGAAAGAGAAGAACCACGGCAAAAAAGTCACATGGATGGAGGATATCGTGTAGGGAAGAATATAGGTGCGACTAGACTCCGCACATCTTTACACGCAAAAAAAAATTTTGTTCAAGTGCCAAAAGATTGGGAGGTGAGTTTAGGAGTTATTAGAGATGAATTTTTTTATTTTCCTAAAAAATCAAGAATTGGAAAGGATTATTGGTTACTCATGGAGATGAGGTAAGACCGTACATGCTTTTGGTTCTTATATAAAAACTTTTGAAACCATATATTTGTGTAAATATGAAGATCATATTTTGACACTCGATTATTATTATATTTACCTTGTTAAGAAAAATGAATGACTTAGAAAACTTACTGCGGAAATGCAAGCATTTTGTACATATGCCAACGTCATTACATGCATATCCATTAACTGAGACTTAATATTCAATTGTGAACTGTGTATTAGTTAATACAAAATTATCCAAAGACAACAGTTGTATCAGATATATTGACGGAAACCGGTTGTATCAAATCCTAAACCTTTTCCTGTTCACCTTTGAATTGTAATTAATATAAGTGCGTCACTTTCTAGATATTATACCAAGTACCACATACATTGCATCATGAGATTGATTGAGAATTAAAAAAATCCGTTGGAAAAACAAGGATTCTCTAAAGATGGGATTGCCAAAAGTTGTTTTTGTAACCAAGAGACCTACCAGTATTCGCTTCTTGTTGATGATCAGGTACGTTTCTCCAAGGTGTACTAGTATCAGATGATTCAGATCGATGATGTCACCAGGTTTCTCCAAAAACATGTTTGCATTAGGTTGGCAGTATCGACTTCGAATGTCCCTGTAACATGCATGCATAACTAATTTCAGCCCGGCCCGACCGTTAGTTATTACATTGATCAAGAAAGGATGATAGCTATAGTTGTAAAGAAAATATAATACATAACATAATACAAATAGTACCATATAATATAATATAATATAATCCCAAAAAGACTATTGTTTTGAGTGTTCGTGTCACAAGTTTGACTCGATTTGTAGAAAATACATGCAATATTTATATTTTAAATAAATTTATTAAAAACTAGATTCAAAGATCTTTCTAATAATATTAATTATATATCATAAATATTAATATTTTTTAATATAAATATTTATTCAAAAATACTTATTGAGAAGCGAAAACGACAGTTTTTATAGGACAGAGGGAGCATTATAATATAATATAATATAATAATTGATGTGACGATGTATAGATTTGACCTAGGAAGAATATACCAAGACCGCAAATGCGAATAATCTCAACACCATCTATCTTGAGGTCATGGTCCAACTCGGTCTCACCATGAACCTACATGTAATATTTAGTATATGCTATCTCTGTACCTAAATAACCATCGTTATTGTTGTATTTACTGCAAGTTTAATTTAATTTGTAGAAAATACGTTTGTAGCTCCTATTAAAAAAAACTAGATTCAAAGATTTTTCTAATAATACTAATTTTGTAAAATAAATATAAATATTTGTAATATATGTTTAGTCAAAGTTGTTTTTTCATAAAACACAAATGACAGATATTTGGACACATATGGAGTATGAAAAATTACCAAGGAGCCACAGCACGTTGTATATGGAAAATTACTAAGGAGGAACAACACGATAAGAATGACATCCTCATTCATAATTTCTTATATAGTCTCTCTATTGTAAATTATAAGTTATTCTGGTTTCTGTCTCTATATATATTAAAAATTGAGTGTCTAAAAATAGAAAATCAGAACGGCTTACGTTTTGACGCAGGTATCGAGACCTATTCAGGTAAGTAGGCTGAGCAATGCAAGATGATCCGATGGAGACGGGGCATGATGGGTCGCAGAATGTTTATCATCATTCAGATCACTGGTGCTGCCGGCGCATCATGCATGATGGAACACATTTCATGTTCATTCTTTGTCGACCCGTTTTGTTGCCTTTATGACTGGACTGATTGAAAGTTATTTCATGTCACGGTACTATGTTGCAAATGCGATTTGGAGTGTCTTGTTTTTGCCGTTGTCCTAACTGTGTGTCGGCACAAATTAAGAGGGCTAGCTCCAACTACGTTTTCTGGCTCTCCCGGCTCCGCGCTAGTGTGCTATAGGCCTATAGCACGGGGGGCCACGGAGAGCCCCACCCAGCAGGCTATACAGTACTACTCCCTCCATTCCAAGTTGGAAGATATCCTAAGAATATTGAAAAGTCAAAGTTTCTAAAGTTTAACTAAATTTATATGATAATATAATAATATTTATGTTGTCAACTAAGTATCGTCAGATTTGTTATCAATTATATTTTAATAGTATATCTATTTGATATCAGAATTTTTTATAATATTCTCTATAATTAAGATACTTTGACTCCCAAAATTCTTAGAACGTCTTATAATTTAGTATGGAGGGAGTATATGAACAACTTAACCAGTGCATGCGACCGAGAATCTCTACACACTATTATTGTTTTATTCGTAATTAAGTGACTTGTAGCTAATTACTCCACTATGCGTATATTTTGCCATGCAGCCCGCGGCCCGCTGGCACGGCCCACGGCACGCACTTTCGGCCCGGCCCAAGCACGGCACGGCACGGGTTCCAGCGTGCTTGGGCTGGCCCGGCACGAGTACGCGGGCCGTGCCTGGGCCGACCCCCCGGCACGCGGGCCAGCACGACACGGCACGCTGGAATGGCTGCGGCCCGACATCGGCCCGCTAAAAACAACGGCCCAAGCACCCCCCCTCGCTCCGCGTATAAAAACGTGGACGCCCCGCCGCGTCCACCCCCCAACCCTAACCCTACTCCCCTCCCCCCCACCCCGCGCGGCGCCTCTCTCAGAGTCTCACACTCTCTTGTCTTTACGGCTTCGCCTCGCATCGCCTTCGACGACTCCGGTGACCTCGATCTGCCTGCTCTCAGGCTCTCGGCTCCTCCTCCGACCTCCGGTCCTCCGACTCCTCCTTGATCTCCTCTCCTTTCTCCCTCCCCTCTAGATCTGGTTCTTGTGACCGGTGACATGTGAGTCTTGAGTTTCTGTCTTCCCTCCACCACTGTCCACCGGTAGCCGTCCTCATCGTCGTTCGTCTTGTCTCGGTCACTCGGTGGTCCACATCTTCTCCGGCACCGGGCTCCGGTATCACAGGTAATCCGCAATCCTACCCCTAACCCTAACCCTTACCCTATCTGCTCTGCTCCCCTCCCCTTTCCTGCTTCGAGATCTAACGAGTTGCTCTTGTTTACGTAGGTCGGTAGCCGATGCTTCGTCCTCTAGCTGTGATGGCGTAGGGCGAGCAAGGCGGCCACCCGTACCGTTGAGGAACGGTGCTGGACACGGTACCATGGCTATGGTGCTGGGTCACGTTGATGATGTTCCGGATTTCCTTCCGCCGGATGTGGGCACTGAGATCGAGAACGACGACGACCTCCGTGAAGACGTTGTTGCGTTGTTCGGAGTCGATCTTGGAGATGCCTCTGCTCCGATCGATCTGGACGGTGACAGTGGAGAGGGGGGCGGTGAACACGGTCGGCTCCAACTCGAACAACTCCTCTCCTTCTGTTGCTGGTGTGTCTAGTAAGCGTAAGGGTAAGCGCAAATCACCTATGTGGGATGATTTTGATGAGATATATGAGAACGTGCCTGGTAAAGTTGATCCTATTTGCACTAAAGCTAGATGTAGAATGTGTAAGAATATATTGTCTGCTATTTTTAAATCTAGCACTGGGCACTTGAAAAGGTATCATGAAGCCTGTCTAAAGAAATGTGATCGTCTTGCTAGGATTCAGTCTAGGCTTTTACTTAATCCTGATGGTTCTGTACGTAAATGGGAGTATAAACCTAATGGTTCTAGAGCTGAGTTGTGCCGCTTGATTGCTAGGCTTGATCTGCCATTAGGTATAGGTGAGAGCGAGGCCTAGGAGGAGTACATTCAGGGTGCTCATAACCCTATTTTCTCTTAAGTATCTAGGCAGACAACCACTAGAGATCTTACTAAGCTGTTTAATGAACGTCGTAATATACTTAAGAATAATGTGTTGGCTGCTGTTTCTTCTGTTGCATTGACATCAGACATCTGGTCTGGTAATGCTAAGGAAGATTATATAACTATTGTTGCTCATTATATCAGTGTTGAATGGGAATTACACAAAAAAGTGATTGGTTTTAGGTTGATTGATGTGAAACACACAGGTGAGAACATTGCTGAGAAAACTGCTGGTGTAATTGAGGAGTTTGGTTTAATTGATAAGGTGTTTTCTATTACTTTGGATAATGCGTCATCTAATGTAAAGGCTATGGATACTTTGAGTCCTCTGTTTGCTAGTTATTTAGGTCATGTTCCTTGCCCTGAACCTAATAACCCTAACAAAGTGAAGTATCCACTTGTTCATCAACAATGTGCTTGTCATATAATTAACCTGATAGTAAAATCTGGTTTAAAGAGGTTCAAGCCTTACTTAGAAGATTTTAGAACTGCTATTAACTTCTTGAATGCTTCTAATCACATAATTGCCATGTTTAAGAACTACTGTTGTGCTCAGGGTGTTAGACCCAAAAAAATTGGCCTTGATATGGATGTTAGATGGAATGCCACATACCTTATGCTTAAACACCTGATTCCATATAAAAAAGTCTTTTCTGTGTTCATTAATGCAAATTATGGTTCAGGGTTGTTGACTCCTGGCCATTGGTATGTGGCTGGGAAGATATTGGAGTTTCTAGAAGTTTTTTATGAATCTACTGCTGTGCTATCTGGTGTTTACTATCCAACCAGTCCTCTTATTATGCACCATCTTCTTGATATTGCTTCACATTTGCATGCTGCTGAAAGAGATCAAAACCTGATGACAATTGTGTATCCTATGAAGGTTAAATTTCTTAAATATTGGAAAGAAATCCATATGTTGTATGCATTTGCTTTTGTCCTTGATCCTAGAGCTAAGATGAGAGGTCTCCATAGTATTCTTAATTTACTTCATGATTGCACTGGTTGTGATTACAATACATATTATACTGATGTTAGAGCTGAACTTTACAATTTGTTTAACAAGTATGAAAGAAAGTTTGGTTCAGCTAGGTCCCAAAGGCTTGCACAACCTCCAGGCCAGGTAAGAAAAAATAGGCTTGGGGAAGGATATTTGGAGGCCCTGGATCTGGTGTTGTTGGTCCTTCCCTAGCTCTGTCCCAGTGATCTCTTTTGCATCTGGTTCTGCTGGTCTCTATGAGCTCTCAGCTTACCTTGACAGTGACAATGTCACTGTATATGATGATGACTTTGATTTAGTCCTCTGGTGGCGTGAGCATAAACTAACCTTTCCAATCCTATCCATCATGGCTAGAGATATTATGTCAGTTCTTGTCTCCACTGTGTCTTCAGAATCATGTTTCAGCTTAGCAGGAAGGATCATCGAGGAGCGTAGACGACGTTTGCTACCAGAAACAGTCGAGATGCTAACTTGCATAAAAGACTGGGAGCTGGGAGATAAAAGGCTACAACATGCAGTTGACAATCAAGAGTTGGTGGACTCATTTGAGAAGCTATATTTGGATGACAATGAGAAAGATGGAGTTGGTGTTGGTGCTTCAGCTGCAGCTTCATTAGTTCAAGTTGCTGCTTCTGCTGTTGGTACATCTGGGTCTGTCTGAGTTAGTTGAGTGAGTAAAAATGAGAGTTGTGAATGATATGAGTGATTTTGGGAATGTAACATGTATCTGCTGGCAACAGGCCGCTGCTGTAAGTCCTGTAAGTGATCTGACAATGAGGCCTATGAACTATTTAAGACTTAGAGTTATGTTGCACTCTTTTTCTCTTTCTAGGGTTTCTCACAAGGGTGAGTTTTACCTAAAAAGATTTTTAATGAGGCAGCATTGCACATACAGCTCAGTTTATTATCTCATATGTTCTTTTGATTTTGGTTTCTTTTTTCGAATTTTAAATTTGAGTTTTGTGAATTCTAGTTTAAAAACTAAGTTAAACTTAGTATGGAGCCTCTGGTGTGCTGTGGGCCAGCACGACACGCCATTTTGGCCGTGCTCGGCGTGCCAGCACGGCATGCTGAACGGCACGAAGGGCCGTGCCTAGCCAGAGGGCAGGCACGCGCAGCACGCTATGGCACGGCACGGCAGGCACGGCAGGCACGGCGTGCCGTGCCGGCACGAAGACAAGCATATCGTGCCTCTCCCGTGCCCGTGCCGTGTCGGCACGGCACGGCCCGATGGCCAAATATAACTATGCGCACCGTGGACATCCGACCCCATCTATTCTGTCTTTTATTTACAGAATTAAATGACTTTTCATAGGTCTGACAAGTTTTGTCAATAAGAACGCTTTCTCTCTTTTTTTTCATCTTTTGCCTGCATCATCTGTGAAAGATAATAATAGTATTGAGATTTGCTTACTACATACATTTAGTTATTTTCATTTTTTTAATAACAACTAGTATTATAGTACAAATTTTTGATAGGATTTTAAATATATATGGATACAAAATGGTCTGCTCCATTTTGTATTATTATTATTATTATTATTATTATAAGCTACTCCCTCAGTCCTATTGGAAATGTCACTAAAAACCGTGTTTCCCTTAATTCTAAAATGATATTTTTAATGAGACGGATGGAGAACGTTGTATATGGTCCATGGACGATAATATAATTAATGGCTAGGCGCCATTTACCGGGTCCCATTATTTGCAGTCTACAGGTGTAGCAGCATGTTTTTTCTAAGAGAAACTCGTCATCTTGTGTAGCATGTCCTTTTTTTTTGCGTAGGGTCTCCAGATTTTCAAAGCTCCCTGGAAGTGCCTCTCGTCGGTGTGGATGATAGCTCAAGCAGGCCGCGCCGTTTTTCTCATATGCGTGCGCGCGATCGATCTCCACCTGTGATAAACAAAATAATTACGGAGTATGATAATAATTAGCAGAATTCCCAGAATTCATGCGACATTATGCATCTTACGATGAAGGAGTACAGTGACACATAAAAATTAGAATACTAACCAGATCGCAGTTGTCCCTTAACACAGGCCCTTGCTGGTCGGCTCCTTGTCATCGGGGATAAGCGCGCGCGTGGACGCTGCCGATGGGGTGGCGCGCAGCACGAAGCACTAGAACTAATTTGGAAGAAGGGGAACACACACTCATCGATAGAAATCGCTTCTTAAATAACTATTGTCCAAAAACTTTTAAAATCTGGACACTGTATCACTTTCGTTTGTATGTGGTAATCATTGTTCAATGATAGAGTAATTAGGTTCAAAAGATTCGTCTCACAAATTACAGATAAATTTTATAAATAGTTATATTTTTTATCTATATTTAATACTGCATGCATATGTTTAAAGATTTGATGTGATGAGAAATCTTGTAATGTTTTGGAATTTTGAAACACTACTACAGAAACGGCAAACAGCGCCGGTTCAAAACCCCCCTTTAGTGGCGGTTTTTGAACCGGTACTGTCAAATCGGCAGTGATGAGCTCATGCCATCACTGCCGGTTATACCAAACCGACAGTGATGGCTCAAGCATCACTGCCGGTTCGTGTTACCAACCGGTAGTGATGTTTGAGCCATCACTGCCGGTTTGCCGGTTTGTAACACCAACCGGCAGTGATGCTTGAGCCATCACTGCCGGTTTGGCAGCCCAACCGGTAGTGATATTATTTTTTAAAATTGTATTTTTTTTAATTGTTTTATTTTCATTTGGGGTTTCTGGTTTTGGGTTTATGGTAGAGGTGGTGGGGTGGGAGATCGTGGAGGTGTTTGCTATCGAACCATTTGATATCGATGTGAATTGAAGGTGGTTGTGGACTAGCGACAATACAAACCCATCACACATTTATAATAATTATTACAAAACATCCAAACAAAACTTAAAGTATCGAATTAATTGGCGCATTACAATAGCCTTTCGAGGCGGTCTTTTCCATAGTTCTTCTTGAAGTCCTTACTCTTCACAATGGATAGATATCCTTTTCTATACACTATATCGTCCAGAATAAGAGCTGCTATCTCCTCTTGAAATCCTCTTATCTCAAAATCTACCAACCTATTGTGGCTCTGATCTTTGCGCTGTAAATTGATACAAGATGATATTGAGATGCACATACGTAAGACAAAACAATAGAATTAAAATGTGACGCGTACGTACCATACCATCTCCTATTCCTAGTTTTGCGCCAAAGTAGCAAAGCATTGCCCACATCACATAGAACCCGCATTCGTTGTTCCCCATTGGTTGATCTAGGGCCTTGACCTTCTTCATATACTCCGTTCTGAATGGTTCTCTCCATTTCTTTTGCATCTTAGGCTCCACATTTCTCCAATCAGGTAACGCCTTCATTCTATGTGACAATGTAAATGAAGTGTGAAGGCTCAGGACATTATTAATTACAATATCATATGTGATTGAAATGTGTGGTGATATTGGGTTCACTTACATATTTAGCACTTTGACTAGGGGTTCGATAAGTTTAAGTGGCTTCTTTTTTTAGTCCCACACCTCGATAGTTGAATTTTTAAGACTTATATCTACGAGGACGTAATGGTTGCTGCAATCACAAAGTTCATGTTATTGAATGATATATCAAGACAAAACACTTAAGTAATGATCGAGAACACATACTTGCAATTGTAGGTTAGCAGTGCGTTTGTTTTGCCGACTGAGAACATTCTTTCAAACTCTATCTTCAAACTTGCTGAGACATACTGATCTTGGAGACCGGCTTTGCATGTTGTCTCATTTACATAGATGGGGTCCAAGAAGTCAAAATTGCTATTTCGTTTTTGAAGGCAAAATTTTGCTACAGACCTGCAAAATAAACATGCATGGATATATTCAAATGCAGATCACGTAGTTTATTATATCGTTGTTAGGGTATGGTACTTACATAGTCCATAACATCATAATCTGCACATCCAGCGAGCGTTGTTGAAAGAGTTAAAAGAGGTCTTCATAATGAATAGTATGCACAACTTCTTCAGGATGATTAAAAATAAAATATGGAGGGATGCATACTTCAAAGGTTGCATTCTTGTCTTTGTTGTTACTATCTGTGATGTAATAATCATGCAACTGTCGCATGTTTGTTGGCAAATTTCTATACTCTTCTTGGCTGGCGACCATAGGCTTGCCTAGTTCAAACTTGTATGCAACTTTGGCCTTTTCAAAATCGGTTTTTTCAAAATAGAGATTCTTGGCATCCTCCATGCTTATATTCAGGTCCGCGGCCAAGTTTTGTATCTCTAGCTGCTGAAAGGTGTGTATTTCTCTAGCTCTTTCTTGGTTACCCGGATTTTTGCTTTGCCTTTCAAATTGGCTCTGTTTCTCAGGTATATAAGCCAATCGTTCATACAAGGCAAGTTTGGCGGCCTTTTCTGCAATATGAGCTCGTAGAATATCGTCCTTAGTCGGCACTGGCTGCCGCCTTTTACTAGTCATCTTGGGATCTTTACCAACTGAAGCTGATGACCTCCTCTGTTGCGAAGTCGAATCTGATCTAGAGCTAGGCTGTCGAGATCCCAGTCCTGGGGACTTTGAAGCTGGTGGAGGAGGTGTCGGTGGATCTTGACGAGGAGAGAAACCTCTTGGCGGAGGCGACCGGGATGATTCACTGTCATCATCATCATCCGAAGATGGCTGGTTATCTAGCTTGATGAAGCGTTTGCGCCAGGCGACATGAGTGCCCAAGTTGTGAACTAGACGCGGCCTATTTTCCTCCACTGGGAAATCAATATGTATCTTATTGTACTTCTTGTCCAAGATCTTATCAATGCTGACCCTGGCATACCCGAGTGGCACTGGCTTGCCATGAATGACGTTCTCTCCTCTAGGAAATGCTTTCCCGACCGCCACCTTGTCTTTGATCCACTGCTGACGGATGTACAACCTGACATTCACAGGTTATGTGATGTCGTCCACCGGATGAGGAGCATTGACCTCTTCGTCGTCAGGCATAGGGGTTGAGCCACAGCTACTGCGGCCCTTGCCGGGCACTGGGCTATTCAAAGCAGGGATTGCATGCGGCCCTTGACTCAAACACATGGATTGCATAGCGCTCGCCACCTGAGCAGCTATCCGTGCTTCAATGCTCTGTTCTAGCTCCTGTCGCATCCTTTGGAACTCCTCTTCTCTTTGCGTTCTAGCCCTTGCCCGACTCCTATAGGAAGCGGATTCACTTTCAAATGCTTTCTCCCAAGGAATTACCCCGGCTCCTCTAGTGCGACCGGGGTGCTCCTTGTTTCCAAGTGCTTGCGTGAGCACGTCATTTTCTCTATCCGACCTGTGGGCCCCTCTATGCACTTCCTCAGTGATCGTGGAAATCTTCTGGAGGAGATCGGTGACGGGTTCAGCCCTGGCGGAAAGGCTCCCGTCAGGATTGTATTAATGCTATTGACTCTTTCCCGAATCCAGGGTATAAGAAATCTGCAGCTTTGGCTTTTGAAGGGCAGACACATGGAGCTCCAAACTCGAATACTGACCTTATCATGAACAGGATGGAGGATATGATGCGGAATCAGTTTGGCTTAAAGCCAAAGGGTCAATCCTATGCATACAAGTCCCCTTATCCAGAGTGGTATAACCGAGTTGCACTCCCTCCAACAGTAAAACCTCCCACAGACCTGACCAAGTTTTCTGGTCAGGATGATACTAGCACCATAGAACACATCAGTCGATACTTAATGCAGCTTGCAGAGGCATCCGCTGATGAAGCTTGGAGGATTAGGTATTTCCCATTGTCTCTGACAGGGCCGGCTTTCATGTGGTTCACGTCTCTGCCGACTAATTCCATTGGTACATGGGCAGAATTGGAGCAGAAGTTTCATTCGTATTTATTTACATGCACTAATGAGAAGAAACTAGTTGACCTTATGAGCTTGAAGCAGAGAGCCAATGAAACACCCTAGGAGTATCTCCGCAGGTTCAGGGAAACCAAAAACTTCTGCTACTCCTTGAACTTGCTAGATGACCAGTTGCCGAGCATGGCGATAGCGGACATGCATCCAAATATCAGGGAGAAGCTGTTCGGCATGGACTTTGATGACCTTGGTCAATTGTCACAGCAGTTGGCTATGATGAGTAATCAGGCTCAAGGGTTCAGGAGAGAGAACCGCTTCCAGAAAGGTGATGTGGCTAATGAAATATATCAGAGTTTTCTGGAAGAAGAAGCCGAATACGATGATGAAGATGAAGTAGCTGTAGCCGAGTTGGTCTGGAAAAGGAACCGACTCTGGTTAGTCAACGCTGGCTGAGGCAGCAGAAGGGTACATACGACTTTGATGTCTCTAAATCAGATAGGCTGTTTGAGGTGTTTCTCAAAGAGGGGCGCATCAAGTTACCAGAAGGACACCCCATGCTACGCCCTGAGGGAGTAAAAGATAAGAAGTTTTGTGGGTACCACAATACTAATTCTCATTCCATCAATGATTGTCGAGTGTTCAGAATGAAGATTTAGAAAGCTATTCAGGAAGGGCATTTGAAGTTTCATGGTAAGATGAAGGTTGATGCTAATCCCTTTGCTCAGAACACGGTGACTTTCTCCATGAACATGGTTGCTATAGAAAGCTCTAAAGACAAGGGCAAGATGAAGGTGTTGAACTCTGACAGACCAAGGAAGACTGGTGCTGTAGACCCTGATCGACAGATTACAAATGAACAATTCCAGCAGCAAGCTCGGTTTCAGAATAGCCGAACCGAAAAAGGGGAAGCTTCCAGGCCTAGAGTCACAACACGAATTCTATTAAATAAGTGGCACCGGGAGCGAGAGCGGTACCAGAAGCTAAAGTATTATGAAGAACAAGAGTTCATGGAGGAACGTCAGAAGTACAAGGAAGAGTTGTACCAAAGGGATGCTCATTCTTTAAACATTGTTGGAATGGAGGCTTAAAGCTGCCTACTAAAGATAAATGCCCTGGGTGCAATGATCGATACATGGAGTATAGGAAGTCTCAAGTCAACCGCCGTCCGGTCCATGAAAGACTTGGAGCGCATGCTCCGGAGGACGATCGGAGTTTAAAAATAAATAGCTCTAACGATCGGCGAGGCAAGAGGTTTGCCGATCACGAATGGATCCATTATGAGAGAGATGCTGAAGAGAAAGAGCATCGGGAGTATGTCTGGCAAAAGAGACAATGGTGTCCACCAGGGCGGAGGAAAAGCCAGGAGAGAAGAGTGCAACGCTTGAGGAACAAGGAGCTGGCACAGACAATAGCCGAAAAGAAGCAGGTTTGGCGTCCTAAGGAAAAAGCCGACAAGCAGGGGCATTCGGCTGATGCATATATGACTTTCTGTATTCCATCATAGTTCTTAGCTCCAGAAAACCAGGATATCCAAGAAGATGTGTACTCAGATTTCGATGAGAGTGAGTATCAAGGTCTGATGGCCCAACTTGTCCTGACTCAGCAGGCAATTTTCAATAAGCCGGCCAAGTATCGACATTTGAAGGCACTTTACGTAAAGGGATACATTAATGGCAAGCCTCAGACCAAAATGCTTGTTGATGGAGGGGCTGCCATCAATATTATGCCTTATACTACCTTCAGGAAGCTTGGGATGACCAATGAGGATTTATTGAAAACCGATTTGGTCCTCAGAGTCTTTGCTGGTAATCCTTCTGATCCCCGGGGAGCAGTACACGTTGAGTTGATTATTGGGTCTAAAACTTTGATCACTACCTTATTTGTCATTGATGGCAAGGGGGCATATAGTTTACTCCTAGGAAGAGATTGGATCCATGCTAATTGCTGCATACCTTCAACTATGCATCAAGTTCTCGTTCAGTGGATTGGAGATGATGTTGAGATTGTTCATGCTGATGATTCAGTAAGCGTTGCTACCACAGAGCTTGCCTTCTAGGAGTGTGATGGCTTTGATTGTTTCTCTGGAAAAGTTTGGGAAGAAGGTCCTGTTAATGTTTCTAACAAGGATCAACAGCCGATCCGAGCAGTCGGCTCTCAGAGTAGTTTTTAATGGGGAACCTGATCGATGGCAACAAAGGAAAGCTGGGACGTGGTTTTATGTCGGCCGATAAGTTAGAAGAAATAAATGTTGGTGATGATGTCAAACCAAGGCTGATGTAAATCAGTGCAAATTTAAACCCAGAGTATAGATTAAAGTTGATAGATCTTCTGAAAGAATTCAAAGATTGTTTTGCTTGGAATTACACAGAGATGCCTGGACTGAATCGTTCTATTGTTGAGCATAAATTACCGATTAAGCCTGGGTATCGCCCTCACAAAGAACCTCCTCGGAAAATTTTCAAGGAGGAGGTATTGGCCGATGTGAAAAAGGAAATTGAGAGATTGTTAAAAGCAAATTTCATTCGGCCGTGTATATTTTAAAGAAAAAAACCTGCTGGGAGAAAAGTTTACTAGAGCTATTAATGGAAGATTTCTTAAGAAAATCCCAGTGTTGAGGTTGACACATGAACAGATTTTGGGAGTTCCATACACAAAATAGCCGATGTATAAGCATCGCCTTTAGCCGAAAAAATCAATCAAACACAAACAAGGTAATGTCATGCAGATTCAAGCAACAATCCTCAAGATTCATTTTCAGAAGGATCTATGACAGGAAAAACAAAGAGGAACCACAACTTATGTTCCATGAAGACAGTAGTTCTTTACAAGGGGGTCCCTAATTACAAACTACTCGTCAAATAGCCTGTTGAGAACGGACTGCACATCTGTGATTCCAGTGAGAGCAGTGGCGTGATCTTCGTAGCTCTCCAGAAGATCGTCGATGCCTTCGACATTTTCTGGAGGCACTTGCCCGTGGAAGCGGGTTGGCTGGACGGAGAGGTCCTCGCCGTGTTGGGTGGACATCGTCGCCAGCCCCAGAGTTACGCCGTGGTGCACGCCATGGTTGGCGACTTGGTTAATGCGGCCGTCCGCGTTGTCAAGGCGTGCCTCGGCGGTCTCTCCTTGGGCGTTGACCTTGTCGGCGATCTTGTTTGTCGCGACCTTCAGACGCTCATTCTCTGCGGAAAGTACTGAGCGAAAGAAACACAGATTGAATAAGCAAGCAAGATTAAGAAGGAAGGATTCAAAAGGAATTAATCTGCTAACCAGTGATGGTGTGGCATAGCTGCTTCCGTTGATCCTCCCATTCAAGTTGATCAACACCGTACTGCTTGGAGATCTTCTCCAACTCTCCTCTGGCCTCATCCCTTTCACCCCTGAAGGTAACCGCCTACGCGTGGGTGTAGGGGACATCCGCGGCGCCCGAGTCCAAATCCCAAGGTTGGGAATGGTAGGAGCCCGAAGACCCAGAAGAGCCGGAGGGGCCGGAGGATGGAGCTTCTGGCTTGGCCGCTGTCGCCGAGGGGAGGGGGATGCTGTAGCTAGAGGAGATCACATTGATCCTGATGAGCAAGGGCAAGGATCAAAGCTAAGAAGATGAACAGTGAACAAAACTGCAATGGAGCAAGAAACCAACTCTTACTCGCGCTGCCGATTGCGCCATGCTCGGCTCCCTTCGGCTTCACCTTTGGCCGGGCGCTTCCCACGGTTGTCGCCTCCTGCCATTGTTACTGTGCGAGCTAGGGTTTCCTTCTGGATTGGTTTTGAATAAGAGAAGAGGAGGAGACGGAGGCGAGAAAATGTTTGACTGTAACTGTTGACAGGGGTAGCAGAAAAGGGTTTACTTATAAGCCGAGTGGAATACCAAGCGATGAGCTAGGGTTTTCCCACTCGGATGGGCCATTACTGGACTGGGCTAGGCTCGGGTAAATCAAGAGTCGGTCGGCTATTTCCTTAAGGCAACAAGGCAGGAGCGATCAGTTACTTCCTAGTCAGGAAGATGGGAGCAGTCAACTATTTCTTTGATTCGGAAATCTAAATATAATCGGCTATGTTCTAATCGGGAGAATAAAAGATGATTACATTATAATACAAACAGAAGTATGCATAAGTGAAGACAGAGACATTTAATTGGAAATAGAATGTTTCGTGATTAAACTATTACAAATCTGTGTTTTACTGATTCAGAAAGTGGCTGATGGCATCTAGAGCATCGGCTCTGATTCGGTTAACATTGCTCAACACCTTATGGTCTTCATCCTCAGAGCTTTGAATGGTAGACAACTTTGCCTTGAGCTGCTGGTCTTCTTTGAGAATAGATGATATTTTTGATGAAGCTGCCTCTATGGAGTTTGGCAGATCTGCTATCTTGGCCTTGTGAGATTGGATTCTAGCATTCAACTCGGCTAGTTGAGCCTCCAACCTGACTTTTTTGTCCTCCATGATTGTCAGCTCAGGTTCTAAAGTGGCTAATGAATTCTTAGCAGTCTGAACTTGGGAGTGCAAAGCTTTGACTTCTTGCTTCTTCAGAGACCTACTGTCCTGCAAAGTGGTCCTGAAGGCTATATTTTTTCTTGCCCTCTTCACCACGGCGAAATAATCATCAAGATGAGCTACAGATTCCAGGAAAGCCTTGACGACAGGAGGAAGGTCTTGATTGATGAGCTCAAGGAGGTCTTTTATCTGATCTGAATCTTGAACCAGAGTATTGATGTCCTTGTTTAGCAGGTCAGCTATATCCTTCAAAAGAGCTTGATTGTTAACTGATAGGGTTTGCTGAGAAGTGGTTCTTCACCCTTCTCGCTGATGTAATCCTCAACATCAACGGAATAGCTAGTAGTTGGCTTGTCAATGTTCTTGAGAAAGGAAGGGGTGTTAGCCGACTGGATAGATATGTTAAAGAAATGAGCTTGAGGCAGAATATTACCTGCTATCTTGTTTGATCCTCAGGATGAGTAGTGTCCTGATCCTCAGAATGGGTAATGTCTTGCTCTGGTTGGGGGCTTGAATGAATGTTCAGAGAAGGTGAACCTGGAGTTGGACCAGAGGAGGTTTTTCCTACAAAATCTTCTAGAATTTAATCTATAGTGTAGATAATAAAGTGTGAAGAACAGGAGATAAGTATCATATAAGAAGAAAGATATGATTAGCCGAAAAATGTTACCAATGTGTTCGGCAGCTTCACGGGTTTCTGTAGTTCCAGACTCATGAATCTCTACATCCTTAACTCCATAAGTTTTTGCATCCTCGATGGGAGCCTGAGGGGGGATTTCCACTGATGCTGAGGTAGTGCTTGATCCAGGAATCTCAACCTTTGGCTGCAATAAAGATGGTTAATATAAAGACGGATAAGATTGTTGCTAAGTGAAGGGTTCATACCTTGGGAGACCGTTTGGCTTTCTTAGACCTAACCTTTCTGAAAACATGAATATTCTCAAGTGCCTTCCTTTTGCCTTCACTTCCTGAGGATGCAATAGGTGCAGTTGCAGGAGTCTTCATGAAGCTTGCCAAAGTTGGGGCAGTGAAACCCAAGGCAGGATTAGGCCCAGCCATGAAGTATTGAATCACCTTGGTGACAGGAGTGGGTTCAAAGTCCTAGAGATAATTAAATGTCAAAGTGAGAAGTAAATCCAAAGAAGAAGGTAGTAAATGCAGTGGAGTTATCTCACTATCAGAAGCGAATTCAGGTTGCAGGTCTTGGCATAGAGAATGTACTGGTGTGTTGAAAATATGATTATGCCATTCTTGCCACCAGGAAACAAAGGAAGAATGGGCAGTGTCTATTATCCCAAATGGATAAGGTTCATATGTTGGTAGATCCCATCCAAGTTCAAAAACTTTCTTAGCTTCCATTTCACTTGTGATCACCTCCCTGCACTTGATGATTGCAGAGAAGAAGGGTCTTGGGGCAACTGCCCACATCCTAGTTGCCTAGCTGCCATGTTTGGGTAGTAGAATTCGTATGAAGATTGCACTAGCCTCCCATGGTGAAATTCAGCTGGTAGGATGTAAGGTTTAACGAAAGAGTTGAAGATTTCTGTAGCTACCTTATCAGAACATCCAGACTCATAGCTAAATTTGCAAGGCAGGGTCAGATTGTCATTCTCTCTGTATGGGAGCCAGAGCGTGTTGTTAAAGCCTTTAAAAAATAGCTTGAAAAGATGACCGATATCCATATCAATGCTAATGGAAGAGGCTGCTTCTCCATAAGTCTGACAATGCTTGACTTTTGCCGTGCTGCCTTCAGCATAATTGACAGAGGGGAAGCTTAAGTTTTGGAGAGGCACAGGTATTATCTGATGCATATAGAGCTGCAACCACATCTGAATGAACCACCAAGGTCCACTCACACAGGATATATCTTTACCATGGTGCATCTGAGTAGTGACATGATGCATCATGTGATAAACAGAGCCTAAGAGATACTTGCCCAGAGGGATCAGTGTGCATGCAGCTAAATCCTTAGCCATGGTCATATGATTTAAGGTTGGTTCATTGGATTTCCCATAGAAGATGAACCTGCATAGCCACATATTCATGAAAGCTCTGCATTCCTTGTCAACAACAGCACCGGATGTTTCCATGTAAGTTTGGATATATCCAACCCATCCACCTCCAGATTTTACAGCTTTCTGGTTCCTTTTGCTCCTATACTTGTAAGGGTGTACTGGCTTGGATACATTCAGACCAGTCATCATGAAGACATCGGCCAGAGTAGGGGTCATCATGCCGTGGCCGAAAACGAAAGCGTTAACAGCATCGGACTAGAAGTGAGTGGCTGCTATCAAAAGGGGTTCATTTCTGGGTGTCTCTGACAAGGATAATTCTAGGCAATGGCTAATATCCTGAGCATCCCAGTGGCTGCTACTTTTTTCCAACATCCTCTTGTACTAATTCTGCCATCCAGCAATTGAGGGGAACGGCCAGGTCTTGAAGGTGTTTGGCCATCGGTTCGGCGGGGTGACCCCGGATTTGAAAGGGATTCTTGAGGTGTCTTTCTCAACGATTTCAGTTGGATCGGAACTCCCCATTGGACCAAGGAGGTAGGAATCAGAGTGTGCAGCGTAGGGAATCAAAATGTGGTTCTTGTACTCCTTAAAAGAACAATGAAATCGGGAGAGGCGAATGAATCAAGGGGATGGTAAGAATTCAACCAAAAAATTGTCTAATGCATAGAAACGATTGAAGCTTACCTCTGGGATGTTATCCTGAGTCACCATTGGAGAGTTGAAGCAGATTCAATAATCAGTTAGGGCTTGGATTTCTGAGCGGCGGCTGCAATGTTGAACAGTGTTGACCTAGAAGAAAAGGGGAAGCTTGTGGTCAATTTTAGGATAAAATGACTTTTATCCCAAAATTGAGGGGGCATGTGTTGACACTGAATTTTGGTACACCTAGGAGAATGACAGGTGGGCCAGCAAGCGGTAGTGTTCAGAGCGTTCGGCAAGTGTTCGTGCGGTCGGCTAATCTGTAAGGATTCGGCTAAATGGTCATGCGGTCGGCTATTCTGAGAATGGCGATCTTCTGTCGAGGAAAGCGACAAGAACAGAAAGCAAGAGCCGAATGGAGCAACAAACTTTGCAACGACTAAGGAAATAAAGACCCCGAAAGGAGAATTAGATCTAAAGGTCATGTTTTTCCTTTAATATTTTGTAGTCGTATCCTTGTAGGACTCATGTTATGATCAGGGTATAAATATAAGCCCTTGGCATTTGTAAAGACTGTTGACAACCAATACAATACAACTGGCCCCGTGCCAACTTTGAGTCCTTTGTTGTGTCGTCGAGTTCTTCGAGAGGAATCATCGATCCGTCGACCTCCGTAAGTCCCGGCAACCTTGCTATCAGGTCTAGTATCATGCGGTGGATTTAGATGTGGATGCAAGTAGTCTTGTTTGTTTTCAATGGTCGTGCGGCGGATCTTTGCTTGACAATCAAGAAGTCTTTGCTTATGTTTCATTTATGAGTACACACCGTGCGGCAGGTGCCTGCTCGATATGCTTAGCAAAAGCAAGATAGTTATCAGCTCTATTAGATTTGGCAAGATCTAGTAGATTCATCAAGTTACTACGTGTTGCATGTTTAATATTTGTTATATATTTGTAACACTCCTTTGCCCAATCTAGATTGATACGGTTCGGTTTTATCTTTTCTTACAGATCTATTCTTGTTTTAATAGTTAATCATATTGTTCATACGAATAGATCTCACAGTCATAGTAGCCGAATTAGTTTAGATCTAGATTGTTACGTGTTGCGGGTTCATACATGTTAACCATGTTTAAGCTTTGATAATGTTGGGTGTCGTGCGGCAGACACAGGCTTTAGATTAGTTTAATCGTGTTTACTTATATGTTCCTTCATCATGGACCCCAACTCGGTTAGATTGTCGAGCTTGGTGATGCCTTAACTCATAGTTAATTATGATTCGTCCATACGTACTTTTTCATGCATGCACGTTCGGCTATCAACTTTTTTCACATGCTTTGCATTTGCTTTAGCCAAACGATCTATAAGACCTGTTGGTAGATAGCTTCTATAGTTATATGTCGTTGTAAGTGGCTTCAGGGCCATATATATGGAACTGTCTGGTCTCACCCGACATGTTCCAGTTTTATATCTAATAATTTTCATCCCTTGTTAGTTTCAGGTCAAACTGACTGGCACGTTTTCGGACTCCGAAACATCCGGGCACCCGATTGAAGCTACGCTTTCCGGCTTGCTGTGTGTTAGGCACAGTGCGTCACATTTCGTGTCAACAATATATATATATATATATATATATATATATATATATATATATATATATATATATATATATATATTCTTTCATTCGAGGTTGGCGGGCACTTGCCCATTTTTGTTTTCTTGTTTTTTTAAGAGCACTCATCCTTGCAGAGCTATAATGCGAACGCTGACTGGAGCCTTTATTTCACAGGGATAAAAACAGGAATAGGAAAATATTTATGTGTATCTAATCTCTCCTGGATTAGGAGTAGAATATTTTTGGTGGGTGGATCTGGAGATGGGAATGAGTGCATATATGTGGATGCGTACTACCGAGGTAGAAGCAGCATGTATGGATGTGTGTGAATCTTGATTCAAACCGCATGACTAGTTCCCGAGGGTCGCACAGCTTGACCACACTCAATGCTCATAAACAGTATGTAAATATGTGCGGTTTCCTAATCTAGTAAGCATGTATATGGCTATGGTAGTAATTTAAACTCTCGTCATATAGGAACTCATCATGTGGTATTTTTAAAGTTTTCAAAAGATAAAATTTTCCAGAATTCTAGTATCTCTAGGAGTAGATCAATAGCAACTCAAACCTTCCCATATCATATCCGTCAACGACTTAGATTTAGATCAGGTACTTCCTCCCATAAGTTTTAGGTTGAGAGCAAATTTCAAATCATAATAATTATGCCTAAACTTGAGAGAGAGATCAAATTTGAAAACTAGGTACTTAAAAGTTATTACGACAGAGCAACTATTCATCATCTCCATATTAAGAGTTTATCATTGGGGTTCATTTTAGCATAGCTATTTTATTTTATTCTCTCTATTTATTTATTAGCAAACTCTTAACTAATCAAAAACACTCACACACACAATATATATATATATATATAAGCGGGAAAATATTTATTGGGTTTCTATAATTATTCATCTTTTTATTTTTATCAAAGTATGCATATAAAAACTGATAGGTAGTAATACTTAGCTGAGTATGGGGGTGCTCTCCCCCAAGCTGGATTTTGACGTAATTTCTTCTGATGTAGTTGACAGGTAGCAGAGGTGTCCTCTGGTTACTGTTCTCTTTTGATCCTTGAATTCTGTGAAAGCTCAAATAGACAACAAAGCTTGTGGAACTGATTGAGCGTTAGTCATAAATCTTCTAGCTTTGATCATGTCAAGCTTCCTCTAATGGATGTTATTATCTAGTAGGATCATAAACTCACTATTTTTGTATTTTATTTTATAAGACAAAAACAAATATTTATTTTATTTTTTTATGCCACCACAGTGAGTACACTTATGGGTTTTATGCCACGAGTCTATTCACATAGGGCTTAATAGTTTTAAACATTTTTATTTTCTTTTTAAAGATGGTGAAAACATGATTAGCTAATTTTGGAAAGTAAATGATTAAGGGAAAGATAACTACCAAGTGTTACCTCTTGGCACGGTGTTCGGTGGTTTAAGTCCTCCGAACAGGACTCCTCACGTCCTTAGTTGTCCTGGGGTTCATTGGACGGCGTAGCTGGCGCCTCCGGCTGTGCTTCTTCTTATGGTTTGATTTCTTTTTGTCTCCACACTTGTGTTGGTGTGGTAGCCTCCCGAGGACAAGCTCTCTTTTCTGGATATTCATTATGATTGAAAGGACATACCTTTGTTTGTTCCCAAGATTCTTCGCTCTCGTGCCTGGGGTAGTCATAGAGTGATCTTTCATTTCCCAACCTTGGGGTTGGTGGTGTGTTTGGCCTCGAGAGTGGAGTTGCATATATTAACTTTTCTTCTTCGGGTATCTCTCTTTATATCTTGATACTTCTCCCTTATAGCCTGCCCATCCGTCCTTGGTGTTCTTCCTCTTCTGGTTGCGGTAGCGATGTCTTCTTCTTGTTCTATTCTGCTTAGATTCTTCAACAATGTAGTTAACATTAAAGTAACGGCGTACCTTCTCAGAGGGGAAGTGTAGGTGCACTTCTCCTGTCCTAATGTAGATGATAGCTTTGGTGGTGCTTAGGAACGGCCTTCCAAGGATGATGGGTGGATCATAATCATCTTCTCCCATATCAACTACTAGGAAGTCTGTAGGGATGAAGTGGTCATCAATCTGGATGGGGACATCTTTTGCTATGCCTTTGACGACGCGACATGTCTGATCTGCCATCTGGAGTTGGGTGTATGTTGGGTGTAGAGGCATTGTACCATACAGAAACTCATAGGTCAACTTGGCCATAATGTTGACGCCCGATCCGGTGTCGCAGATTGCCTTCTGGAAGGAGCATTTGTTGATTGTGAATTCTATGGTTGGGACACGTGGGTCGTCCTTTTTGATCAAATGAGGGGATCTGATTTGGTGGTCTTGATTGTTGTGGAGTGTCGTGACCATCTTTGCTGGTTCTGTCCGTACTTGCTTCTTGTTCTTGTTCTTGATCTGCTTGTTCTGCTTGTTCCTCCTGTTGGTCCTCTTCATTGGTTCCTCTTGAGGTTGTTCGGGAGCTTGTATGGTTTTGTTCTTGAAGGTAAATGTCTCCTTCTTCTCTTCGATGAAGAAACTGATCTTGGCGGTGCTAGCATAGATGATAGATCCAGCGGTGTTCAAGAGTGGCCTCCCAAGGATGATGGGTGACTCCTCATCAACACGGGTTTCTATCACCATGAAGTCTGTTGGGACATATGAGGTACCAATTCGGACACGAATATCTTTTAATATTCCTCTTGGGTAGCACAGTGTCCGATCTGCAAGCTGCAAACATAGGGTTGTATCTGACAAAGGATAATTAAAGTATTTCTCATATATTACTCTGGGCATAATATTGACGCTTGCACCAAAGTCGCAAAGTGCTTCAAGAAAGTCCATGGTGACAATGGAGATTGGGATGATGGGTCATCCTGGGTCTCCTTTCTTGGTTGGCATAGAGTTGCCACACCACCGTTTGGTTGGCATCAAATATATCTACAAGATTTGCAGATTCTAATCCTTCCGGTTGTAATGGAATACCAGGGTTAGTGGTAGGAACAGCAACAGCTATTTGGGTTAGCAGGGATTCAATCATTTTATTAAAGCTAATTTGATTCTTGATGGCAACAGAAAAATTATCCAATCTATTATTTATGTTTTCTAGTATTTTATCATTGGATGTTATTTTCTTAGACATGTTGTCCATCAACTTTCCTTGGTTAGCTACTAACTCTCTCAAAGGTGGAAAACTAGGATTATTATAGGAATTATTACCTTGATAATTACCTGGATAGTTACCTGAGTAGTTAGGCCTTTGTTGTTGTTGGTTCCAACCTTGATTTTGTTGAGGATGATTGTAGTTGTTATTGTTGATGTAGTTCACATCCTCTTGCACTTCTGGACAATGATTGTCTGAGTGTCCAGTGTCTCCACACTCCTCACATGTCATGTGAGAGTCATAAATGTTCATGACTTCTTTCTTTTCTCCAGCTTTCTCATCGAGCCTCTTCATGAGCAGGTCTAGCTTTGCTGACAACATGTCTACCTCTTTGAGCTGGTGCATACCTCCACTCTTCTTGCGAGTTTGTGTTCTTTCTTCACTCCAACCTTGGTTGGATGCCATCTTGTCCACAAGAGCTGTGGCTTGTGGTATTGTAAGTGATAGGAATGCTCCTCCGGTAGCAGCTTCCATGGTTTCACGTGTGTTGTTACTGAGCCCATGATAGAAGGTCTGCATAAGTAACCAATTCTCCATTCCATGATGGGGACATTATAGGATGTAGTCTTGGAACCGCTCCCATGCTTCTGGAACGAACTCGTCATGTTGTTGCTGAAAACTTGAAATCTTCCCTCGGAGAGCATTGGTCTTTCCCATGGGAAAGAACTTTGCTATGAAATTAGTGGAACATAGTGCCCACGTAGTATTCTTCTCCTTGGTTGCATAGAACCACTGCTTCACTCTTCCCAAGAGTGAGAATGGGAAAAGGCGAAGTAGTATGGTGTCTCTAGGCATGTCCTTGATGGTGAATGTGCTGCAAATCTCCAGGAAGTGTTGGAGATGAGCACTGGTGTCTTCATGTGCCTTCCCACAGAACTGGTTTGCTTGCACCATGTTGATGAGCGTAGGCTTGAGCTCAAATGACCGATCAATGTCCACAGCAGGTCCAGTGCGGATGTTGTCCGTGGTGGGGACTGAGAACTCACGGATTGACTTGTTTGCCATGGCTTCGAACTCTGGTGTCAAGTCTTGAGCGATGTTTCGGTGATCTCCTTGATTGGACGAAGCTTCAAATTGAAATATTTATGGTTCTGTTACCTTCTTGAGCTTGGCTTTTGTTCTTCTGATTAATGCTTCAGGATTTTCAACAAAATTGTCTAGAAGATCAAATCTATTCATACATTACCCTGCATAAAGATGATAGGAAAAATATGCAAAGATCAAGGGTAAGGCTGTATGAGTAGAGAATTGATGTTTTCTCAATCCATTAGTGATCCAAGTGATAACTCATTTATTCCTTTTAATAGCTAACCAACCTTCCCCGGCAACGGCGCCAAAAATGCTTGTTGATACTTCTTAACGTCATTACCAAAAGTAGAATAATTTCTATTTCTGATAACAGCGCCAAAAAGGGTTAACCACCTCTCATGCCACTTAAGCCAGGTTGTCATCCCCAACATGACAGAGAGATGCGGTATAGAAATATGCAATTGCTCTAAGTGAATATGAATAGAAATGTGTTTCTGCAAGCGCATAGATTATACCGAAGTAGAATTTTAACCAGGAGTATTCCAGGTATCGTTATTTATATTTTTACCATTAGGAAGGGATGCTAAGGAATAAATGAGGAATGAGTAATGATGATTAATGAGTATCACTGCATGTGTAATGGAGAGTTTTCATCTATCTCACTCAGTACAAGATAAGTGTCACAATAGATATCGATAATGAATGAATAGTGACAAAAGATAAATACTGATCAGCATATATGTAGCCACATGAGATAATGATAAGCATCTCAACAGACCTCTTGTCTTGAGATGGAATGAAATTAGGTCAGAGGGGCTCTTCTCCTCAGGGTCAGGGGCCTTCCTTATATAGCCTCCTCAAATGAACGTCGTCCGTCGGATCAAACCAACCTTAATGGAGGGCTTAGATGCAACCTCAAAGGCGGTGGAGAGGTGGTCCCACAAGGCAGACCCTGTTGGGCCTTGCCCTAGGGCGGCCGCCCCAGGGGGTAGGGCGGCCGCCCTACCCCTGCGCCCGCTCGGCCTCTCGCTTCTTCTCGCGCCTTCTTGACCCTTCTAGATTATTCTTTTTCGTACGAATGATAATTATCTCTATGTAAACATGACATGTGGGCCTTTCCTCCATATTTCCTAATATCCCCCTGCAGAAATAGACATTCACCAAAACTCGTGGAATTCTATTAGTTTAAACCTTATTTCTAGTTATTGGTTTCATATAGATCCTTATCCTTGTTTAGTTGACGGTTGATTTTGGTATTTAAGGACCGTCAACAATGGTGCCGCAATTCTACAAGACATCCATGCCGGCATGTGTGGAAACCACGCTGCCGCAAAGATGCTGGTGCGAAAAGCTTTCTGAGAAGGTTTTTATTGGCCCACAGCGGTCTCTGACGCAGAGCAAATGGTGCGCACCTACAAGGGGTGCCACTTCTTCGCCAAGCAAACTCACCTTCCCGCTCAGGAGCTTCAAGCAATACCAACCTCCTGGCCCTTCGCCTGTTGGGGCCTCGACATGCTCGGTCCCTTGAGACCAGCGCCGACAAACTTCAAGTGGATCTATGTAGTCATCGACAAGTTCTCCAAGTGGATCGAGGTCAGGCCGATCACCAAGGCCTCCGCTAGAAATGCAGTTGCTTTCATTGACGAAATCATGCACCGATTCGGCATACCGAATTCCATCATCACCGACCTGGGGTCAAATTTCACCGGGAACCTCTTCTGGGATTTTTTTGAGGAGAACAGAATATTGGTCAAATATGTCTCCGTCGCCCACCCCAGAGCAAACGGCCAGGCCTAACGCGCCAATGGAATGATATTAGATGCACTCAAAAAACGTTTATACAAGGTGGAAGAGAAGAACCCAGACCACTGGCTACATGAACTACTCGCGGCGCTATGGGGGCTACGCACTCAGCCCAGCCGTAACACCGGCGCTTCTCCGTACTTCATGGTATTTGGCTCCGAAGCTATAATCCCAACCGATGTTGCTTTCAGTTCCCCACGGGTAGAGCACTATGACGAGGAGACATCTGACCCGGCTCAGATCGACGACCTGGATCGTCTCGAAGAATAGTGGCTAGCTTCGTGCATACAGACGGTCAAATATCTCGAAGGCGTTCGTCGATACTACAACCGCAATGTCAGCTACAGATCTTTCACCACAGGGGAACTCATCCTCAAGAGAAAACTCAAGCCCGATGACATGCACAAGCTCTCTTCGCACTGGGAAGGCCCTACATCGTAAAAGAACTCACCTGACCAGGGTCATACCGGCTCACAGACCAAGAAGGCGTCGACGTCCCGAACTCATGGAGCATAGAGCACCTTAGGAGATTCTACGCCTGAAGAAACTTGTACCATGTACCCCCTATCAATAAATAAAAGTTCAGCATTCTTTCCCCATATTCGTTTTTCATCCAGACGACCTCTAGAAAACGCTCACGGCGTTCGACGACATTCACAAAATGCACACGGCGTCCGGTGACCTCTCCAAAACACTCCCACAGTGTTCGATGACCTCTCCAAAACGCGATAAGGCATTGTCGGATACCTGAGAATAGGGTACCCTATCACCGCACTTCGCAAAAACAAAATCACGCTCAGGGGGTCTCCGCCCCATCCGAGCCGGGGTGATTTGTGCCACATCTTTCTCGGAGGCGGTGGCCGCGGGTTTCCGTGCTGACCCCGTGGAGGGGACATGTACTGGGCTCGCGTCCCACCATCTCTGGTCCGTCTCCGACCTCCTCACGAGCTCGAAGGCTGCTTCGGACGACGACTCGAGCCATGGGAGCGTCGATCCCTGGGAGCCCCTAGACTTCGAAGGTCTGGGGGACACGGAGGCCTTCTACAGTTTCTTTCACGTGAGCGATTACCTGCTCGGTTCTAGTTCGAGCGACTGCAGCATCGGCCACGGGCATGAGTGCTTCATGTGTGACTCACCACTGCGCGGGGCTGCTATCGACGCCACCCTCATCGAGGACGAAGATGGCGACGACGTCCACACGCCCGTCGACGGAGCAAGGTAACCAGCACCGGCGTCGCGGGGCGACCTGTAGTCCTCTGATGCCCAGCGGTGGAGTAGAAGCTCGAGGAAGGGCAATGACGGGTAACGTTCGAGCGTGAAAAGCTCGAGCGAGAAGCTGCTAGGGCCCCCAAAGAGCCCCGCGCTCGAAGGGAAGCCCGGGCGGTACACCAATGCATCGTCAACGATGTGCACGACCCGCCGCAGTTCGCGCGGGCAAGTCAGAACATCGCGGCAGCAGTGATGCTGCTCCGCAACCTCCCGGTCCCTGACACTCCCGAAGGGAAGCTTGCTCACGACGAGCTCAAATCCCTTCTAGGGCGCGCCGCGGCTCAGCAGGCCGAGAGCTCTGCATTGTGGCAACGCGGACTCAACTTCAGCCATTACGCCGACCCGGTGCCTAACGACCACGAGGGTTCAGTTCACCAGGATCCCGCGCCGGACGGACACCGACGTTCGATGTTTCATGCTCGCGTGGGCGACAAGCGCGACATGCGTGACACGCTCGACGCGCGTAAGCACGCCAAGCAGGACGGCGTGAGCAGAGGCTACCACGTCCGACGTGGTGGCCGATATGACTGTTCGTATTTCTTATGATTATTGGATAAATCCGCAAGCGCACAGATTAAACCGTTGCAGCAAGCAGTAACCAAGGGTAAGATAATGTATAAGCACCACGCTTACACACAAGTTACTACTTTGACTACGATCTATAACCAAAGCACCCTATTATAGGCAATGATCACATACAGGAAAGGTCACAAGGATCACAGACTATGAATGTAAAGGATATTAAAGAGCAAAAGCATATAACAATATTATATCTAGTATAGTAATGCTCAAAGTAAATACTAAGTAAAGTAGAGAGAAAGATAATATATTGAATAAGATAAAGTCTTACAAAGAATGAAAGATACAAGAGCTATACCAGACTTTCCAGAAGACAACTTCAGAAATCCCGAGCGTAGCTCGACTCAACTCTAACTCCCACTCTAGACTAACTCCTAGAACAATCTAAGGAATAGAGCTTGTAGGCTTCTTCATCATGTGTAGAGAGGGGGGTGTGACCCTCTATTTATAGTGGGGTGGAGTAGGGGCTACTCCATCGCCACATCAGTGATCTAGGGCCTTCCTTCCTCCACCCTTGGATCCAACCGACCCTTGAACCTACCAAGGGTGGATGGTGTGGATTTCCACCATGTGTCCTTGCATATGGCGGTTGGAGGGGTCCAACCGACCTAGGGAGGCGGTCGGCCGACCCCCCTCTATGGTCAGTGGGCCCTCCTCTGGAATCTGGGAGTGGTTCCACTGGTCAGGGGACCAGGTGGGAGCTAGGTGGGCCCAGGGGGCGGTCGGCCGACCCCCCCTTGGGGTGTCCTGGCCCACTTCTTCCTCCCCGATGTTGGCCCCACTTGTCATTGAGCTTGTTTGTCGGTTCTGAGGTGGTTGTCACGTTTGCCTCCTTGGTGTGGGCCCATGGATCCATGTGCTATGCATGTGAGCCGTTGAGAGAAAGCAAAGAGTGATCCAAAGGCTAGAAATCACTCTGGAGTGCTTCTCTTGGATCATGACCGAGAGGGGAGAGCTGGTGGGCCCATAGGGTGGTCGGTCGACCCCCTATGTGGGTCCCACCGGCTCTCCTGTGCTCCATTTCTTCATTCCTGCACTCAAACAGTAATGGACATGTGGAACTGGTTATGTGGTAAATTATGCCTATGATGTGTTTGTTTATCCTTGATCCTGAGGTTGGTGGCAACATTTTAGCTATGTAAAAGTTGATTATAATTTGTGCCAACAAGATCCCCCAAGCTTAACCTTTGCTCGTCCCGAGCAAATAATCAAACTTAGCTCGATGGATCAGGAGTTGCTACTATGCTTCATATTTCAAGAGTACTAAATCTACAACAATCATACTTCTCTTTTGAATGGAAAAATTAGCAATAAAGACTCACCCATATTACCTTAGTCCTTCATGGGTCTTATAGCTTTATCCTTTGTCTTGAGAGGTTGAGAGATAGAACAACTTGACTTTAGCACTAGTTTTCTCATTCTTTCACAAGTTTCATATCGAAGATTTTGCAAGGTTTTGTAAAAGAAAACTTAGGGTTCCTCAAATGGTACTCTCGAGTCGCTCATAAGGTGTATGATTCCTCACCAAGGCATATATCAAAGTTTTGCCTTCTTTCATCCTATCTCTAAAGCTTTATGTGGAGCTATAGGTTGGGATCAAAGATGTAGCAAACTTACCTTGCATATATTATAAAGTCAAATTCCGAATCCAAGGAGAGAAATGGCATACTCTTAGATCAAGATGTGCAAGTGTGTGAAAACATGGTAGATGATCAATACTCCTATAATGGGAAGATCTCTCTTTCCTTATTATTATTTTGAGACATAGCTATCTTTTTTTAGAGAGAACTTTGGAATGCTCATAAAATTTGGGACTTTAGAATGCCCTTGAATTTTTCATAATTTTTCATAGTCTATGTCTCATTTACAAGCAACAAACTAGAGAGAGTTTTTCTACTTAGAGCATGGAGTATGAACTATGTGGAAATGTAAGGCATGTTTCTGCGTACTTCCAGTGTAGAAGCAGCATGTATATGTGGCGCGTACGTGATCTTGATCTTGGAGCATGATAAATCTCTCAACAAGGGTCACAAAACTTGACCAAACTCAACACAAAGCAAGTAGCTTATGTAGAAAGCTTATATCATGAAAGAGCATGTATGACTTTGGTAGCAATTTTCACCATTGAGGAACAACAAAGTGTTTTATCATTTTAATAAATAAAACTCCAATAGTCATTCTTGCTTAGAACAAAATTATAGCAGCTCTTATCTTGTCATATCATGTCTCACAACAACTTAGACTTAGTTACAACATTTGCAACCCACAAAAGTTTGAGGTTCATGATGGTTTCTTTTAAGCCATGTAATCCATACTTAGAGAAATATCAAGTTGTAAACTAAGTACTAAGAAACATTTAGCAGAGCAACTTTTCATCATTTCCATAGGAGATATTAATTTTTATGTGAGAGTAGAGAAAAATCTTTTTATTATTTTTATTATATGCAGATATTTTTTAGATGTAAAGCAAAGATAAGCAAGGAAATACATAAATATAAATGCTGAAATTCAAAACTTACCTTAGTGGGGGAGGGAACCTCCCCCAAGCTTGTCCTTTGATCAATAATGCGGCGGATGTGGATGTTGTTGCTGCCACAAGTCCCAATGCCGATATTGTTCTTCTTGCATTGCTTGAATGTCTTCTGCAGTTTGCTGGACGATGCATGCTGTCTCATCGTGCTCAACACGCAGCTCACCAAAGGTGTTGGTGAGATGATCGAATTGTTGCCGCAATTCACGATGCTCCCTTTCTCGTGTGGACGAGAAGAATGCCCGTGCTCTTTGCGGACGTGATGGTCGAAGAGGCATGCCACTGGAAGTGTGCATGGAAGATGCATCATCTTCCTCCTCATCAATAGCTCCTCGGGAAGGACCACCTTGCTCAAGATAAATAAAGTATAGCCCCTCCTGAGCTCTCCTGTCTTAACCTACAAAACCTCTTTGCCCAATTCCTTGATCTAAATCAAGGGTTAGCTTACGGGCCCTATACAACTGAAGTTGCCTATTTGGAAGAGGCACCTCGACTGCATGGCCACTGTAAATTATTTTAAGTTCACCATTGGCATCTCTTTTTAGCATATGAGCAGATGTAAGATATTCTTCTGAGATTACAGCTATAGGAGCAGAGACGTAAACAAAGGGTTGCGTACCATTTAGCAGCTTCATGGATTCGGCAAGACGAGTAATTAAAGATGTGAATTGAATAGATTCATTACTCTGAATTGAACTTTGCCAAAATTCCACTAAGCATTTTAGAGGAGAGATTTGAATTTTGTTTACCATGGCATAGAGCAATTTTAATTCCATGTCACTTATTAAGCTAGCATTACTTCCAGGAAACAAAGTCATTTTCATCCAAAGATGCATGAAACGAAGGGTAGGATTATGAATTTCCTCGGGTTTAGGATTTGAGCAATTTTTTAGAGCAGAGATAGAGAACCAAAATTTCTTCTTGTTAAAACTACGCAAGGTAGGGTCTAGATCTAGCAAGCATGAATTTTCAAAGCCAAGAGCAACATTTAGATGACTGCAAGTTAGACTATGACTTTGATTAAACATGTGAAAGGAAATTCCAATATTAGAGATTTGGAGAGAGCATAGAAATTCTAAGGTGAGCAACTCAATTCCAAACTCTTCTATTTGCCAAAAGTCAGACCAACCAAGTGTGGAAAAGACAGTGTTGAATTCAGTGGTCATACCTGCGTTGGAGAGGAGACTCGGATCCAAAATCCTTGTATGCTCGAAAGATCGACCCCGAAGGGAGAGATATCTTTGGTACTCTACTTGGTTGAACCCAAGGCCACTTTGTTGGTCGTAGGTCCTCAATGGGGGCACCATGAATGCCTCGATATGAGGTACCTCCTCCGGCACTTCTTCTTCCTCCTGAGGTGGTTCTTCGGTTTGGAGGTTCTCCCAAGTGTATAGGGCAGAACCTCCGCTTCTTCTTACTTGGTAAGTGTATTCGGATTGGTGGGAGCGTCAGGATGAGCTCCCACTCATAGCTTGCTTCATCTTCTTGAATGCGGATGTTATCGGGTTCTTCATCTTTAGAGAGGAAGAGGCAAAACTAGGACATGGTTGTGTGTGGAGAAAGTTTTCCTAGTTTGCCTTGAGGGGAGAAACTTGAGCTAAGAGAAGAGATCTTCTTGTGGACTGGTGAGAGCAACACTACTTCTCTTGGGGGCTAAGAACTTCTCTTGAATGAAGAGAGGAGAGAGCAAGGAAAGGAGAGGCTTGAGCTAGAACTGAGTTTTGAGGTGTGAGGGAATGAGCTCTCCTTGCATGGGGTTTTATAGGGGAAGGGAATGGCACCAAGGAGGTGCCATGGAGCGGTCGGCCGACCACCCTTGGGCATGCCCCTTGGGTGCCATGATCACATGTTTTGAGAGATGCCCTACACAAAGCAAAATAGAGGAAGAGGGTGTCTATAGGGTGGTCGGACAACCACCCTAAAGTGGGAATTCCACTCGTGCTTTGTCTAGTGTTTGGTGAAAGGTGAGAGATGCTATGTGATGTGATCAAAAGCTGAGCTAAAGTGGTCAAGATTCTCCTCTTTAAACAAAGTGTAGTGGGGGACAAAGTTGTGTCATGCTTTGATCAAAGGTGATTGATGTGTTTTCTTTTTCAAAGCATAACAAAGTGAAAGTGGAAGATGTAATGATTCCCCACTTTGGACAAGGAGTAGTGGGAGACAAGGATGTGTCATGCTTTAACCAAAAGTGATTGATGTACTTTAAAGCATGACAAGACAAAAGAGATGTCTCCAAAAGGAAAAATCTGATTTTTTGAAAGTTCCACTACTCAAATCATGAGATGTTTGGACAAAGGATGGTGGGTAGGAAAGATGGATGAACAAGGGGATCCTAGGGTGGTTGGCCGACCAGCCTAGTCTTCATTTTTTCTTTTTCTTTTATAAAGATAAACTATATGTTCCTTAATTAACAAGCCAAGGTAGGATGCATAGGGTGGTCGGCTGACGCCCCTATGGTCCTATATTTTGTCAAATTTTAGTGCTAATCTAGTTCTCAAGTTTTGTTTAAACTAACTTTAGTTTTATGAATTTTAAATATGGAAGAAATTAAAGAATTGAACTAAATGAAAGAGGAGAAATAAAAGATAACTACCGACTTACCTTTCGGCGAAGGCTCCTTGATTTTAAGTCCTTGAAGTAGGACTCTCCTTCTTGTTCATTCCTAGGGTGTACTTGATGGCTCCGGAGATGGAGACCTTGGTGTGTGCACCTCCTTTGCTTTCTAATCCTACCTTGGATTGGCGGGTTCCTCCTCCTTGAGTTCATTGATCTTGGCCTCCGGGTACTGCTTCTTTTGGTGTGGGGCTCGAACCCATCTTCTTTGTGCTTTAGCCTGTTTGTTCAGTTTATAACCATTGAAAGCACATTTTACCTTGTGACTCGGGAACCGGAAGTGGATCTGGCCTGATCCAACGTAGATGACCGTGTTGGTGGTGTTGAGGAAGGGCCTTCCCAAGATGACGGGGACTTCCACATTAGCTCCCATGTCTAGGATGATGAAGTCTATGGGGATGTATTCATCTTGGATGTTCACCAAAATATCCCTCGCGAGTCCCTCGGGAAACCTTATTGTTTGATTTGCGATCTGCAAGCGACCACATGTAGGGACCAAAGGTCCTCCTAATAAATTATCATAAGTTACCTTAGACATGATGTTGACGCCCGATCCGAGATTGCAGAAGGCGGTGTGGAAGGTTTGTTGTCCGATTGAGCATTCGATCGTTGAGTGGTCTGGATCTTCCTTCTTCATAATGAAGGGAGGATCGAGAAGATAGCCCCAATAGGAGCGAAGTGGAGGCTTACCGAACCTCGTTGTGACCATATTCACATGCTCAATTGAATCCTCTGGTTTCCCAAGAATTTTACCTTGTTCTATAGATGGCATAGCTGCTACTAATTGAGCTAATTGGGTTTCTAGCATTTTATTAAAGCTCAATTGATTTTTCATGGCAGTTGTAAAGCTATCCATTTTCTCACCAAAGCTTTCAAGAACTTTATCAGTGGCAATCATCTTTTTATTAATACCATCATTATTGTAAGAATTGTAATTATTGTAATTGCTATTACCTCCATTACCTTGGTAGAAGGGGCGCGAGTTCCATTCTCCTTGTTGGGGGTCGATACCCGTTGTTGTTGTTATTGCTGATGAAGCTCACATCCTCCTTCGATGTCTCGGGGCAATTGTTGCCTGAATGATCATTTCCCCCGGACACCTCGCACCATGGATCAGCTTCAATAGCTTGTGCGGCGGCGATGGGGTAGATGGCCTCTCGTTCCTTCTTGGAACTTTCTTCTAGCTTCTTCATTAGGAGGTCCATCTTGGTAGAGAGCATGTCCACCTCATTAACGGTGTGCATACCTCTCTTCTTTGGCTGGAGACGTTCCTCACCCCATCCTTGGTTGATTACCATCTTCTCAATGAGGTCCTTGGCATTTCTCACTATGTGTTGGAGAAATGCCCCTCCAGCGGTAGCATCAAGGTGACTACGGGCCATGCTAGTCAGCCTGTGGTAGAATCCTTGAATCAAGTGCCAGTCGTTTATCCCATGATGAGGACAAGCACGAATGTACTCCTGGAGACGCTCCCATGATTCGGGAATTGTCTCGTCAGATTGTTGTTGTAAGCTTGAGATCTTTCCACGAAGAGCATTTGTTTTGTTCGTTGGGAAGAACTTCTTGAGGAATGTGTTGGCACACCTCTCCCATGTAGTGGCTTCTTCTTTGTGGGCGTAGAACCATTGCTTCGCCTTTCCCAATAGCGAGAATGGGAAAAGACGAAGGCGAATGGCGTCATACGCCACTCCCTTAATAGTGGAAGTGCCACATAGCTCTATGAAGTGCTGGAGATGAGCATTGGCATCCTCATGGGGCTTCCTGCAAAACGGATTGGCCTGCACCATGTGGATCAAGGCAGGCTACAGCTCGAAGGTGGCATCCCCGAAGTTGACCTCGGGGCCCTGAGCTATGTGGGTAGCTGACGGAGTTGAGAAGTCAGAGATCGCCTTCTGGGCCATAGCTTCCTTGAGTGGTGGTGTAGAGCCTCCTTCCTTGAATGGATTCTGGTTCAAGAGGAACCTCTGAGGGGGAACTTGACGACGTCTAGTTCTCCTCAACAACTGCTCGGGATCTTCTAGGTAGTTTCCCGGTAGTTGGAAACCGCTCATAAACTGTCTGGCTTCACAAGAAACGAAGACACAGACATGGGTAAGCCCCTATGACTAATTGATAACTAAGTTAACGATAATCTCTGGATTCAATCTAATTAAAATTTCTAGACTAAGCTTTCCCCGGCAACGGCGCCAGAAATGCTTGTTGGTATTTCTTATGAGTATTGGATAAATCCGCAAGCGCACAGATTATACCGTTGTAGCACTTCACCTAGGAGTATTCCAAGGTATCATAATTTATATTTTCCCTAGGGAAAGTTGGGCTAGAGAGCACCTTAACTTAGTACCAACTAGTATAGAGGGGTAAACGATAAATGTGATAGGAAGGGGTTGATGATTGAAGAAGCTACGGTAAATGATACTTAGAACGGACTAGATAGAAAAGCTAGGTGGGAGGACAACGAGAGAGTATAGGGACTCCTATGTACTTTACTCTAGTTCAATATACTTAGCTAATTAACTAGTCTAAACACTATAGTTTGCCTCCTCAATACAAGTATGCTAGGCGAGGGGATAGATCAGTAGGAGGATAAAACTCCTACCCGACCGCGCCCTTGTTTTACGGGGGCCTTACCTTTTAAGAACTTGCCTAGACAACACATGGTGGAATACAATGACTAGACAAGGTTGTCACCTCTTGCTAGCTACCACAAACAATCCATGCAGCAAGCGATAACCAAGGCTAAGATAATGTATAAGCACCACGCTTACACACAACTTACTACTTTGACTACGATCTATAACCAAAGCACCCTATTACAGGCAATGATCGCATACAGGAAAGGTCACAAGGATCACAGACAATGAATGTAAAGGCTATTAAAGAGAAAAAGCATATAACAATGCTATATCTAGTATAGTAATGCTCAAAGTAAATACCAAGTAAAGTAGAGAGAAAGATAATATATTGAATAAGATAAAGTCTTACAAACAAGAAAAGATACAAGAGCTATACCAGACTTTCTAGAAGACAACTCCGAAATCCCGAGCATAGCTTGACTCAACTCTAACTCCCACTCTAGACTAACTCCTAGAACAATCTAAGGAATAGAGCTGGTAGGCTTATTCAACATGTGTAGAGAGGGGGGGTGTGACCCTCTATTTATAGTGGGGGTGGAGTAGGGGCTACTCCATCGCCACGTTAGCGATCTAGAGCCTTCCATCCTCCACCCTTGGATCCAACCGACCCTTGAACCTACCAAGGGTGGATGGTGCGGATTTCCACCATGTGTCCTTGCATATGGTGGTTGGAGGGGTCCAACCGACCTAGGGAGGCGGTCGGCCGACCCTCCCTATGGTTAGTGGCCCTCCTCTGGCCTCTGGGAGTGGTGCCACTGGACAGGGGACCAGGTGGGAGCCAGGTGGGCCCAGGGGGCGATCGACCGACCCCCCTTGGGGTGTCCTGGCCCACTTCTTCCTCCCTGATGTTGGTCCCACTTGTCATTGAGGTTTTTTGTCTTTTCTGAGGTGGTTGTCACGTTTATCTCCTTGGTGTGGGCCCATGGATCCATGTGCTATGCATGTGAGCCGTTGAGAGAAAGCATAGAGTGATCCAAAGGCTGGAAATCACTCTGGAGTGCTTCTCTTGGATCATGGCTGAGAGGGGAGAGCTGGTGGGCCGATAGGGTGGTCGGCCGACCCCTATGTGGGTCCCACTGGCTCTCCTTTGCTCCATTTCTTCATTAGTGCACTCAAACACTCATGGACATGTGGAACTGGTTATTTGGTAAATTATGCCCATGATGTGTTTGTTTATCCTTGATCCTAAGATTAGTGGCAACATTTTAGCTATGTAAAAGTTGATCATAATTTGTGCCAACAATGACAGCGAAGAGGATCGGCCTCCCACTCTGGAGCCACCGGGCCCTCTGGCGTACATTCGTTGCATTCGCCGCGCTCCGTTCCCGCAACGTTTCCAGCAACCAGCCAACATCGTCCGGTACTCTGGGTAAACGAACTCCAGGCTCTGGCTTGACGACTACCGCCTCTCCAGCGGCGTGGACGATGACGAGTTCATTATCCGCAACTTGCCTCTCCATCTCTCGGACTTGACCCGCACGTGGCTCGAGCACCTACCCCCCAACACCATCGATGGGTGGAGCTCCCTGCGGCGGGCCTTCATCGGTGTTGGCATTTCTTAGCGTCGCACCAAAAATAGAGATAAATCCCTATCCCCGGCAACGGCGCCAGAAATGCTTGTTGGTATTTCTTATGACTATTGGATAAATCCACAAGCGCACAGATTATACCGTTGTAGCACTTCACCTAGGAGTATTCCAAGGTATCGTAATTTATATTTTCCCAAGGGAAAGCTGGGCTATAAATGATAATTAGATAGAGATCCTAGAGAGTATCTCAACTTAGTACCAACTAGTATAGAGGGGTAAACAATAAATGTGATTGGAAGGGGTTGATGAATGAAGAAGCTATGGTAAAAGATACTTAGAATGGACTAGATAGAATAGCTAGGTGGGAGGACAACGAGAGAGTACAAGGGACTCCTATGCAATTCACTCTACTTCAATATACTTAGCTAATTAACTAGTCTAAACACTATAGTTTGTCTCCTCAATACAGGTATGCTAGGCGAGGGGATAGATCAGTAGGAGGACAAAACTCCTACCCGACCGCACCCTCCTTTTACGGGGACCTTACCTTTTAAGAACTTGCCTAAAAACACGTGGTGGAATACAGCGACTAGACAAGGCTATAACTCTTGCTAGCTACCACAAACAATCCGTGCAGCAAGCAGTAACCAAGGGTAAGATAATGTATAAGCACCACTCTTACACACAACTTACTACTTTGACTATGATCTATAATCAATGTACCCTATGACAGGCAATGATCGCATACAGGAAAGGTCACAAGGATCACAGACTATGAATGTAAAGGCTATTAAAGAGCAAAAGCATATAACAATTCTATATCTAGTATAGTAATGCTCAAAGTAAATACTAAGTAAAGTAAAGAGAAAAGATAATATATTGAATAAGATAAAGTCTTACAAAGAAGGAAAAATACAAGAGCTATACCAGAAGACTTCCCAGAAGACAACTCTGGAAATCCTGAGCAAGCTTGACTCAACTCTAACTCTCACTCTAGACTAACCTACTCGAACAATTGTTGGTATTTCTTATGACTATTGGATAAATCCGCAAGCGCACAAATTATTCCAGGTATCATATTTTCCTCGGGGAACGATAGTGATCTAACTAGGAATATGGATATGTCCTATGATGGATCAAGGGAGACTATGATAACTGGGTTGAGAGGTTTGAGATAGCAAAGATATCTAACAAGGAATAACTGGTTATACTAGCCTTATCAGCCCTTCTCTTGCAGGAGGCGATGGGATAGATCAGTACGAGATATAACTCGGACCGGACCGCGCCATCATGTTGTATTGAAGCCCTACCTTTTAAGAACTTATCTGACACGCGTGGTGGAATACAAAGAGTAGATAGGGCTGTCACCACCTACTAGCATCCACAAACAATCCACACGATAAGCGGTTTACAAAGGTAAGATCTAGTCATTAGATGGAGGAGAGTTCTTCCCGGTTCCAAAGATGTTGACTGGAATGGCTCGGGGAACAATGCTGGCCTTCATGATTGTTTCATTCTGTGGCACATTCCAATCGGTAAGGTTGAATAACAACGGGAATCAGTTGTTCTCATCAACATAAGGCCACCAAAGCCGTTCTGCGACAGGGATTCCATTGTAAAGCTTTTGGAAGAACCTGCTAAATTGATCTGCATTGGCATCGGTTCCTGGTAGCACTATGATAGCTTCCCCAAAATTGAGTGGGGGATGAGTTGCCGATTCATCATCATCGTATACATAATCTTCTGATATATCCCTTGGGAATTGCTGATTGAACAAGTCGAATTGAAGGACCTTGTACATGTGTGCGTTTAACCGCATGTTTATAAACCACCAAGGGCCCCCGAGGTTGCCGATAGGCTCGCCTAGCAATAACTTTCTGGATACCTGATGAAGGAGATGATATACCGATCCAAGGAGATATCGGCCAAGAGGAAGTCTTGCTCCATCGGCCAGAAGCTCTACTGCTGGAAGGTACATGGTAGTGGGTGGGTCCAACTGTTCTGCCACAGAAGACGAACTTTTCTAGCCACATGTTTAAGAAGATGGCGTGTTCCCTCTGACCTAACGATCCGGTCTTCTGGTTCTCTCGAATGTATCCAGTCCAACCGCCGATATTGCGTGTGTTCACTTTATATTCAGCTTTTCTACCAAAGAAGTTGGAGGGATCGGCAGAAGAGACGTCAAGGCCAGTAAGCATATGCACATCGACAAGGGTGGGAGTAGCTGGCCCGTGTCTGAATAAGAAGGCATTCATTGTATGAGACCAAAAATAAGATGCAGTCATCATCATATTTTCGTTCTTTTCCATATCGGCAATGGAGAGTCTAATGCATTGGTCCAGGTTGCGCTCTGACCAATAAACTTACTGTGTTCTGATTATTCTGAGGTACCAATTCTTCCATCCCTTGGTGGGTTTAGGCCATGAACGGAAAGCATCTTTCCATAACCCTAGACTAAAGCATTCTGATATGAAAGGGATGCGGTTGGTTTCCGCATTAATTAGGTTGGTGGGATCGGGGTTTCCTATTGGGCCCAGACAGTTGAAGTTGGATTGTTTAATAGGGATTACAACCTTGTTGTACATTTCCTAAGTTTCAGAAAAATCAGAAAAGGAAAAGGGGAAAAGGATTACGAAATTAATGTGGGAAAGAAACTTGTAGATGATAAAGTAAGAAGAGATTGGATTTACTCTGGGGACTTCGAAGTTGATCGTCATTGAAGCTGGGGAAGTCCTTGCGGTTCATGCTCTGTTTGAGGAAGTCGCCGTCGCTTGAGTTTGCAGAACTGTTCTTCGGAGTCGTCGCCGAGGTTGAAGATGAGGGCAAATGAAGGGGAATGCAGGCTCAAGGTGAAAAACAAGTTGGATGATGGTAACTTTTATAAGCCTGGTCAGGGGTATTTTGGAATTTTCTTTGCACTGAGCAGGAATATGGAAGGGTATGCACGGCAATCGAGGAGATATGATTAAGCTTGCAACTGTTCGCACTGCAGTTGCGGAATTTTGTTAATAAATTGCGATTTTTATGCGCGGTAATCAAGGAGGTCGTGCAAGTATCTTGGAGGGAAAGGTTACAGTAGAGAAAATTTCGGCGCGTAAGATATTCTACACTCTAAAATTGGGAGGCATGTGTTGACACCGTTTTTCGGCATGTGTCAAATGAGCTAAGACTTGCATTGATCGGTAGCCGTTTTCCATCGGCATCGGGAGGTCATCGGTCAATGTTACCGATGAAGGTGAATGCTGTGAAAAGGATAAGTTTGTTACCGATGGAAGCTGGACGTTTCTTGCCGATAAGGATATTGCTGATAAGGATGTTGCCGATGGAAGTGAGGAATGGCCGATTGGGGACATTACCGATGAAGAGATGATGCCGATGAGCACAGGATGACATGGCCGCTGATTGTCAGCAGAGGATTGCTGATGGCAATAAAAGGAAGTTGCGGATTGAAGAGTCTGCCGATGGAAAGTTTCATCGAAGAGAAAACATAAGGAAACTGGTGATCTCATACCAGTATTGTTATAGAAGTTTGAGTCCGACTCTTGCATGAGTCGTTTGTTTCCTTGAAAGTAGAGATGTCTATTTAGGAAAATAGTATTGTTATTTGGGTCCGACTCCTGCGTGAGTCAGTTATTTCCTTTGAAATAGGAGTTTGTTTTGTTTAGGAAAGGTACAAGTCGTGTCTGTCTACAACTCCCATTGCCGGAGTATAAATATGTACCTAGGGGTCGTGAGAAAGACAATCAATCATACATCAAACAAATCTATTATTCTTATTTACTTTTACTACAATTTACCCTTTTATTGCATTAGTCTTAGTTATATCTACGAGTTCTTCAAGCTTCGACGGGCTGCATCACCTTGATCTCCGTCAAACCCTTGCATGTTCCGCGTGGGAGTAATCTGAGCCTTGACATCCGGGCGCATCGCTGTTGTCTCGTTCAGCTCTACTCTAGTTATCCTGATCAAGTCTGAGTCTTGACATCTGGGCGTATCGCCGTTGTCTTGTTTAGATCTTGTTCTAGTTATCGTCCTTGTCGATTAACTGGTCAAATCGACTGGCACACCTTTGGATATCGAATTCGGGTAATAGCCCGAGGTGTTCGCAGATCCTGACGCTTTTTGTGTCAACAAGAGGAAATCTTTTATGCTATAGAAAAGTTGGATTTAACATTTTAGCACAGATAGATATGTTCCATTATTGTTCACCAATTCTTTAAAAGTTAAGCAAGGTTGAGGCAAAGATGTGCAAGATTATTTCAAAACTACCTCAACCCTTGATTTGTCTCTTATGAAAGATCTCATGAGTTAACCACCAAATTTTTGAAGTTATCATGCATTGGTTAGTCCAAGAGCACAACCAAATTCCAAACAAGTTTACTTTTGGTTCATTAATAAAACTTGACACCATGTCTAATTTTATTAAGGAAGGCTATTTAACCTAAGCACCATGCTTAATTTAAAGAGCTTATAGGAGTATGTACACTACTCCCAAACCAAAGCATACTCATAACAGAACTAGGAAGCATGAAGGCATAGAGAGATTCATTTAAGAAGAGACAAGAGCATGGATGATGAACCAGATGAGCATTTGCAAAAATTTTTATTTTTTTTATTTTTTATGACATAGCAAGATGAGCAAGGTAAAAAGAGAAAGCAAGGTAGAGACAACCAAACAAAATTAAGAATGAAGCATGATATAAAAATTTTTTAGAGAAATCCACTCCCCCATACTTGGATTTTCCAACATTTTACAATGTGAAAATCCAAGTCTAGGATGTGAAACTTTTCTTTTAAATGTGCTTCATTATTGAAGGATGTTCGGTTAGACATACCTTGTGTTTTGCTCCATCGTTCGTTTTGTTCAAACCTGAAATGGTTAGTGACAAAAATACCCGAAGGAACACTTTCACAAATATTCCCTTAATCTCATTTTACAAAGTCATTTTATTCATTTTAGAATTTTGGGAAACTAAAAATATTTTTATTTTGTTTTATATATTTTGTTTTATTATTATTTTATTAATTTTAATAATAAACTTTTTTATTTTAAAAAGCAAATTTTAATAGAAAAGAAACAGGCTCGGGTTATCTCCCGAAAGTGCTTATTTTTAAGATACAAGCTTGTCTTTGGGAAACCTTCAAGTGCAACTCATGTTGGTGAAGTGGTTTCCCCTTCAACTCCAACATTTTTGAACCTATCCTCAAGACCAAAACTACTACGAGATTTGCAAAATTTGTGGTAGACAAACACATCTACAACCAACCTTGCAAAGATTTTTGAAACAAGAAGCATGAAGAGGTTGTAGATCATGTGTCTAGTGATGGTAGAGGGAAGGATCGATTTGGGAGATTTCTCACTTGAGCATGGATTTGATGGGAAGATCGGGGAATAGCTTCCATGCTTATTGGTGGAATCTTCCGTTTCAAGGAGTGGGTGAGCACTTTCTTTCTCATGACATTTCAAGTCATCCTCAAGACTTGAGTGGGTCATGGCTGTTGGCGAGATTGACATAAGCTCACCCCTTGGATCAAGAACTGGTGTGGATTCTAACCCTTTGATGAGAGGTCGGGAAGACCAAACGGGTAGATAATCTTCACCTATTCTATGACCAAGCTTCTCATTTCCTAAGGTGTTCTCCAAGATTCTCATGATTGGCCTTCCGATAAAGGTAAGATGAAAGGAAAGTCTAGGAAGGTCAAAGATATGGAAATCTAGGAAGATCTTGAGATCATCAACCATCACAAGAAAATTACGGAGGACTCCTAAACAATCAAGGATTTGACCATTGGAGAGTCTAAGGTGTTTTTGTGATTGGGATAGATGATCCTTTGATAATGTTGGAACATGGAAATGAGGAATTATGTTGATCCCGAGGCTAGGATCGTAGCAAATTTCACCATCAATGCCCAACACTTAACAGGATATTCTCCTTACATGTGTGGGCATTTTAGCAACTTTCGTTGATGATTCAGCCTCATCCAACCATTCTTGACTTACAACGGTAGATAGAGTCTCTAACCGTTGACATTGCTTCTCTTGGTCATATTTAAGGCCCCCTTGGCTTCCATGCCTCAGGTGTCTTAATGAATTCCCAGAGTCATTAAGTGGGTCATCATCAAACTTGAATGAAGGAACACATGGGGGATCATCAGGATCAAGGATGGGTTCATAAGATAAGTCAGATGTGGGCATAAAGAAGGAGAGGATAGATTTGGCTTCTAAACACTTTAGTTCTTCTTCTATAAGCTCACTTGACATTTCTTTATCAGGAATCCCAAGCTTTTCCTGATGTGCCATGTGGGAAGTCGAGGCACAAGATGATGTTGATTTGGGAGACTTCCGAAGAGATCCTTCCATGAGAGGTCTAGAAAGATGTTTCTTAGAAGGTCTCTTTTGGATACGATAATTGTGGGCATTCCCAAAACCAGCAAGATCATATGAAAGGTTAGCCTCGAACTCGAAGGAATGGTTTAGATGTTGAATTTCTTCTTCCTTCGAGATTTGTGGTATTTGTAGTTCAGGATTGATGGCAAAATCTTTGGATAGAAATGGTGGTGATTCAGCTATCAAGGATTCTTTTTCTAGGGGCTGGTTTTTGTTCTTCCTCGGGTCCTTCATTATAATCGTTAGTATCGGGAGTGTTTTCAAGAATCTTCGTAAGAAGACTCTTCCCTGCACTAACGGATAAACACAGGAAGGCTCCCCCGGAAGACATATCAAGAAGTTATGTGGAATCTCTTCTAAGACCGCCATAAAAGTGTTGTAACAATGTTGGCTTGGTTATAGCAAGATCAGGGCCAGATGAGGATAGATCTAAAAGACGGGCCCATGCCACACCTAGAGGTTCTTTCTTCTTTTGTGCGAAGTTGATGACCTCTTTTCGAAGACGAACAACGCGAGGAATATGGAAGAAAGCTAGGTAGAATTTGGATTGTAATCTTTCCCATTCTCCGTTTACACTACCTACGTTGCGAAGGTACCATCGTTTGGCTATTCCCGTCAAAGAAAATGGAAATAGCTTCCACTTAAGGGTACCTCGCCTCATCCCTTGGATGTTGAGACATGAACACAATTGTTCAAAGTCACGTAGGTGAGTGTAAGGATTTTCATCTTCATCCCCAGAAAAAGGTTGTTCCCAAACTTTGGCTATGAAGCTAGGGCGAAGCTCATAACTAAGTGAAAGGATGAGATGTGATGATGGTGGTGGTTCCAAACTATGGCCCTTTGGAAAAGTAGGATGAGAGATGGATGGTTCGTTCATGGTGTATATGAAAAGGATAAAAATGAAAGGAAAGATAAAACAAGGGTAATAGGACCAAAGGGTTCTAGTTAAAACAGCTACCGTTCCCCGGCAATGGCGCCAGAAATGCTTGTTGGTATTTCTTATGACTATTGGATAAATCCGCAAGCGCACAGATTATACTGATGTAGCACTTCACCAGGAGTATTCCAGGTATCGTATTTTTATCAGGGAACGATAGTGATCTAACTAGGAATATGGATATGTCCTATGATGGATCAAGGGAGACTATGATAACTGGGTTGAGAGGTTCGAGATAGCAAAGATATCTAACAAGGAATAGTTTGTTATACTGGCCTTATCAGCCCTTCTATTGCAGGAGGCGATGGGATAGATCAGTAAGAGATATAACTCCGACCGGACCGCGCCATCATGTTGTATTGAAGCCCTACCTTTTAAGAACTTATCTAACATGCGTGGTGGAATACAAAGACTAGATAGGGATGTCACCACCTACTAGCATCCATGAACAATCCACGCGATAAGCGGTTTACAAAGGTAAGATCTAGTCTAGACACCACGTCTACACCATTCTTACTACTTTAACCCTTGCATAAGATTAAAGCACTCTAATTAAAGTAAAGCGATGAACAAGCAGGAAAAGGTGTATAATAGCTAACCCAGACTTAGAATATCAAATACTATAAAGAACTCGGAAGAAGTCACTTACAAGAGCTGAACTTATAAGAGACTCGCATCCACCAAGGAAGAACTCCGGAGAAGATTCCCGACAGGCCCGGGGCTTTCTCCAGAAGACCTTCCTCACTCTCCTCCAACTAGCATAGCACTCCTAGAGAGCTCCGCTAAGAGACTAAGGAGTAGTGTTTCTCCAATGAGACATGAAATGAGAGTGAGGGCCTAGGGGTCTATTTATAGCTAGAGGTGGAGTAGGGGCTACTCCAGTGCTACGTCAGCGATCCGCGTCTCCTTCATCAAGCACCGTTGGATCCAACCGACTTCAAAACCGCCTAAGGATGAAGGGTGTTGATGTGGGGAGTGGGTAAGTCGGTTGGGGAGGTGAAACCGCCATATGGGTGGTTTGGCCGACCACCCATACTGGCCTGTGGGCCCTTCTGGGCCTTCTAGAAGATGACCCATTGATCAGGGGCTAAGTGGGGACCTGGTGGGCCCCACCTATGAATCGGTCGATCCCCTAATGGCAGGTGGGCCCTGCCACTTTTCCTCAGGAGCTATCCCACAGCACAGGGGGCATGTAGGTGGCTGTTTGGCCCATACCTTGGATCGGCCGATCCCATGTATTGGCCAAATGAGCTCATCTTTTGCAGGTAACTTCTAGAAGTAATGCCCATCATGATGGTGCATGGCTTTTGCACATTTGCCATACTTGAAAATATGTCATGTTGGGCCCCGAATTATGAAGTTTTGTGCCTACATTCAAATGGAAGACATATACATGTGGAGCCAAATTATTGGGTAAATTATGTTCATGTTATTCTTGTTTTTCTTTGAATATTAGGATGTTGACGGTATTTTGATGGTGATAAAATAACTCATAATTATCGTCAACAAGATCCCCCATACTTACCTCTTTGCTCGTCCTCGAGTAAAGGTTAAAAGCTAACAAGTCTATGTTGTTCAAAGTATAAAGCAAGCATAAAGATTCACTCAAGACATTTTGTCATACCAATGGGATATGTAGTACTGGCTAACATATATCCTTGAGAAATTGAGGAATGGACAATTCTCAAGGCAAAGTCATCTTCCCAAATCATATTTTAGTACTTGGAGTTTTTGATAAAATTTTCTAAAAGAAATCTCATAAGTCATCTTACTCCTCATATAACACTCTAGATCGCTCAAGGTGTATGATTCCTTACCAAGGCATCAGGTTGCCTTCTTTTTATCTTCCTACTTCTAAAAGGCTTATGTGGAGCTTAGGTAGGGAAAAATAATGTAGCATACTTACCTTGCATATATTGTAAAATCAAATTCCAGATCCAAGGAAAGAAATGTCATACTCTTAGATCAAGATGTGCAAGTGTGTGGAAATATGGCAAATGCTCAAAAACTCCTTTATATGATCTCTTTTTCCTAACTTATTATTTTGAGACATAGCTATCTTTATTTTTCTATGAGCTTTGATATGCTCATCATCATTTTTTTTCATGAGCTTTGATGTGCCCATCTCTTCTATTTTTTTTTGATATATATATTTTTTTTATAATTTTGCATAGTCTATGTCTCATTTACTAGCACATACTAGAGAGAGGATTTTCTATTAGAACATAGAGCATGAACTATGTGGAAAATGGAAGGCATGTTTCTGCGTACTTCCAGTGTAGAAGCAGCATGTATATGTGGCGTGTACGTGATCTTGATCTTGGGAGCATGATAAGTCTCTCAACAAGGGTCACAAAACTTGACCAAACTCAACACAATGTAAGCTGCTTATGTAGAAAGCTTATATCATGAAAGAGCATATATGGCTTTGGTAGGAATTTTCTCACTATAGAGGAGTAGTGACATTATGGTTTTATGACGTTTTCAAAAGTTGATCTCCAAGAACCTTAAATAGATAGGGTATGAATCATGAGCCGAGAACTATATCACATTAATCAACAACTTAGTCAATATGGTTCCCTATCAAGATATTTTCCCACTAGCATAAGCAAAAGCAAGAATTCATCTTTGGATTAGGATGTTCATGTGGAACCAAGTTATTGGGTAAATTATGTTCATGTTATTCTTGTTTTCCTTTGAATATTAGGACGTTGATGGTATTTTTATGGTGATAAAATAGCTCGTAATTACCTTCAACAACAATCTAAGGAATAGAGCTTGTAGGCTTCTTCACCATGTATAGAGAAGGGGGTGTGACCCTCTATTTATAGTGGGAGGTGGAGTAGGGGCTACTCCATCGCCACGTCAGCGATCCAGGGCCTTCCAATCTCCTCCGTTGGATCAAACCGCCTCTTGAACTGACCAAGGGTGGATGGTGGTGATCTTGCACATGTGTGGATTGATATGGCTGTTGGGGGGAGCCAACTGACCTAGGGGGTTGGTCGACCGACCCCCCTTATGGCCAGTGGGCCACCTCTTGACCTCCAGGGTATGGTCCCACTGGTCAGGGACTGTTTGAGGGCCAGGTGGGCCCTATGGATGGTATGTTGACCCCCCCTGGGGGTCACTGGCCCACCTCTTCTTCCCTGGTGCTGGTCCCACTCGTCATAGGTTTTCGTTGTCAGTTCTAAGGTGGTTGTCACGTTTATCTCCTTGGTGTGGGCCCATGAATCCTTGTGCTATCTTTGTGAGCCATTGAGAGGAAACACAGAGTGATCCAATGATTGGATTTCACTCTAGATTGCTTCTCTTAGATCATGGCCGAGAGGGGAGCCAGGTGGGCCCATAGGGTGATCGGCCGACCCCCTATGTGGGTCCCACTGGCTCTCCTTTGCTCCATTTACTTATTCCTGCATTTAAACACTCATGGACATGTGGAGCTAGTTATTTGATAAAATATGCTCATGATGTGTTTGTTTATCCTTGATCCAGAGGTTGGTGGTATCATTTTAATTATATAAAAGTTGATCATAATTTGTGCCAACAAGATCCCCCAAGCTTAACCTTTGCTCATCCCGAGCAAACAATCAAACTTAGCGCGATGGATCAGGAGTTGCTACTATGCTTCATATTTCAAGAGTACTAAATCTACAACAATCATACTTCTCTTTTGAATGGAAAAATTAGCAATAAAGACTCAACCATATTATCTTAGTCCTTCATGGGGCTTATAGCTTTATCCTTTGTCTTGGGAAGTTGAGAGATAGAACAACTTGACTTGAGCACTAGTTTTCTCATTCTCTCACAAGTTTCATATCGGAGGTTTTTCGAGATTTTGTAAAAGAAAACTCAGTGTTCCTCAAGTGGTACTCTCGAGTCGCTCATAAGGTGTATGATTCCTCACCAAGGCATATATCAACGTTTTGCCTTCTTCCATCCTATCTCTAAAGCTTTTGTGGAGCTATAGGTAGGGATCAAAAGATGTAGCAAACTTACCTTGCATATATTGTAAAGTCAAATTCCGGATCCAAGGAGAGAAGTGTCATACTCTTAGATCAAGATGTGTAAGTGTGTGGAAACATGGCAAATGATCAATACTCCTATATGTGGATGATCTCTCTTTCCTAACTTATTATTTTGAGACATAGCTATCTTTTTTTTAAGAGAGAGCTTTGGAATGCTCATAAAACTTGGGACTTTAGAGTGCCTCTGATTTTTTCATAATTTTGCATAGTCCATGTCTCATTAACTAGCAACAAACTCGAGAGAATTTTTCTACTTAGAGCATGGAGTATGAACTATGTGGAAATATAAGGCATGTTTCTGCGTACTTCCAGTGTAGAAGCAACATGTATATGTAGCGTGTACGTGATCTTGATCTTGGCAGCATGATAAATCTAACAACAAGGGTCACAAAGCTTGACCAAACTCAACACAAAGCAAGCAGCTTATGTAGAAAGCTTATATCATGGAGGAGCATGTATGGCTTTTGTAGGAATTTTCACCATTGAGGAACAACAAAGTGTTTTTATCATTTTAATAAATAAAACTCCGTAGTCATTCTTGCTTAGAACAAAATTATAGCAGCTCTTATCTTGTCATATCGTGTCTCACAACAACTTAGACTTAGTTACAACATTTGCAACCCACAAAAGTTTCACGTTCATGATGGTTTCTTTTAAGCCAAGTAATCCATACTTAGAGAAATACCAAGTTGTAAACTAAGTACTAGAAAAACATTTAGCAGAGCAACTATTCATCATTTCCATAGGAGATATTAATTTTCAAGGAACAAATGAGAGCGGAGTAGAGAAAAGTCTTTTTATTATTTTTATCATATGTAGATTTTTTTAGATGCAAAGCAAAGATAAGCAAGGAAATACGTAAACATAAATGCTGAAATTAAAAACTTACCTTAGTGGGGGAGGGAACCTCCCGCAAGCTTGTCCTTTGCTCAATAATGTGGCGAATGTGGATGTTGTTGCCGCCACAAGTCCCAATGCCGATATTGTTCTTTTTGCATTGCTTGGATATCTTCAGCAGTTTGTTGAACGATGCGTGATGTCTCATCGTGCTCAACACGCAACTCACCAAAGGTGTTGGTGAGATGATCGAATTGTTGCCGCAATTCATGATGCTCCCTTTCTCGTGTGGACGAGAAGGATGCATGTGCTCTTTGCGGACGTGATGGTCGAGGAGGCATGCCACTGGAAGTGTGCATGGAAGATGCATCATCTTCCTCCTCATCAATAGCTCCTCGGGAAGGACCACCTTGCTCAAGATGAATAAAGTATAGCCCTCCTGAGCTCTCTTGTCTGAACCTGCAAAACCTCTTTGCCCAATTCCTTGATCTAAATCAAGGGTTAGCTTACGGGCCCTATACAACTGAAGTTGCCTATTTGGAAGAGGCACCTCGACTGCATGGCCACTGTAAATTATTTTAAGTTCACCATTGGCATCTCTTTTTAGCATGTGAGCAGATGTAAGATATTCTTCTGAGATTACAGCTATAGGAGCAGAGATGTAAACAAAGGGTTGCGTACCATTTAGCAGGTTCATGGATTCGTCAAGACGAGTAATTAAAGATGTGAATTGAATAGATTCATTACTCTCAATTGAACTTTGCCAAAATTCCACTAAGCATTTTACAGGAGAGATTTGAATTTTGTTTACCATGGCATAGAGCAATTTTAATTCAATGTCACTTATCAAGCTAGCATTACTTCCAGGAAACAAAGTCATTTTCATCCAAATATGTATGAAGCGAAGGGTTGGATTATGAATTTCCTCAGGTTTAGGATTTGAGCAATCTTTTAGAGAAGAGATAGAGAACCAAAACTTCTCTTATTAAAACTACGCAAGGCAGGGTCTAGATCTAGCAAGCATGAATCTTCAAAGCCAAGAGCAACATTTAAATGACTAGAAGTTAAACTATGACTTTGATTAAACATGCAAAAAGATATTCCAACATTAGAGACTTGGAGAGAGCATAAGAATTCTATGGTAAGCAACTCAATTCCAAACTCTTCTATTTGTTAAAAGCCAGACCAACCAAGAGTGGAAAAGATGGTGTTAAAATCGTTGGTTATACCTGCATTGGAAAGAAGATTCGGATCCAATATCCTTGTGTGCTCGAAAGATCGATCTCGAAGAGAGAGATACCTTTGGTACTCTAGTTGGTCGAACTAGAGACCACTTCGTTGGTCATAGGTCCTCATCGGGGGTACCATGAATGCTTCGATATGAGGTCTTCCTCCTGAGGGTGTTCTTCGGTTTGGAGGCTCTCCCATGTGTATCGGCAGAACCTGCCCTTCTTCTTCCTTGGGAAGTGTCCTCGGATTGTTGGGAGCGTCGGGATGAGCTCCCACTCATAGCTTGCTTTATCTTCTTGAATGCGGATGTTATCGGGTTCTTCATCTTTAGAGAGGAAGAGGCAAAACTAGGACAGGGTTGTGTGTGGAGAAAGTTTTCCTAGTTTGCCTTGAGGGGAGAAGTTTGAGCTAAGAGAAGAGATCTTCTTGTGGACAAGTGAGAGCAACACTACTTCTCTTGAGAGCTAAGAACTTCTCTTGAATGACTAAGAGAGGAGAGAGCAAGGAAAGGAGAGGCTTGAGCTAGAACTGAGTTCTTGTTGAGGTGTGAGGGGATGAGCTCTCCTTGCATGGGGTTTTATAGGGGAAGGGAATGGCACCAAGGGGGCACCATGGGGTGGTCAGCTGACCACCCCTTGGGCATTCCCTTGGGTGCCATGATCACTCACTTTAGTTGGTGCCTTACACAAAGCAAAAGAGGGAGAGGAGGTGACCAAAGCATGGTTGACCGACCCCTTAAAGTGGGGATTCCACTCATGATTTGTCTAGTGCTTGGTGAAAGGTGAAAGATGTGATGTGATGTGATCAAAAGCTGAGCTAAAGTGGTCAAGATTCTCCTCTTTAAACAAAGAGTAGTGGAGGACAAAGGCATGCCATGCTTTGATTGAAAGTGATTGATGTGTTTTCTTTTTCAAAGCATGACAAAGTGAAAGTGGAAGGTGTCATGATTCCCCACTTTGTACAAGGAGTAGTGGGATACAAGGATGTTTCATGCTTTAACAAAGAGAGATTGATGTACTTTAAAGCCTGACAAGACAAAAGAGATGTCTCCCAAAGCAAGAATCTGAATTTTGAAAGTCCCACTACTCAAATCAAGAGATGTTTGGACAAAGGATGGTGGGGAAGAAAGATGGATGAATAAGGGGATCTAGGGTGGTCGGTCGACCACCCTAGTCTTCATTTTTTTTCTTTTATAGAGATAAACTATATGTTCCTTAATTAAACAAGCCAAGGTAGGATGCATAGGGTGGTCGGCCGACCACCCTATGGCCCTACCTTTTGTCAAATTTTAATGCTAATCTAATTCTCAAGTTTTATTTGATCTAAACTTTGTTTTTCTGAATTTTAAGCATGAAAGAAATTAAAGGTTTAAACTAAATGTAAGAAGGAAAATAAAAGATAACTACCGACTTACCTTTCGGCGAAGGCTCCTTGATTTTAAGTCCTTGGAGTAGGACTCTCCTTCTGGTTTATTCTTCGGGTGCACTTGATGGCTCCGGAGATGGAGACCGTGGTGTGTGCACCTCCTTTGCTTTCCAAACCTGCCTTGGATTGCTAGGTTCGTCCTCCTTGAGTTCATTGATCTTGGCGTCTGGGTACTTCTTCTTTTGGCGCGGGGCTCGAACTCTTCTTCTTGGTGGTTGTGCTTTAGCCTGTTTGTTCAGTTTATAACCATTGAAAGCACATTTTACCTTGTGACTCGGGAACTGGAGGTGGATCTGGCCCAATCCAACGTAGATGACCACGTTAGTGGTGTTGAGGAAGGGCCTTCCTAAGATGACGGGGACTTCCACGTTAGCTCCCATGTCCAGGATGATGAAGTCGGTGGGGATGTACTCATCTTGGATGTTCACCAAGATATCCCTCGCGAGTCCTTCGGGAAACCATATGGTTTGATCTGCCATCTGCAAGTGAACACATGTAGGGACAAACGGTCCTCCTAACAAGTTATCATAAGTTACCTTAGACATGATGTTGACGCCCAATTCGAGATCACAGAAGGCGGTGTGGAATGTATGTTGTCCGATTGAGCATTTGATCGTCAGATGGCCTGGATCTTCCTTCTTCATGATGAAGGGAGGATCGAGAAGATAGCCCCAATTGGAGCGAAGAGGTGGCTTAACGAACTTTGTTGTTATCATGTTAACATGCTCAATAGAATCCTCTGGTTTCCCAGGAATTTTACCTTGTTCTATAGATGCCATAGCTGCTGCTAATTGAGCTAATTGGGTTTCTAGCATTTTATTAAAACTCAATTGATTTTTCATGGCAGTTGTAAAGCTATCCATCTTTTCACCAAGAGTTTCAAGAACTTTATCAGTGGGAATCATCTTTTTATTTATACCATCATTAATCTTAGATTGACCAAGAACAAGATCTGTCAATGAAGGTTGATTATTGTAAGAATTGTAATTATTGAAATTGCTATTACCTCCATTACCTTGGTAGAAGGGGCGCGAGTTCCATCCTCCTTGTTGTTGGGGTCGATACCCGATGTTGTTGTTGTTGATGATGATGAAATTCACGTCCTCCTTCGAAGTCTCGGGGCAATTGTTGCCCGAGTGATCATTTCCTCCGCACACCTCGCACCATGGATCGACTTCAATAGCTTGCGCGGCGGTGACAGGGTAGATGGCCTCTCGTTCCTTCTTGGAACTTTCTTCTATCTTCTTCATCAGGAGGTCCATCTTGGCAGTGAGCATGTCCACCTCATTGACGGTGTGCATACCTCTCCTCTTTGGCTAGAGGCGTTCCTCACCCCATCCTTGGTTGATCACCATTTTCTCGATGAGGTCCTTGTTATTTCTCACTGTGTGTTGGAGAAACGCCCCTCCAGCGGCAGCATCAAGGTGACTACGGGCCATGCTAGTCAGCCCATGGTAGAATCCTTGAATCCGGAGCCAGTTGTCTACCCCATGATGAGGACAGGCACAAATGTACTCCTGGAGACGCTCCCATGCTTCGGGAATCGTCTTGTCAGACTGTTGTTGAAAGCTTCAGATCTTTCCACAAAGAGCATTGGTTTTGCCCGTCGGGAAGAACTTCTTGAGAAATGCATTGGCACACCTCTCCCATGTAGTGGCTTCTTCTTTGTGGGCGTAGAACCATTGCTTCGCCTTTCCCAATAGCGAGAATGGGAAAAGACGAAGGCAAATGGTGTCAGACGCCACTCCCTTAATAGTGAAAGTGCCACATAGCTCTATGAAGTGCTGGAGATGAGCATTGGCATCCTCATGGGCTTCCCGTAAAATGGGTTGGCCTGCACCATGTGGATCAAGGCGGGCTTCAGCTCGAAGGTGGGATCCCCGAAGTTGACCTCGGGGCCCTGAGCTACGTGGGTAGCTGACGGAGCTGAGAAGTCAAAGATCACCTTCTGGGCCATAGCTTCCTTGAGTGGTGGTGTAGAGCCTCCTTCCTCGAACGGATTCAGGGTCGAGATGATCCTCTGAGGGGAACTTGACGACGTCTAGTTCTCCTCAACAACTGCTCGGGATCTTCTAAGTAGTTTCCTGACAGTTGGAAACCACTTATAAACTATCTGACTTCACAAGAAAGGAATACATAGACAGGGGCAAGCCCCTATGACTAATCGATAACTAAGTTAACGATAATCTCTGGATTCAATCTAATTAAAATTTCTAGGCTATGCTTTCCCCAGCAACAGCACCAGAAATGCTTGTTGGCATTTCTTAGCGTCGCACTAAGAATAGAGATAAATAACTATCCCCGGCAACAGCGCCAGTAATGTAAAGGCTATTAAAGAGAAAAAGCATATAACAATACTATATCTAGTATAGTAATGCTCAAAGTAAATACTAAGTAAACTAGAGAGAAAGATAATATATTGAATAAGATAAAGTCTTACAAAGAAGGAAAGATACAAGAGCTATACCGGACTTTCCAGAAGACAACTCCGGAAATCCCGAGCGTAGCTTGACTCAACTCTAACTCCCACTCTATACTAACTCCTAGAACAATCTAAGGAATAGAGCTTGTAGGCTTCTTCACCATGTGTAGAGAGGGGGTGTGACCCTCTATTTATAGTGGGGGGTGGAGTAGGGGCTACTCCATCGCCACGTCAGAGATCCAGGGCCTTTCATCCTCCACCCTTTGATCCAACCGACCCTTGAACCGACCAAGGGTGGATGGTGTGGATTTCCACCATGTGTCCTTGCATATGGAGGTTGGAGGGGTCCAACCGACCTAGAGAGGCGGTCGGCCGACCCCCCCTATGGTTAGTGGGCCCTCCTTTGGCCTCTGGGAGTGGTCCCACTGGTCAGGGGACCAGGTGGGAGCCAGGTGGGCCCAGGGGGCGGTCGGCCGACCCCTCCTTGGGGTGTCCTAGCCCATTTCTTCCTCCCTGATGTTGGTCCCACTTGTCATTGAGGTTGTTTGTCGGTTCTGAGGTGGTTGTCACGTTTATCTCCTTGGTGTGGGCCCATGGATCCATGTGCTATGCATGTGAGCCGTTGAGAGAAAGCACAAAGTAATCCAAAGGCTGGAAATCACTCTAGAGTGCTTCTCTTGGATCATGGCCGAGAGGGGAGAGCTAGTGGGCCCATAGGGTGGTCGGCCGACGCCCTATGTGGGTTCCACTGGATCTCCTTTGCTCCATTTCTTCATTCCTACACTCAAACACACATGGACATGTGGAACTGGTTTTTTGGTAAATTATGCCTATGATGTGTTTGTTTATCCTTGATCCTGAGGTTGGTGGCAACATTTTAGCTATGTAAAAGTTGATCATAATTTGTGCCAACAATGACAGCGAAGAGGATCGGCCTCCCACTCCGGAGCCACCAGGCCCTCTGGCGTACATTCGTTGCATTCGCCACGCTTCGTTCCCGCAACGTTTCCAGCAGCCAGCCAACATCGTCGGTACTCCGGGTAAACGAACCCCGGGCTCGACCCGCACGTGGCTCGAGCACCTACAACCCAACACCATCGATGGGTGGAGCTCCCTGTGGCGAGCCTTCGTCGGTGTTGGCATTTCTTGGCATCACACCAAAAATAGAGATAACTCCCTATCCCTGGCAACGGCGCCAGAAATTCTTGTTGGTATTTCTTATGAGTATTGGATAAATCCGCAAGCGCACAGATTATACCGTTGTAGCACTTCACCTAGGAGTATTACAAGGTATCGTAATTTTATATTTTCCCAAGGGAAAGCTAGGCTAGAAATGATAATTAGATAGAGATCCTAGAGAGTATCTCAACTTAGTACCAACTAGTATAGAGGGGTAAACGATAAATGTGATAGGAAGGGGTTGATGAATGAAGAAGCTACGGTAAAAGACACTTAGAACGGACTAGATAGAATAGCTAGGTGGGAGGACAATGAGAGAGTACAAGGGACTCCTATGCAATTCACTCTACTTCAGTATACTTAGCTAATTAACTAGTCTAAACACTACAGTTTGCCTCCTCAATACAAGTATGCTAGGCGAGCGGATAGATGAGTAGGAGGACAAAACTGCTACCCGACCGCGCCCTCGTTTTACGGGGCCTTACCTTTTAAGAAGTTGCCTAAAAACACGTGGCGGAATACAACGACTAGACAAGGCTGTCACCTCTTTCTAGCTACTACAAACAATCCGTGCAGCAAGCGGTAACCAAGGGTAAGATAATGTATAAGCACCACGCTTACACACAACTTACTATTTTGACTACGATCTATAATCAAAGCACTCTATGACAGGAAATGATCGCATACAGGAAAGGTCACAAGGATCACAGACTATGAATGTAAAGGCTATTAAAGAGCAAAAGCATATAAAAATACTATATCTAGTATAGTAATGCTCAAAGTAAATTACTAAGTAAAGTAAATAGAAAAGATAATATATTGAATAAGATAAATTCTTACAAAGAAGGAAAGATACAAGAGCTATACCAGAAGACTTCCAGAAGACAACTCTCGAAATCCCGAGCAAGCTCGACTCAACTCTAACTCCCACTCTAGACTAAACTACTAGAATAATCTAAGGAATAGAGCTTGTAGGCTTCTTCACCATGTATAGAGAGGGGGGTGTGACCCTCTATTTAGAGTGGGAGGTGTAGTAGGGGCTACTCCATCGCCACGTCAGCGATCCAGGGCCTTCCATTCTCCTCCGTTGGATCAAACTGCCTCTTGAACCGACCAAGGGTGGATGGTGGTGATCTTGCACATGTGTGGAGTGATATGGCGGTTGGGGGGGGAGCCAACCGACCTAGGGGGTGGTCGACGACCCCCTTTGGCCAGTGGGCCACCTCTTGACCTCCGGGGTATGGTCCCACTGGTCAGGGACTGTTTGAGGGCCAGGTGGGCCTATGGATGGTCGGCCGACCCCCCTTTGGGGGTCACTGACCCGCCTCTTCTTCCCTGGTGCTGATCCCACTCATCATAGGTGTTGGTTGTCAGTTCTGAGGTGGTTGTCACATTTATCTCCATGGTGTGGGCCCATGAATCCTTGTGCTATCTTTGTGAGCCGTTGAGAGGAAACACAGAGTGATCCAATGGTTGGATTTCACTCTAGAGTGCTTCTCTTGGATCATGGCCGACAGGGGAGCCAGGTGGGCCCATAGGGTGGTCGGCCGACCCCCTATGTGGGTCCACTGGCTCTCCTTTGCTCCATTTACTTATTCCTGCATTCAAACAATCATGGACATGTGGAACTAGTTATTTGATAAAATATACGCATGATGTGTTTGTTTATCCTTGATCCGGAGGTTGGTGGCATCATTTTAGTTATATAAAAGTTGATCATAATTTGTACCAACAGTCAGGAACTTCCAAGGCACTTACATGCGCCGGAAAACCACTGGGATCTCCGCAGCTGCAGGCAAAATTCGTACGAGTCCCTCCGGGATTACATCCGTCGCTTCTCCCAGCAGTGTACGAAGCTCCCAACCACGGCTAACGCAGACGTGGTAGGAGCATTTCTCGCGGGCACCACCTGCATGCAGCTGGTCCACGAGCTGGGCCGCAGCAACCCTCGCACCACGAGCGACTCCTCGACATCGCCATGAGCTATGCTTCGGGTGAAGAGGTAGTCAGTGCAATCTTTCACCCCAACAAGGGGAAGGGAAAGGAAGTGGAGGACGCCGGCGAAGGCGGTTCCAACGGCGCCCAGAACAGAAACAAGAAGAAGGGCAAGACGCAACGTGGCGGTGGCGACAATGTGGTCACGGCGGCAGATCGCAAGACTTCCTGTCCCCAGGGCGGGAAGAATGGGGGCAAGTTCGATGACGTGCTCACAAGCCATGCCCGTATCACAACGTACTGGTCAAGCACACCCTCCAAGAGTGTGAAATGATGGCCAGGTACTTCAAAGCCGTACCCGACAAGGACAACCAGCTGAAGCAGTAGGAGGGCCAGGACGGGGACGGGGGTCACGAAGACTCCTACCCCCACGTAAACAAGTGCCTCATGATCTTCGGGGGCTCGGAGTCCTACGGCTATAAGCACCGGCAGAAGTGAGAGCGGCGTGAGGTCTTCACAGTCGCCCCAGCAACTCCGGCTTTCCTCGACTGGTCGGAGTCCGACATCACGTTCGGTCGAGACGACCACCTGAGCCATGTTCCCCATCCGGGTCGCTACCCAATTGTCGTGGACCCGATCATAGGGAACGTACGCTTCACTAAGGTACTAATGGATGGGGGCAGCGGCCTTAACATCATGTACTACAACGCCTTCAAGGCCCTTGGCCTATGTAGGGAAAACCTCTGATCCTCGGCGGCTCCCTTTCAGGGAATCGTCCTGGAAGACAAACGGTACCCCTGGGGTAGATCTACCTGCCTATCACGTTTGGGGAGCCGGATAACTTCTGGAGCGAGGACCTCACCTTCGAGGCCGTGGCTTACCGCGGGGACTTACCACACGCTGTTGGGGAGGCCGTGTTATGTAAAGTTCATGGCCGTCCCCAACTACACTTACCTCAAGCTCAAGATGCGGGGGTCGTGCGGCATCATCACAGTCACCTCCAACCTCAAGGTGGCATACCAGTGTGAGGTGGACTGCTACGAGAACGCCATGGCCGAGGTGCGTAGCGAGGAGTTGGTGGCGGCAATCGAGGCCGCAGACAAGATGGACGTCAACCCTAGAGCGCGAAGAGCTCGGACGCCTAGAGCGCCAACAGCTATGTTGTCTTTTCTACTATTTATTTAAGTGTACTTAGCGCATTGTACATACACCTGTAATCTTTCTTAAGCAAAAAGTTTGAGGAATAAAAATGTGAGAACTCTTGGACCAATCGCCTAGCAAGGTGCACTGCCGGCGCGGGCCAGAGCACACCTCGGTCGGGGGCTGGAAAGGGGGGAATCCCTTGTTTTTCTCTTCAAAAAGCTTTTTGCGCAAAAACCCGCACTTTTTCCCGCTGAACAAAAACTTCGTTTTTCCCGGTCAAGAGAGAAAATCAAACCGGGCCGCGGCAACGGGCCGCGAGGTACTCCGGCTCCCCGGAGCCAAGTACTTCCACCTGACTGCCCACCCGAGCAGATCAAACCTCTTATCGGAAAAAGTAGAGCAAGTAGATTGAAACAAAAAAATGCAAAAACTTAAAACGAGCTCACTAGGAGCAATTAAACTTGTCCAAAGCCCTCCAGGGCGCATCGTAGCAGAAGATAACTTAAATTGTTTTTACAAGGGCCCTCGGCCCTATTCACTGACCACGCAGGGTCACTCCTACGTCAGCGGGAACACTTCATCCTCAAGCTTGGTGGCTAGAATCATCGTGGGCTCCTCCGCGGTGGCTTCGACCTGGTCGAGCAGGTCCTCCGGGGCGTCCTGAGGGTAGCCGTCGCTAACGAGCGCAGGATTCACCACTTCGTAGAGGCAGGCGGCGATGAGTATCGTACCATGGATCCCGATACGCAGCGCCTCCTAGATCCGAGCTTGGCCCTGCTCCCAGAGCAGGCCGACACGGTTCAGGGCCAAGTCAGGTCCATCCCCTGCGACTGGCACGCCAAAAAGGTCGCACACTCCATGCATAGCCTCGCACAACGCCTGCGACTCCTGTGCACCATCCTGCAGTTCTGAAGCAACAAAAGGAGGTTCTCAATCTCCGAACCCAACCGCAGAAATGCCAGAACAGAAGAGGAAAGAGAGGTAACACACCTCCGTTCTCCCTCGCCAGGCCATCGACCGTCACACGGAGCTGCGCGATAATGGCTGTCAAATCACCAACCTGGGTCGAGAACGCCAGGATCCTTCGATCAGCATCGGCGCCGCGATCGCGCACCGGAGCGAGAGGTCCTCAAAGCGGGCCACGACGTCATCGCGCTCTCGGCAGTTGGTGTCGCGCTGCCACCGCATGGTGTTGCGCTCCTCCTCCATGGAGTCTAGCACCGAGACGGCTCGGCGTCGCACTTCTGCTTCAGCGCTGCGCTCGCCCGCAAGACACTCAGCTTCCACCTAATGCTCCGCGCGCTCATACTCCAGCATCTTGCGGACGGCCTCAGCATCGGCACGAGCCTCGTCCCGCACTCTCCCGATCCGCTCGAGGTTAGCGGCGCTCCTGTGCGGCAACGCTAGGCATCCACCGCCCTTGACTCTGAGGCGCTCAGCCTCTCCTCCAATTCCACCATGCAGCGGCGAGCCGCTACAAGATCCTCCATCACGGCGACCTCCCTGACGGACGTCCACGACCTGGGAGCCCATTGGCCGGCTTCGCGACGGAGGAATTTAGACTTCTTGACACTCGTCGCCATCAGGTTCTGCATGGAGAGAGATGTCAGGGAATCATCAAGAAATAGCAAGTAAACACTTACGACCAAACAGCCTCTCAGATTGCCGTGGTGGGAGAGGTCGTCGGAGAGTGTTGACATCTCTTATGACACTTCAGCCAGGTTGTCATCCCCAGCATGCCAGAGAGATGCGGTATTGAAAATATGCAATTGCTCTAAGTAAATATAAATGTGTTTCTACAAGCGCACAGATTATACCGATGTAGCATTTTAACCAGGAGTATTCCAGGTATCATTATTTATATTTTTACCACTAGGAAGGGATACTAAGGAATAAATGAGGAATAAGTAATGAGTATCACTGCATGTGTAATGGATAGTTTTCATCTATCTCACTCAATACAATATAAGTGTCACATAAGATATAGATAATGAATGAATAGTAACAAAAGATAAATACTGATCAGCATACATGTAGCCACATAAGATAATGATAAACACCTCAACAGATATTCTAGCAAGTCATTAGCATGGAATTAGGACGAACTATAAGAATATTGCCTAAGTCAATCTTACTATACAGTCTAGTATATTATGATTAGTGCAATTATACTTGGCAATCATGGCGAGATAAGGATATTCATGTGTAGTGAGTATTACTAAGGAAGATGAGAAACATAGCAATCACTTCTCCGTAATGTGGTGCCTGCCCTACAAACGGGAGGAGGACTACAAAGGACTCAACAGGACTGTCACTCCCGCGAACTACCTCACGATCCGGAATGTAGGGTACAATCGCAGATAAATACGGTCTAGGCACCACACCTACACAATATCTATCATTTACCCACAGCGCTAATGGATAAACTCTATACGATCCTAAACATGTATATGATTCAGATCTAACTACGCCAAGCATATAATCATAAGAAACTAAGAACAATATAATTGAGAACATAATCAAATAGAGTAAAGTTATAAACAATATAATGAAGTAAAGCAAAGTCATATTCATAATATTGAAGAACAAATGATGAACAAGGAAGAACTAGAGAGAAAATTACCAATAATCCTCTTGACAGATCCGAAAACCAATCGAAGATTGACTCCTAGTTCTAATTCTATATAGCTATGCTAAACTAGAGATCTAGTTGATGTGGTGGCTCTAGGGCTTGATCTGGGGCTTCTCCTCTTGAGATGGATGATGAATAATGAATTAGTTCAGAGAGGCTCTCCTCCTCAGGGTCAGGGGGCCTTCCTTATATAGCCTCCTTAAATGAACATCAACCGTCGGATCAAACCGACCTTAATGGAGGGTGTAGATGTGATCTCAAAGGCGGTGGAGAGAGGGTCCACCAGGCAGAGCCCCATTGGGCTTTGCCCTAGGGTGGCCGCCCTGCCCCTGGGCCCGCTCGGCCTCTCGTTTCTTCCCGCGCCTTCTTGACCCTTCTAGATTGTTCATTTCCTGTGGATGATAATTATCTCTATGTAAACATGACATGTGTGCCTTTCCTCCATATTTTATGATATCCCCCTGCAGAAATAGACATTGACCAAAACTCGTGGAATTCTGTCAGTATAAACCCTATTTCTAGGTGTTGGTTTCATATAGATCATTTTCCTTGTTTAGTTGACGGTTGGATTTGGTACTTAAGGACCATCAACAAGCTCCCCCAAGCTTACCTTTTGCTCGTCCCTGAGCAAAGATAGACTCAGTGATGGATCAGGAGTTGCTACAATGCTTTCACGCCTTACATGTACACATGCTTTCGAATAAGATCTCATCTCCAGATTAGATCAACTATTAAGATAAAAAACTTACTCATTTTACCTTCCACTATGGGGTTTGTAACCGTCACTTGTGTCTTGGGTAGTTGAAAGACAGAATGGTCCATTCACGCACCATGTACCTTGCTCTTTGATCACTATAGCTCCAGAGTTTTTTTTGTAGATTTTCAAATAAAACTCAGAGATTCCTTGTATGACTCTCTCAGTCGTTCCTTTGTGGTATTTCTGGATCCTTACCAAGGCATTGAGGTGTATGCCTTTCTCTCAAATATGTGGTATTTTTGGTATAAGGCATTGCGGTATTGCCTTCTCTCTCTCACCCTACTTCTACTAATGCTTATATCTGGAGCTCATAGGTGGGAGATAGCGAATACATACTTACAAGACATATGTTGCATAGTCAAACCGTGGATCCAAAGGAACAGGTCAATAAGTCAAATCAACATGTGCATGTGTGGCGAATGGATGGTGTTTGGTGATGATGGTGGTAATGATGATGATAATGGTGATTATGGTGGTAATGATGATGATAGAGGTGAAAGTCTAATTCTACTTTTGCTCTCTTTTGATGGATATACCTTTGTATTTGAAACCTTTCGAAGGGAATGAGATTCTCGATATATATATATATATATATATATATATATTCTTTCAGGTGGGTATCTTGTACCCTTAATTCTACTGTCGGACAATTGCCCATTTTTACCTCTCTTCTCACTTTTTTTTATTTTTTCGAGGTTGGAGGATATTTTGCCCTTTTTATTTCCTCGTCTCTCTTTTTTTTCAAGAGCACTCATACTTGTAGAGCTATAAAGCGAACGCTGACTGGAGCTTTTATTTCACAAGGATAAAATAGGAATAGGAGAATATTTATGTGTTTCTATTCTCTCTCAGAGTAGGAGTAGAATATTTTTGGTGGGTGGATCTAGAGATGGGAATGAGTGGATATATGTGGATGCGTACTTCTAGGATAGAAGCAGCGTATGTGGGTGTGGTGTATATGGATGCATACTTCTAGGATAGAAGTAGCGTATGTGGGTGTAATGTATATGGATGCATACTTCTAGGATAGAAGTAGCGTATGTGGGTGTCGTGTAAGTGAATCTTGATTCAGACTGCATGACTAGTTTCCGAGGGTCACACAGCTTGACCACACTTAATGCTCATAAGTAGTATATAAATATGTGTGGTTTCCTAATCTAGTAAGCATGTATATATGGCTGTGGTAGGAATTTAAACTTTTGTCATATAGGAACTCATCATGTAGTATTTTTTTTAAAGTTTTCAAAAGATAAAATTCTCTAGAATTCTAGTATCTCTAGGAGTAGATAAATAGCAACTCAAACCTTCCCATATCATATCCGTCAACGACTTAGACTTAGATCAGGTACTCTTCCCACAAGTTTAGGTTTAGAAAAAATTTAAATCATAACAGTTATGCCTAAACTTGAGAGAGAGATCAAATTTGAAAACTAGGTATTGGAAAGAATTATGGCAGAGCAACTATTCATTATCTCCACAATAAGAGTTTATCATTGGGGTTCATTTTAGCATAGCTATTTTATTTTATTCTCTCCTATTATTTATTAGCAAACTTCTAAACTTAGCAAAGACATACATATAAACGGAAAAATATTTATTGGGTTTCTATGATTATGCATCTTTTTATTTTTATCAAAGTATAGATATAAAAACTGATAGGTAGAAATACTTAGCTGAGTAGTGGGGGTTCTCTCCCCCAAGCTTGATTTTGACGTAATTTCTTCTGATGTCACTAGGACGTGGGGGTTCTCTCCCCCAAGCTTGATTTTGGCGTAATTTCTTCTGATGTGGCTGGCAGGTAGCAGAGGTGTCCTCTGGTTACTGTTCTCCTTTGATCCTTGAATTCTGTGAAACTCAAATAGACAACAAAGCTTGTGGAACTCATTAAGTGTTAGTCATAAATCTCTAGCCTTGAGCATGTCAAGCTTCCTCTAATGGATGATATTATTTAGCAGGATCATAAACTCACTACTTTTTTTGTATTTTTATTCTATAAGACAAAAACTTATTTATTTATTTTTTTATGCCACCACAGTGAGTACACTCATGGGTTTTATGCCACGAGTCTATTCACATGGGGCTTAATAGTTTTAAACATTTTTATTTTCTTTTTAAGATAATGTAAACATGATTAACTAATTTGGAAAAGTAAATAATTAAGGGAAAAGATAACTACCAAGTGTTACATCTTGGCATGGTGTTCGGTGGGTTAAGTCCTCCGAACAGGACTCCTTACGTCCTTAGTTGTCCTGGGGCTCGTCGGACGGCGTGGCTGGCGCCTCCGGCTGTGCTTCTTCTTCTGCTTTGATTTCTTTTTGTCTCCACACTCGTGTTGGTGTGGCGGCCTCCCTAGGACAAACTCTTGCTTTTGGGTATTCATTATAATTGAAAGGACATACCTTTGTTTCTTCCCATGATTCTCCGTTCTCGTGCCTGTGGTAGACATAGAATGATCTTTCATTTCCTAACCTTGGGGTTGGTGGTGTGTTTGGCCTAGAGAGTGGAGTTGCGTATATTGACTCTTCTTCTTCGGGGTATCTCTCTTCATATCTTGATACTTCTCCTTTATAGCCTGCCCATCCATCCTTGGTGTTCTGCTTCTTCTGGTTGCGGTAGTGACGTCTTCTTCTTGTTCTATTCTGCTTAGATTCTTCAACAATGTAGTTAGCATTAAAGTAATGACGTGCCTTCTCAGAGGGGAAGTGTAGGTGCACTTTCTCCTGTCCCGATATAGATGATAGCTTTGGTGGTGCTTAGGAACGGTCTTCCAAGGATGATAGGTGGATCATAATCATCTTCTCCCATATCAACGACTACAAAGTCTGTAGGGATGAAGTGGTCATCAATTTGGATGGGGATATCTTTTGCTATGCCTTCAACAACGCGGCATGTCTGATCTACCATTTGGAGTTGGGTGTATGTTGGACGTAGAGGCATTGTGCCGTATAGAAACTCATAGGTCAACTTGGCAATAATGTTGACGCCCGATCCGGTGTCACCGATTGCTTTCTGGAAGGAGCATATGTTGATTGTCCATTCAATGGGTGGGACACCTGCGTCGTCTTTCTTAATCAAATGAGGGGATCTGATTTGGTGATCTTGATTGTTGTGAATTGCGTTGACCATCTTCGCTGATTCTATCCGTACTTGCTTCTTGTTCTTGTTCTTGTTCTTGTTCTGCTTGTTCTGCTTGTTCGGCCTGTTCCTTCTATTTGTCTTCTTCTTTGGCTCATGTTGGGCTTGTTTAGGAGATTGTAAGGGCATATTCTTGAAGGTAAATGTCTCCTTCTTCCCTTTGATGAAGAAACTGATCTTGGCAGTGCTAGCATAGATGACAGCTCTAGCAGTGTTCAAGAGTGGCCTCCCAAGGATGATGGGTGACTTCTCATCAACACCGGTTTCTATCACCATGAAGTCTGCTGGGACATATGAGGTACCAATTCGGACACGAATATCTTTTAATATTCCACTTGGGTAGCATAGTGTCCGATCTGCAAGCTGCAAACATAGGGTTGTATCTAATAAAGGATAATTAAATAATTTTTCGTATATTACCCTGGGCATGATATTGACGCTTGCGCCAAAGTCGTATAGTGCTTCAGGAAAGTCGGTGACTCCAATGGAGATTGGGATGATGGGTCGTCCTGGATCTACTTTCTTGGTTGGCATAGAGTCGCCACACCACCATTCGGTGGGGTTGTTCCAATAAGCACCTGCATCAAATATGTCTACAAGATTTGCAGATTCTAATCCTTCTGGTTGTGATGGAATACCAGGGTTACAGATAGGAACAGCAGTAGCTATTTGGGATAGCTGAGATTCAATCATTTAATTAAAGCTAATTTGATTCTTGATGGCAACAGAAAAATTATCCATTCTATTATTTATAGTTTCTAATATTTTATCATTGGATGCTAATTTCTTAGTCATGTTATCCATTAACTTTCATTGATTAGACACTAACTGTCTTAAAGGTGGAAAACAAGGATTATTATAGGAATTATTACCTTGATAATTACCTGAGTAGTTAGGTCTTTGTTGTTGTTGATTCCAACCTTGATTTTGCTGAGGACGGTTGTAGTTGTTGTTGTTGATGTAGTTCACGTCCTCTTGCAATTCTGGACAATGATTTCCTGAGTGTCCAGTGTCTCCACACTCCTCACAGGTTATGTGAGAGTTGTAGATGTTCATAACTTCTTTCTTTTCTCCAGCTTTCTCATCGAGTCTCTTCATGAGCAGGTCTAGCTTTGCTGACAGCATGTCTACCTCTTTGAGTTGGTGCATACCTCCACTTTTCTTGCGAGTTTGAGTTCTTTCTTCACTCCAACCTGTGTTGGATGCCATCTTCTCCACAAGAGTTGTGGTTTGTGGTATTGTAAGTGATAGAAATGCTCCTCCAGCAGCAGCATCCATGGTCTCACGAGTGCTGTTGCTGAGCACATGATAGAAAGTCTGCATAAGTAGCCAATTCTCCATTCTATGATGGGACATTCTAGGATGTAGTCTTGGAAGTGCTCTCATGCTTCTGGAACGGACTCGTCTTGTTGTTGTTGAAAACTTGCAATCTTCCCACGGAGATCATTGGTCTTCCCCATGGGAAAGAACTTTGCTAGGAAATTGGTGGAACATAGTGCCCACGTGGTATTCTTCTCCTTGGTTGCATAGAACCACTGCTTCGCTCTTCCCAAGAGTGAGAATGGGAAAAGGCGAAGTAGTATGGCATCTCTGGGGATATCCTTGATAGTGAATGTGCTGCAAATCTCCAGGAAGTGTTGGAGATGAGCACTAGCATCTTCGTGTGCTTTCCCACAGAACTGGCTTGCTTGCACCATGTTGATGAGCGCAGGATTGAGCTCAAATGACCGATCAATGTTCGCAGCAGGTCCAGTGCGGATGTTGTCCGTGGTGGGGGCTGAGAACTCACGGATTGACTTGTCTACCATGGCTTCGAACTCTGGTGTCAAGTCTTGAACGATGTTTTGATGATCTTCTTGATTGGGTGAAGCTTCAAGCTGAGATGATGATGATTATGTTACTTTCTTGAGCTTGGCTTTTGTCCTTCTGATTAATGCTTCAGGATTTTCAACAAAATTGTCCGGAAGATCAAATCTATTCATACATTACCCTGCATAAAGATGATAGGAAAAATAGACAAAGATCAAGGGTAAGGCTGTACGAGTAGAGAATTGATGTGTTTTCTCAATCACATTAGTGATGCAAGTGATAACTCATTTATTCCTTTTGATAGCTAATCAACCTTCCCCGGCAACTGCACCAAAAATGCTTGTTGACATCTCTTATGACACTTAAGCCAGGTTGTCATCCCCAGCATGCTAGAGAGATGCAGTATTGAAAATATGCAATTACTCTAAGTAAATATAAATGTGTTTCTGCAAGCGCACAGATTATACCGATGTAGCATTTTAACCAGGAGTATTCCAGGTATCATTATTTATATTTTTACCACTGGGAAGGGATACTAAGGAATAAATGAGGAATGAGTAATGAGTATCACTGCATGTGTAATGGAGAGTTTTCATCTATCTCACTCAATACAAGATAAGTGTCACATAAGATATAGATAATGAATGAATAGTGACAAAAGATAAATACTGATCAGTATACATGTAGCCACATGAGATAATGATAAGCACCTCAATAGATATTCTAGCAAGTCATTAGCATGGAACTAGGACAAACTATAAGACTATTGCCTAAGTCATTCTTAACTATACAGTCTAGTATATTATGATTAGTGCAATTATACTTGGCAATCATGGCGAGATAAGATATATTCTTGTGTAGTGAGGATTACTAAGGAATATGAGAAACATAGCAATCACTTCCCCGTAATAGTACTGCTCTGCCTGCCCTACAAATGGGAGGAGGACTATAAAGGACTCAACAGGACTGCCACTCCCACGAACTACCTCACGATCCGGAATGTAGGGTACAATCGTAGATAAATACGGTCTAGGCATCATGCCTACACAATATTTATCATTTACCCACAGCGCTAATGGATAAACGCTATACGATCCTAAACATGTATATGATTTAGATTTAACTACGCCAAGCATATAATCATAATAAACTAAGAACAATATAATTGAGAACATAATCAAATAGAGTAAAGTCATAAACAATATAATGAAGTAGAGCAAAGTCATATTCATAATATTGAAGAACAAAAGATGAACATGGAAGAACTAGAGAGAGAATTACCAATAATCCTCTTGACAGATCCGGAAACCAATCGAAGATTGACTCCTTCTAGTTCTAATCCTATATAGTTATGCTAAACTAGAGATCTAGTTGATATGGTGGCTCTAGGGCTTCATCAGGGGCTTCTCCTCTTGAGATGGATGATGAATAATGAATTAGGTCAGAGAGGCTCTCATCCTCTGGGTCAGGGGGCCTTCCTTATATAGCCTCCTTAAATGAACGTCAACCGTCGGATCAAACCGACCTTAATGGAGGGTGTAGATGTGATCTCAAAGGCACTGGAGAGAGGATCCACCAAGTAGAGCCCCATTGGGCTTTGCCCTAGGGCGGCCGCCCCAGGGGGTAGGGCGGCCGCCCTGCACCTGGGCCCGCTTGGCCTCTCGTTTCTTCCCGCGCCTTCTTGACCCTTCTAAATTGTTCTTTTTCCTGCGGATGATAATTATCTCTATGTAAACATGACATATGGGCCTTTCCTCCATATTTCCTGATATCCCCTGTAGAAATAGACATTCACCAAAACTCATGGAATTCTATCAGTATAAACCCTATTTCTAGGTGTTGGTTTCATATAGATCCTTTTCCTTGTTTACTTGATGGTTGGATTTGTGATGCGATCGCTCTCTGGATCAGCTCGACGCCGCGCGCAACGAGGTGCTCGTGCTCCCGACGGGAGTCCGCCACGCGATTCCAGTGGCGGAGCTAGCGTTGGTCGTCCAGCATGAACACTGGCGTCCCCAGGTTCTCCTATTCAACCCAGGTAAGCCGATCACCATCCCCGAAGGAACGACGGTCAGGACCAAGAGGACGCAGGGCCCCAAGGGCAGCTTCCCCCCCCCCCCAGCGCCAGCCACCTCGCCCAACGAGGTCGTGCTGGACTGGGAGAGAATGGATTTCGCCGCACGTGTGGTCGCCAGCTCCTCCTCGGTGAAGGATCGGGGGGGCACCACGTCCCGCGCCCACACGATGGGAGGAAGGGGGCTGCCTAGGAAGCCCTCCTCGCTCGCTCATGTCGCCACCGCCTCGGCCTCTGGCATCAAGGCCGGGAGGCCCACTATCCCGTCCGCGTCGGCGGGGCCTCTCCCATCGGCCTCGCCCGCCGTGGTCGCCAACGCCTCGTTCTCCGGCACTCGGGCCGCCTCGTCCTCCCCGGCGTCCACGACCATGGGGTCACCCAGGCCGCCCTCCTCCCCGGAGTCATCGACGACCACCACCTCCGGAGGAGAGGACGGCGCGACGACCACGGGGCCAGCGGCTTCAGGCGCCATCGGGGTCATGGCGACGGCGGCGTCCGCGGCGCCACTCGGGGTCGGTCCACACTAGGCCCCGGTGGCACCCGTCGAACCAAGGGATAGAGCGGCGCCGCTCTGCCTCTCGCCGGTAGACGGCGTCCCCTAGCGCAGTCTCTTCCATCCCGCATGCACGGGGCCCCCAGCGACCCTGAAACACCCATCACGCACGATCAAGCCACATGCAACCTCTCTTCGTTAAGAAGGAACAGAAAGACATCAAATAATGCAAGCTTACCGCGGGGAGAAAACGCGGTTACGTTTCCGCTTTAGCTCCACCGCTTTAGCTCCACCTCGCCATGACTTGCAGTGCCCGAATCACCGCTCCGTTCACCGCCTCCGCCCCCCGCTAGACGGGGCGGAGAGGGGAGTGACCGGGGGACCACCAGCAACACCACCCCCGGAACCCCCGGGGGCTAGATGTTCCCCGAGCGTCCTGACCGAGGGCGTCTCTACAGTCGGCGTAGCCCCGGTGGGGTAACGCAGCATTCCCGCCGCTAACAACGTCGGCACCACCTCGGTCAGAGGACGTCTGTCCTCACCGTCGTCATTCATCATCGTCGTCGTCGTCGTCGTCGTCGCTGAGGTTCTTCCAGTCCTCGTTGGACTCGGTGGAGGATTCCTCCTCCGGTAGACCCTTGCGGTGCTGCCTAGCACGCAGCATGTCTAGCTGCGTGTGCTTCACGGCCCTGTCGGCCTTCTTCTTCTTTCTCTCGACGGCCGTCGCCTGCTGCTGTGCGTTCCGCTCCCTGTTCGCCATCCGTTGCGCCGGCGGAATGGGAAGGGGAGCGGCCACATGGCGAGCCATCGAACGGGGCCCCTATAGAAGAAGAATAGGAGGCGCACGGGTCAACACCACAAAACAAGGGTAACGTGAGGGAAAAATAGTACGGCGCAGCCTGGACTCACCAGCTCGACGAAGTTGAGGTCCGGGCGCATCGACGGGCAACGATAGACGTCGTCCTCAGCCAGGGCGTTCCCCAGCAACCTCCGGGCAGCGGTGATCGCGTCCTCGAGGCTTAGGTCCGCCTCCGCCATGGAGGACAGCTCGCGCGACGCCCCGGGCACCATCTCGTGCAGCCAGTGCTCTCTATCCATGAGCGGGAGCACCCGGCGCTGCAGGAACTGCGTGACGACCCCCGAGAAGTTCAGCCCATGGTCCCGAAGCCGAGTCAAGTTCCGGAGGTAGGGCTCTATCCCCGAGAGTTCTTGGGGGGTCGGCCCATAATGCTAATTGGGGAGCTCCACAGCGAAACAGCGGCCTGTGTAAATCGGGAGCGGCGCCTCGGGTTGGTTCCAGAGCTAGAACCACTGCGAGTGCCATCCCCGGTTAGATGAGATCGCCCGCGCCGGCATGTAGAGATCCAAGTTAGCAGGGCGGAGGCTGAGTGCGCACCCCCCTGCACGGCACCACGAACCTCATGCCGCCGGAGTTGAGGAGGAACACCAACGCCCTGAAGAAGAACTTCCACAGGGCGAAGTCCGACATGGCCTCCGACATGGCCGCGAAGTCCGCGAGATGAAGTACAGAGTTGGGATTGAGATTGTGAAGCTCAATCCCATAGTGGTGGAGGATCCCACGGAAGAAGCGAGACGGCGGTGTATAGAACCCACGCTCGTGGAACGAAAGAAAGGAAACCACGTACCCCGGCGGTGGGTCCGGAACGTCGACGTTCGTGGGGACGATCCACTCAAGGTCGCCATTGGCAGAGAGCTCGGGGCATAGCAACCCCGCAGCCACCAGCTCGAGCACCCGCTCGTACTCGAGTGAACACCAAGCCCAGCTCCTCTCCGGACGCTCTCCAGCCATGGAAGACGCGCCCAAGAAGCGGCTCACAGCGCAGCGGAAGGCGTGACTAAGGCGGAGAAGAGGCGGCGCAAACCCTAGATCTGAAAGGAGGCCGAGCGGGCGAGCTGGAAGACGAAGAAGGCGAATAGTACGAGCGTAAGGGGGATGATGCGACACGTAGATATTTATAGGGACCAGGAAGGCGGACGACCCCACGACCCGAGTCGCATTAAATGCGGCTGCTCAGTTACGTCCTCTCCACTGTCCTCGGGAATCCCGGGAGCCGCGCGCACGATGGCAGGTAACTGACACAACCCACCTTTTTTCCTCGCTTTGATATACGCACCCTGTATCTATCATCATTACAGGATCCATCCCGGGCCCACCACGCCGCGCGTATAGATCTTTTCTTACGCGTCCCCAGCAAAGGTACATGCTCTCCCAGCGCAAACACACCTCGGGAGAACCTCTGACTCATCCGAGCTCGGCCAACGTATGCAAGGGTCGGAGGGATGCACACGTGGCGCAACCAGCGGGAGCGGCCCATGGGCCTAGGTAAGATAAAGGGATAAGGGCTATAGACACCATGACGGCCCATTACGGTCCAGAGATACGGAGGCCAACCCAGCAGGGTTCGAAACGACCGACTCAAGACAACAGAGCGAGGGGCAAATAGGGAATGGACACGCTAGCGGTCATCAACCTGGCAAACGGATGCTAAGGTCATTCTCAGATTTCGTATTTGAGTCCGTTTTTACGGATGATTGGTTCATGGTTGTTGACGGTCCTTAAATACCAAAATCAACCATCAACTAAACAAGGATAAGGATCTATATGAAACCAATAACTAGAAATAAGGTTTAAACTAATAGAATTCGACGAGTTTTGGTTAATGTCTATTTCTGCAGGGGGATATCAGGAAATATGGAGGAAAGGCCCACATGTCATGTTTACATAGAGATAATTATCATTCGTACAAAAAAGAATAATCTAGAAGGGTCAAGAAGGCGCAGGAAGAAGCGAGAGGTCGAGCGGGCCCAGGGGCAGGGCGCCCGCCCTACCCCCTGGGGAGGCCGCCCTAGGGCAAGGCCCAACAGGATCTGCCTTGTGGGACCACCTCTCCACCGCCTTTGAGGTTGCATCTAAGCCCTCCATTAAGGTCGGTTTGATCTGACGGTCGACGTTCATTTGAGGAGGCTATATAAGGAAGGCCCCTGACCATGAGGAGTAGAGCCTCTCTGACCTAATTTCATTCCATCTCAAGAGAAGAGGTCTCTGATCAAGCCCTAGAGCCACCACATCAACTACATCTCTAGTTTAGCATAGATATATAGTATTAGAACTAGAAGGAGTCAATCTTCGATTGGTTTTCGGATCTGTCAAGAGGATTATTGGTAATTCTCTCTCTAGTTCTTCATTCTTCTTCATTTGTTCTTCAATATTATGAATATGACTTTGCTCTACTTCATTATATTGTTTATGACTATACTCTATTTGATTATGTTCTCAATTATATTGTTCTTAGTTTATTATGATTATATGATTGGCATAGTTAGATCTGAATCATATGCATGTTTAGGATCGTATAGCGTTTATCCATTAGTGCTGTGGTTAAGTGATAGATATTGTGTAGGCGTGGTGCCTAGACTGTATTTATCTGCGATTGTACCCTACATTCCGGATCGTGAGGTAGATCGTGGGAGTGACAGTCCTGTTGAGTCCTTTGTAGTCCTCCTCCCGTTTGTAGGGCAGGCAGAACAGTTCTATTATGGGTAACGCTGGACGAAACGTTCGTGGCTCGGTAGCTCGCTCGACTCGGCTCGTTTATTTTTTTCAACAAGTTGAGCCAACACTTTAGCTCGTTTAGTTAATGAGCCATCTCATGAGCCGGTTCGAGCTGGCTCGTGAGCCTAATGAGCTAAAGTTATTGACCTTAAACTTTATTAGTTTTATGAGAGTTCATGTTTTATATTTTGAAATTAGCTGATTATTAGACTTTGACTTTCTAAGTTTAAGATTATATGATTTTATTGTTTTTAAATGGATGTATGGATAATCAATAACTGATTATGGATACATTATATATGATATAAAGTATGGATAATATATGTATAGTGTACTACTATAATATATTGATACATATTAATTTTTATTTGATTGAAGACTCATGAATACATAAATTTTACATTATTATTATTCTCAAAATTTTAATTTTTTTTTCGTCTGGCTCGCAATCCTAACGAGCCAGCTCGAGCTCGTAAACGAGCCGAGCCGAGCTGGCTTCCTGGCTCGCTAAGATAACGAGCCGAGCCCTAACGAGTCGGGCCAGCCTTAATTACGGTGAAGTGATTGCTATGTTCTTCATCTTCCTTAGAAATACTCACTACACATGAATATCTCTTATCTCGCCATGATTGCCAAGTGTAATTACACTAATCATAGTATACTAGACTGCATAGTTAAGAATAACTTAGGAAATATCTTTGTAGTTCGTTCTAATTCCATGCTAATGACTTGCTAGAATATCTATTGATGTGCTTATCATTATTTTATGTGGCTACATATATGCTGATCGGTATTTATCTTTTGTCACTATTCATTCATTATCTATATCTTATGTGACACCTTATCCTGTATTGAGTGAGATAGATGAAAACTCTCCATTACACATGCAGTGATACTTAATAATCATCTTTATTCATTCCTCATTTATTCCTTAGTATCCCTTCCCAGTGGTGAAAATATAAATAACGATACCTGGAATACTCCTGGTTAAAATGTTACATCGGTATTATCTGTGCGCTTGCAGAAACACATTTCTATTCATATTCACTTAGAGAAATTGCATATTTCAATACCGCATCTCTCTGGCATGCTGGGGATGACAACCTGGCTTAAGTGTCATGAGAGGTGGTTAACCCTTTTTGGCGCCGTTATCAGAAATAGAATTTATTCTACTTTTGGTAATGACGTTAAGAAGTATCAACAAGCATTTTTGGCACCGTTGCCGGGGAAGGTTAATTAGCTATTAAAAGGAATAAATGAGTTATCACTTGCATCACTAATGGATTGAGAAAACATCAATTCTCTACTCGTACAGCCTTACCCTTGATCTTTGCCTATTTTTCCTATCATCTTTATACAGGGTAATGTCTGAATAGATTTGATCTTCCAAACAATTTTGTTGAAAATCCTGAAGCATTAATCAGAAGGACAAAAGCCAAGCTCAAGAAAGTAACAGAACCATCAACATTTCAGTTTGAAGCTTCGTCCAATCAAGGAGATCACCGAAACATCGCTCAAGACTTGACACCAGAGTTCGAAGCCATGGCAAACAAGTCAATTCGTGAGTTCTCAGCCCCCACCACGGACAACATCCGCATTGGACCTACTGTGGACATTGATCGGTCATTTGAGCTCAAGCCTGCGCTCATCAACATGGTGCAAGCAAACCAGTTCTATGGGAAGGCACATGAAGACGCCAGTGCTCATCTTCAACACTTCCTGGAGATTTGCAGCACATTCACTATCAAGGACATCCCAGAGACGCCATACTACTTCGCCTTTTCCCATTCTCACTCTTGGGAAGAGCGAAGCAGTGGTTCTATGCAACCAAGGAGAAGAATACTACGTGGGCACTATGTTCCACTAATTTCCTAGCAAAGTTCTTTCCCATGGGAAAGACCAATGCTCTCCGAGGGAAGATTTCAAGTTTTCAGCAACAACATGACGAGTCGATTCCAGAAGCATGGGAGCGCTTCCAAGACTACATCCTAGAATGTCCCCATCATGGAATGGAAAATTAGTTACTTATGCAGACCTTCTATCATGGGCTCAGCAACAGCACACGTGAAACCATGGATGCTACTGCTGGAGGAGCATTCCTATCACTTACAATACCACAAGCCACAGCTCTTGTGGAGAAGATGGCATCCAACCAAGGTTGGAGTGAAGAAAGAACTCAAACTCGCAAGAGTGAAGGTATGCACTAGCTCAAAGAGGTAGACATGCTGTCAGCAAAACTAGACCTGCTCATGAAGAGACTCGATGAAAAAGCTGGAGAAAAGAAAGAAGTCATGAACATTTATGACTCTCACATGACCTGTGAGGAGTGTGGAGACACTGGACACTCAGGCAATCATATTCTAGAAGTGCAAGAGGACGTGAACTACATCAATAACAACAACTACTACAACCGTCCTCAGCAAAATCAAGGTTGGAACCAACAACAACAAAGGGCTAACTACTCAAGTAACTACCCAGGTAATTATCAAGGTAATAATTCCTATAATAATCCTAGTTTTCCACCTTTGAGAGAGTTACTTGCTAACCAAGGAAAGTTGATGGACAGCATGTCTAAGAAAATAGCATCCAATGATAAAATACTAGAAAACATAAATAATAGAATGGATAATTTTTCTGTTGCCATCAAGAATCAAATTAGCTTTAATAAATGATTGAATCTCAGCTATCCCAAATAGCTGCTGTTGTTCCTACCACTAACCCTGGTATTCCATTACAACCGGAAGGATTAGAATCTGCAAATCTTGTAGAAATATTTGATGCAGGTGCTTACTGGAACAACCCCATCGAAGGGTGGTGTGGCAACTCTATGCCAACCAAGAAAGGAGACCTAGGACGACCCGTCATCCCAATCTCCATTGGCACCATGGACTTTCCTGAAGCACTTTGCGACTTTGGTACAAGCGTCAATATTATTCCTATGTCAGATACAACCCTATGTTTGCAGCTTGCAGATCGGACACTGTGCTACCCAAGAGGAATATTAAAAGATATTCGTGTCCAAATTGGTACCTCATATGTCCCAACAGACTTCATGGTGATAGAAACCGGTGTTGATGAGAAGTCACCCATCATCCTTGGGAGGCCACTCTTGAACACCGCTGGAGCTGTGATCTATGCTAGCACCGCCAAGATTAGTTTCTTCATCGAAAGGAAGGAGACATTTACCTTCAAGAACAAAACCATACAAGCTCCCGAACAACCTCAAGATGAACCAATGAAGAGGACCAACAGGAGGAACAAGCAGAACAAGCAGATCAAGAACAAGAACAATAAGCAAGTACGGATAAAACCAACAAAGATGGTCACGGCACTCCACAACAATCAAGACCACCAAATCAAATCCCCTCATTTGATCAAAAAGGACGACCCAGGTGTCCCAACCATTGAATGCACAATCAACAGATGCTCCTTCCAGAAGGCAATTTTCGACACCGGATCAAGCGTCAACATTATGGCCAAGTTGACCTATGAGTTTCTGTAAGGTACAATGACTCTATACCCAACATACACCCAACTTCAGATGGCAGATCAGACATGCCGCGTCGTCGAAGGCATAGCAAAAGATGTCCCCATCCAGATCGATGACCACTTCATCCCTACAGACTTTGTAGTCGTTGATATGGGAGAAGATGATTATGATCCACCTATCATCCTTGGAAGGCCGTTCCTAAGCACCACCAAAGCTATCATCTATATTGGGACAGGAGAAGTGCACCTACACTTCCCCTCCGAAAAGGTACGTCGTTACTTTAATGCTAACTACATTGTTGAAGAATCTAAGCAGAATAGAACAAGAAGAAGACGTCGCTACCACAACTAGAAGAGGAAGAACACCAAGGACGGATGGGTAGACTATAAAGGAGAAGTATCAAGATATGAAGAAAGATACCCCGAAGAAGAAGAGTCAATATATGCAACTCCATTCTTGAGGCTGAACACACCACTCTATGACTACCGTAGGCACGACAGCGGAGAATCTTGTGAAGGAGAGGTATGTCCTTTCAATTGTAATAAGTATCCAGAAAAGAGAGCTTGTCCTCGGGAGGCTACCACACCAACACAAGTGTGGAGACAAAAAGAAATCATACCAGAAGAAGAAGCACAGCCGGAGGCGCCAGCTACGCCGTCCGATGAACCCCAGCACAACTAAGGACGTATGGAGTCCTGTTCGGAGGACTTAAACCACCGAACACCGTGCCAAGAGGTAACACTTGGTAGTTATCTTTCCCTTAATTACTTACTTTTTCAAATTAGTTAATTATGTTTATGCCATCTTTAAAAAGAAAATAAAAATGTTTAAAACTGTTAAGCCCCATGTGAATAGACTCGTGGCATAAAACCCATGAGTATACTCGGTGTGGTGGCATAAAAATAAAATAAATATGTCTTTGTCTTATAAAATAGAAAATATAAAACAGTGAGTTTGTGATCCTACTAGATAATAATATCCATTAGAGGAAGCTTGACATGATCAAGGCTAGAAGATTGATGACTAACACTTAATCAGTTCCACAAGCTTTGTTGTCTATTTGAGCTTCATAGTATTCAAGGATCAAAGGAGAACAGTAACCAGAGGACATCTTTCCCAGATAAGAACACCTGTGCCACCGCTCCACTACATCAGAAGAAATTACGTCAAAATCAAGCTTGGGGGAGAGCACCCCCATGTTCCACTACATCAGAAGAAATTACGTCAAAATCCAGCTTGGGGGAGAGCACCCCACATACTCAGCTAAGTATTACTACATATCAGTTTTTATAGCTATACTTTAATAAAAATAAAAAGATGCATAATTATAGAAACCCAATAAATATTTTCCCGCTTATATATATATATATATGTGGGTGTGTGTGTTTTTGATTAGTTAAGAGTTTGCTAATAAATAATAGAGAGAATAAAATAAAATAGCTATGCTAAAACGAATCCCAGTAATAAACTCTTAATATGGAGATGATGAATAGTTGCTTTGTCGTAATACCTTTCAAGTACCTAGTTTTAAAATTTGATCTCTCTCTCAAGTTTAGGCATAATTGTTATGATTTGAAATTTGCTCTGAACCTAAAACTTGTGGGAGGAAGTACCTGATCTAAGTCTAAGTTGTTGATGGATATGATATGAGAAGGTTTGAGTTGCTATTTATCTGTTCCTAGAGATACTAGAATTCTGGAGAATTTTATCTTTTGAAAACTTTAAAAATGCTACATGATGAGTTCCTGTATGACAAGAGTTTAAATTCCAACCACAGCCATATACATGCTTACTAGATTAGAAAACCGCACATTTTTACATACTCCCTCCATCCCAAAAAATACGCAATTCTAGCTATGAACCTGGAGACAGCTTGTGTCCAGGTTCATAGCTAGAATTGCAAATTTTTTGGGACGGAGGGTGTACTGCTTATGAGCATTGGGTGTGGACAAGCAGTGCGACCCTCGGGAACTAGTCATGCGGCTTGAATCAAGATTCACACACATCCATACATGCTGCTTCTACCTCGGAAGTACGCATCCACATATATTCACTCATTCCCATCTCCAGATCCACCCACCAAAAACATTCTACTCCTAATCCGGGAGAGAATAGAAACACATAAATAGTCTCCTATTCCTATTTTATCCCTGTGAAATAAAGGCTCCAATCAGCGTTCGCTTTATAGCTATACAAGGATGAGTGCTCTTAAAAAACGAAGAAATAAAAATGGGCAAGTGTCTGCCAACCTCGAAAGAAGGAATATATATATATATATATATTACTATCAAGCATCTCATTCCCTCCAAAAGGTTTTAAATACAAGAAAGGTATATCTATCAGAAAGGGAGCAAAAGTAGAATTAGACTTTCAGCTCTGCTATCATCATCATCATTCACCACCATCATCACTACCATTACCACCATCATCATCATATACCATTCATTCGCCACACATGCACATCTTGATTTGACTTATTGATTTGACTATGCAACATATGTCTTGTAAGTATGTATACACTATCTCCCACCTATGAGCTCCAGATATTAGCCTTATTAGAAGTAGGGTGAGATAGAAGGCAATACTACAATGCCTTATACAACAAATACCACATATCTGAGAGAAGGCATACACCATTAATGCCTTGGTAAGGATCCAGAAATACCACAAAGGAGAGACTGAGAGAGTCATACAAGGAATTTCTGAGTTTTATTTTGAAAATCCCTAAAAACTTCGGAGCTATAGTTGATCAAAGAGCAAGGTACATGGTGCTTGACTGGACCGTTCTATCTTTCAACTACCCAAGACGCAGGTGACGGTTACAAGCCCCATGGTGGAAGGTAAAATGAGTAAGTTTTTTATCTTAATAGTTGTTCTAACCTGGAGATGAGATTTTATTTGAAAGCATGTGTACCTTTAAGGCGTGAAAGCATTACAGCAACTCCTGATCCATCACTGAGTCTATCTTTGCTCAGGGACGAGCAAAAGGTAAGCTTGGGGGAGTTGTTGACGGTCCTTAAATACCAAAATCAACCGTCAACTAAACAAGGATAAGGATCTATATGAAATCAATAACTAGAAATAAGGTTTAAACTAATAGAATTCCACGAGTTTTGGTGAATGTCTATTTCTGCAGGGGGGGTATCAAGAAATATGGAGGAAAGGCCCACATGTCATGTTTACATAGAGATAATTATCATTCGTACGAAAAAGAATAATCTAGCAGGGTCAAGAAGACGCTGGAAGAAGTGAGAGGCCGAGCGGGCCTAGGGGCAGGGCGCCCACCCTACCCCCTGGGGCGGCCGCTCTAGGGCAAGGCCCAATAGGGTCTGCCTTGTGGGACCACCTCTCCACCGCCTTTGAGGTTGCATCTAAGCCCTCCATTAAGGTCGGTTTGATTTGACGACCGACGTTCATTTGAGGAGGCTATATAAGGAAGGCCCCTGACCCTGAGGAGAATAGCCTCTCTGACCTAATTTCATTCCATCTCAAGAGAAGAGGTTCCTGATCAAGCCCTAGAGCCACCACATCAACTAGATCTCTAGTTTAGCATAGCTATATAGGATTAAAACTAGAAAGAGTCAATCTTCGGTTGGTTTCCGGATCTGTCAAGAGGAATCAAAACATCAGACCATCTCCACATACATCCTCGGAAGCCTCCGATATAGTCACAAGCACTCCATCGAAGGCTCGGGGGCTACTGTCAGATACCTGAGAATAGGGTACCCTATTACCGCACTTTGAAAAAACAAAATCACCCTCAGGGGGTCTCCCCCCCGTCCGAGCCGAGGTGACGTCACTACCCTCGGGGCTCTCTGCCCCAACCAACCCAGAAAATAGCACTCCCTCAGAGGACCTTCCGCCTTGTCCGAGCTAGAGTGATATCATCTGCGACATCATCTATCCTCAGAGGTTTCTCCGTCCCATCTAAGCCATGGCGACGTCACCAGTGACGCTTCTACCCTCGAGGGCTTCTCCGCCTCGCCCGAGCAAGCATAATGTCACCCGACGATATCGTCCCCTCCCGAAGACACCACCGCCACGACCAACCCGTGGTGCCCAAGCCAATAGTCAAAAGGTCTACAGTGTCGCTCGTCCTAAGGAATGGGGTCTCGAGGCATGAACCGCCATGCCTGCCCCTATGTATTCCCTGTGGGATGAGTTCCTATGCTGCCTAACCGCCAATTGACATTCGCCATGCTCACGTCATACCTTCGACGGACACTTGAACAGGAATTAGAGCGTTCTCAGCCCTGTACGACAGAACACGGGGGTGCCTGGCCCTGTGCTGCCAACCCTCGCCCATGCCCCAAATCAGGGAACAAGGACGTTTCAGACTACAAGGCACATGGCTACAACTCCATCAAGGATGAACAGGATCCGGGCGGTGTGTCTATAGGCTCAATCTTCTCCAGGAAGGAAGGCGAACAGAAACTAAAAGTGCTCCCAAGACAGCAGCCCAAGCCGGGCCCACGTTCTCTCTCCCTCTCCACATTGTATTCAGCCATCTCTCCCTACGTATAAAGGGGGAGAGTGGACCCTCAATCTCAAGGGCTCTCGACATTCTAACACACACACACTCGCATTCGCGCGAACTCTCACCAGAACCAAGAACCTCATACGCACGAGACCTGGGAACCAGCTTCCCTCTCTCACCATTGCTTGTAGCTCCCCTCTATGAGCACTCCGCACTCGGTAACACGATCCCGCAGCAAACTGGACGTAGGTCATTCGTGCCTGAACCAGTATAAACCCTGTGTCCTCCGAGCGCAACCATCCGATCTCCGACACACTTAGAAATTTACTCGTTGGTTGTCTAGACCCCGCCATTTTAGACACCGACAGACATTTCCGCCAAACAGCCTGGCCATAACCAGGAAGCACCCGAAGCCGGCCTGCCGGTGAACCATAGCGAATAGAAGTACTACCCTAAATGCTATGACTACATCGACAGGCCTCCCAAGTGGTATTTCCCCAGAAGTCGGGCGATATCCCTCGGGTCGGGAGCCTTGAGGCTATGTGCCTAGAATCTGTATACAACCACGGTATGGTCGATGACTCTACAAGTGAAAGAATCAAGATGCCCAAGAAGGGGGGTAAATTGGGCTCTTTTTAATTTGAAGACAAGAATTAAACCTATAAAGAGCCAATTAACCCCCTAGTGCCTACCGCTTGTGTGTCCTAGCTAGAAAGCAGTAGTGAGTCAATAGAAAGCGAAAACTTCCTACACAATTCTAGTATGAATTGAAAGACAAGTGCGGAAAGTAATGCGGTAAGAAAGAGCTAGGGAAAGAGATGCTTGACACGGCGATGTTTTGCCGAGGTATCGAGGAGTCGACACTCCCGTAGTCCTCGTTGGAGCACCTTGCAAGGTATAGCTCCCCCTCAATCCTGCGCAAGGGATGAGTGTTCTCTACGAGCTGATTCTTCGCCACTCCGGCTCGATGAATCGCCCACAACCGATCACAACGTCGATGAAGAAGGGCCGCCGACAATCCTCCGGCGATCACCTTCCTCCAAGCACCACCGGACCGTCTAGGTGATGTCGATCACCAAGAGTAACAAGCCTCGATCTTCGCTTGACTCACTCAAGCTTCACAACTATAGGATGCACACTTGAACTCTTGGATGAACTAGAGGAGAGGATGGATGGATTCTAAAATCACTCTCTCTCTCTCTAGGGCTCTTGCTCTCTTCCCAACCTTCTCAAATAGCACAGCAAATGAAATGAGCAAAGGCAAGGTGGCAAGGCAAGTGTTGGGCTATAAATAGCCCTCACACAAAACTGCCTCGGGCTGGAAAAAGCATAGCTTTTAAGTTGGCGACGGACGCTCCGTCGCATGCCCCAACGGCTAGCTCTGACAGGATTTCCCAGCGACGGACGCTCTGTCGAAGGGGCGACGGACGCTCTTCCCAGCGTCCGACGCTACACTCTGACTCGGGCTGAAAAAAAAACCCTCACTGGAAGGCCGACGGACAGCGTCCGTCGGACCCTGAAAAACTTAGCCAGAAAACACGGCCACTGGAAGGCCGACAGACGCTGTGGACTCAACCACCCAGCATCCGACGCCTTTGTCCGATGCGACGGACAGCATCCGATGCCTCTGTCAGGATCGTCCGTCGCCCAGAAAACATGCCTCTCAACTTTGTTTTTCGCCGCGATGAATATGGAAGTTGTTCTAGGCTATCTTACGGTCACCATAGGCTTGCTTAGAGCTAAGGAAGACAAGTGTGCACCACACCTAGTTCATGAAGCTTTCCTAAGTCAAGTTACTAGTCTCAACCCCTCTTAATAGTACGGTCAAAGATCAAATAGAAGCCTATCTATTTCTAAGTGCCCTTCATCACCTTATGGCACTTAGCCTATCATTCTAGGGTCTTCATCATGTCTCTTTGAAATCCGAAATGATATCCATCTTGGGGCTAGGTGACACCCATTGATGCCCATTCATATTGATCACTATGGCTAGGCTACTCATAGCCTCTGCAAAACACACGTTAGCCATAATAATTGCTAATTTTCGTTAATCACCAAAACCAATAGGGCCATGATTCTTCAATCTCCCCCTTTTTGGTGATTGACGACAATAACTCCTCGAGTATGGATATAAGAGTGAAAGGTTAGGATTTTGGTGACTTGGAATGATTGATTAAGGGTTAGAGAATTTGTAAAGAAGCATACTTGCTCACCCAAGCCAAGTCACAAACCATGGTACTCAAGGATATGAATAAAAAGGAGTACCTCATGATATTCTCAAAACATGTATCGGAGTATAGCGCAGAAGCTCAATTACCATTTGAACATAGAGATATATCATGAACCATAAGACAACTTACAAGATATATTAGTGATAATTAAGAGTTTGTCACACACAACCATATATTACACAACCATCAAACATCATCCAACACACATAAATACAAGTGCATAAAAGTAGACATGATGAATGAGTATGGGAATTTAAGCACAACAAAGATCCAAAAACCCTCCCCCTATCTTTAATACTCGACTACCCTCTCTCCCCCTTTGGCGCCAAGCACCAAAAACTACGGAGCTCCTGGAGCATCTAGAAGTGAACCATCCGTGGAGCGGGAGTGAAGATCGAACTGTGAGTAGTCTGGACTGTCATCACTGTCATCAGCTGCCTGACCCTCTGAAGCTGCATCTGTCAGGGTAGCTGCATCTGTCAGGGTAGCGGTCTGGGTAGGCTGAGCTGACTCCTCTGTCTCCCCCTGAGGCTCGGAAGAAGGGACACCCTGAGCTGGAGCCTCAAACGGTCCTGCCTCTATAGTAGGAGCGGGGCGAGCCCGACGAGTGAACACACGAGGCGGGGGAGTAGAAGACACTGCCAGAGCAACTAGTGACACTACTGCGACAAGCTCTGCTGGGTGAGTCTGAGGTGGAGTGGATACTGCAACTGTAACTCCCTCAACCTGCTCACGTGTCTGGATTGGGGCCTCTGTGACAACTGTCTCAACTACTATTGAAATAGCGTCTGTCTGAACTGTAGCTGGAGGAGTAGTAACTATCTGCATAGACTGCTCAGGTGCGATCTCCGATGAGGCAACTGAAGAAAGGTAAGTGCCCATTGCCGGAGGATCCACCTCAACCTCTGGAGCTGGTGAGTCTAGCTGAGCTACTCCGGGAGAGTCATCTCCTGTGATCTCCATGTAGGAGGTTGAGAGGTCACGCGAGGCCTCTGCAATGGTGGATCCCCGGATAGGTGTAAATCCTGTCTGAAGCTCGCCAGGCGAAACTAACCAAGAGGATACCTGGGTCCTCGGAGACTGGAACTCTGGAGAAGCTGGTGCCTGGAAGGGAGGAGCAAATGGTGCCTGACTCTGCTATTCTCCAGACGGTAACGCTGGAGTCGGTACCACAACCATTGGAGTCTGCTGTGTCGGCGAGGTGAACTGCTGCTGCTGCGAGACCTCGGGCAACTTAAGCTGAGGAGTGAAGGTATGCCCGGAGCTGGAGCCTAGAAGACGCTCAAGTAGCATAGTCTGAGTCTTTTAAATCTCTGCCTGCTGCAGCTGATAGGCCAAGAACTGGCGCTGAAACTCATCCTGTCTGGCCTGAGTCTGGGCCTGAGCAGCCAACTGCTGCTCTGTGAGCCTCCGAACGTCTGCAGCCTGTCGCCTCTGCTCCTCTACCTAGCGTGACTGCTCCTCCTGCATCCTCGAAAGGATGGTAAGTAAGGTAGCCTCTGAAGTACTAGAACCTGGAGCTAGAGCAGCAGCTGCACCTGACCCTCCTCCCTCATGGTCATGAGACATCGGTGCGTACTCGCGCACTGGCTGGCAGGCCTCATCTAAACTGTCTGAGTCGAGATCCGCTCTATAGACAGCCTCGACAGTGGTGTCAATCTGAGCATCAAGATCCGCAAGCTCTGCCTGGGCGATCTGCTCAACTGTGGCATCAGTGTCCTCTGCCGACTGAGGTGGCACACCTGCCTGTCTGGTGCCTGGTCGGTATGCTTTGCTGGGGTGAGGCAGGTTCCCGTGAATGACCAACTGGCTCATCGAGTACACGGGGAACTCAGTAGCTGACCTGGTAAGAGTGATACGTAGAGATCCAGATCTAGTTGTGGCCACTACTAGGTATGAAATCCAATGTGCAAACTGTAGCTGCCAGTGTCCTCTGAACCCTGCAACTATGATGTCCTCTAGCTCGCTGACAATCAGATCCCATAGATCAAACTTTTCTTTCCGGATGATATGAGCGAGAAGCCATAGCTGTAGATGGGTAATGGTGTCCCGAGCTCAATTCCGAGGAAGAATGGTACGTCTGAGTACCTCGTGGAGAATCTGAGCAAGAGGAGTGAGATCTCTCGGTGTACGGCTCGAACCCTCTGTGAACGGCAGCTGAAAGTACGGCCTCACGTAGTCTGTAGATGGCACTATCCCATCGTGAGGTCGGCGAGGGGCCTCCTGATCCCCGTAGCACAAGCTGTGAATCCTCGTAGAGGAGGACTCTAAGTGAAAGAGCTCTCTGAACCGAGCTGCTGAAACCCTGAAGTCACGGCCCTTAAAGCCGAAGTGAAAGAACTCGTGGTCAGGGGAGATCCACAGAGATGCGTAGAACTGATAGACCTAGTCCTTCTGATAAGCACCGGATCGTCCCATCAAATCAGTCAGGCCCTGAATATACTGCAAGTGTTGGAGAATCTCTGGACCACCGACACCCTCTATGTGAGCAGGTGGGCAAACTCTGTGAGCCCTAAGAGGAGCGTCGGTCTCAACATATGCTCTGTAGAAATCCTCGTGGATAGTGGTATAGAAATCACGTCCAGCACGGGGGTCCCTCTGAGTGGGAAACAAAGACTGAAAGTCTACGAAGCGGAGTAGCTGGACCTGCTTGGCTGTGAGAACCCTGACCTGATGCCTCACTGGATCTGGTAGCTGAGGTCCGTGAGGACTAGGAGGAGATCCAGAGCCTCTAGAACGTGTAACTCTGCGACTCATCAGCTCCCCAATCGAAGAGTGGCCCGCAACCTCTGTCTGCTCAGTCTCGGGAACTAGCTCTGCCTCCTCTGGCTCAGTAGCCTCGGCGGGCTCTATCACTGGACGCGTAGGGGACTCATGACGCGCTACATGGCGAGGCGAGAGCCTCAAGCCGGCGCGACGTGCACCTCGCTCTGCTAGCTCTGCTACCTCTGCTACTACAAGTGTTGCTACGGAGTCTGGATCCATAAGTGGCCTCTTGCGCTTCCGTGACAGAACCTTCTACTTATCCCTTCCCCGATCAGTGGGTGGACGCAGTGGATGTGGAGGGTCACCACCACTACTGGGAACGGGGCCGACGTTCTTCGTCCTTGCCATGATCTGATCACTGCAATCAAACCTCTGACGATCTGGTCAAATCCAAAACGCAAACAAGAGTGGCTCGACGGCCCTGGACTGACACTCTCGAGGCTTTGCCTCATTCCTTACTCGCGGGCTTTGCCCCGAGTTCACTGTCACTGTCTCTGACACGTTGACCCTGCTTGATTAGTTAGATAGGGAATATAACCATAAGCATATAACTAGAGAAGAGTAAGTCTATATAGAAGCATGAATTATTGATGAGAAAGAGATCGTTTCTGCCATCCCATACCTCAGACACGGTGACCAAATGAGAAGAGGAAAGAACCTCGGTCAAGGCAAGTCACAATCCACAACCTTGCACCCCCAAAAGAAGACAATCAAGCAACTAGGGAGACTTTGGGGAAGATCCACAGGACTACTTCACCCCTGCTCGGCTGAAATGCACAAGGCAGAGAGGATACCCCCAACAGAGTGAGGGCGCCGCAGGCAGGGGAGATGGACCTCACGGGCGGTGGAGAGGTCACGGCGAGCGGCGGCGGTGGAGGGGCACGCCGGCGAGAGGTGGCGCGGGATCTTCTCAGCGGCGGTTAGGGTTCGGAGAGATCGAGCGGCGACGGCGTACGGATGAACTGAAACCGACCGAGAGGAAGAAAGACGGGGGTTTTAAAAAAAATTTGCACCTTAAGTTCACGACGGATGCTCCGATGCGAAGCGACGGATGCTCCGACGCGGAGTGATGGACGTTCCGTCGGACCGCGACGGACGCGGCACAACGTCCGACGGGATCGTCTGTCGGTCTTCCAGTAGGGAATTTTCAAGGCGACCGACATTGAATGCGTCGGACGCTGGAGATCGTCCGTCGCCGCTCAATCAAGCGGCATTTTCTGTCCGGACGGTTGCGACGAACGCTGAGGTAAGAATGACGTAGCGTCCGTCGCCAAAATTTTAGAATTTTTCAAATTTTCTTTTTGTTTCTTTCTCCCAACCAAGTTCCAATTCAAATATGATCCAAATAACACCTGATTGGACTTGATATGAGAACCATCTCTCAAACTCTCCTTTTCAAATAGATTGCCATAGGCTTAGATTTAGTTTTAGCTCAAAATATCCGAATGGAAGCAACAAGGAGTCGTCATATGGCCACAAGAGGGGTATAGAAGTGTCTTGAGCTTGGAATGCTCCCCCTAAGTGGAGGAACACAGAGGATGCTCAAACTTAACCAAAAAGAAATGGCCTACAACACATGCAAATGCAATGCAATACGGAATTTGAATCTAGGTTGCTTGCAAGTTTAAACCGCGGTTAAGCTTTGTCACACGCTTTGAGTGCGGTTATCTCAACTGCGTTAGCCAAGCCTATGTGTATTACCAAATTAAACATGTTATATTACAAATGAATGCATGGTTCACACAATCTCATCTTTTAGTGAAGTTTGAGTGATCAAGAACATTCAACTCGCTTCTCCACCTACAAAAGGTTGTTTCATCAAGTGATTTTGTGAAGATATCCGCCAATTGATCTTCGCTCTTAACTCCATCTAGAGTGATGTCTTTCCTAGCCACATGATCTCTAAGAAAGTGATGGCGAATATCTATGTGCTTGGTGCGAGAGTGTTGAACCGGGTTGTTAGTAAGCTTTACGGCGCTTTCATTATCACACAAAAGTGGAACATCTTTTAAAGCAATGCCATAATCAAGAAGTGTTTGGGTCATGTATAAGATTTGTGCACAACTTGCTCCCATGGCAATGTATTCCGCCTCGGCGGTTGACAATGCCACACTGTTTTGCTTCTTTGAGGACCAAGAAACAAGTGATCTTCCTAGCATGTGGCACCCGCCGGAGGTGCTCTTCCCATCAACCTTACACCCGGCATAATCCGAATCGGAATAGCCAACTAGTTGGAAGGGAGCTCCTTTGGGATACCAAAGACCCATGCTAGGGGTGTGCCTTATGTACCTAAGGATTCTTTTAACCGCACAAAGATGTGACTCCTTAGGGCTTGCTTGAAACCTAGCACACATACACACACTAAACATGATATCCAGCCTAGATGCAGTGAGGTAAAGTAAACTACCGATCATAGAACGATAGAGAGTTTGGTCAATCGGTTTACCTCCCTCATCGAGGTCGAGATGCCCATTAGTAGGCATTGGGGTCTTGATTGGCTTGCAATCCTTCATCTTGAACTTCTTAAGTAGATCATGAGTGTACTTTTCTTGAGAGATGAAGGTCCCTCCTCTCATTTGCTTCACATGGAAGCCAAGGAAGAAGGTTAGCTCGCCAATCATCGACATCTCGAACTCCTTGGACATCAATGCACCAAATTCCTTCTTATGATCTTGGTTTGTTGACCCAAATATAATGTCATCGACATACACTTGGCAAACAAAGATCTCTCCATCTAGCACTTTGGTGAAGAGTGTGGTATCCACTTTCCCGATCTTGAAACCCTTCTTGAGTAGGAAGTCCCTTAGCCTCTCATACCAGGCTCTTGGAGCTTGCTTCAATCCATAGAGTGCCTTGGACAACCTATACACATGATTAGGACAATTGGGTTCTTCAAACCCAGGAGGTTGTGAGACAAAAACAAGTTCATTGATGAAACCATTTAGAAAGACACTCTTCACATCCATTTGAAAAAGTTTCATTTTATGATGTGAAGCATATGCCAAAAGGATACGAATGGCTTCTAGTCTTGCAACCGGTGCAAAGGTCTCCCCAAAATCCAAGCCTTCAACTTGGGAGAACCCCTTTGCCACCAATCTTGTCTTGTTTCTCACAACTACGCCTTGATCATCTTGCTTGTTCCTAAACACCCACTTGGTGCCAATGATTCTTGCTCCTTTGGGCTTTTCTACTAGTGTCCACACTTAGTTCCGGGTGAAGTTGTTCAACTCTTCATGCATGGCGTTCACCCAATCAGGATCCGCAAGTGCATCCTCCACACTAGAAGGTTCAACAAATGAAACAAAAGAGTGATGTTCAACATAAGAAGCAAGTCTAGATCGAGTTGTTACCCCCCTTGATGGACTCCCTATGATGAGGTCATGTGGATGAGCTTGAAGCATAGGTGTAGATCTTCTATCAATCACTTGGGGAGGAGGTTGTGGTGCATCAACATCACTAGCTTGTGCCTCGGCTTGATCTTGTGGGATGAAGGTATCTTCTTGTGCTTCCCTCACTTGTTCTTCATCAACTTAAGGCGTGTGAGGTGGAGAGGGTACTTGATTTGCATCATCTTCAACTCCTTCCACCTCTAGTGGGTTGATTTCACCAACGGGAATATTCTTCATAGCCTCCCTCAAGGGTTCATCACCTACATCATCAAGATTCTCATGCTCTTCTTGAGAGCCATCAGTTTCATCAAACTCCAAGTCATATGTTTCTTCAACTATGCCGGAGGCTTTGTTAAATACTCGATATGCCTTGGATTTAAGAGAATAATCAAGTAAGAAACCAATGTCACATCTCCTTTGGAACTTACCCAAGTGTTGGCGCTTCTTGTAGATGTAAACTTTGCATCCAAACACTCGGAAGAAGGATATATCCGGTTTCTTCCCATTCACAAGCTCATAGGGGGTCTTCTTGAGAAGCCTTTGAACAAAGAGTCGGTTGGCCGCATAGCATGCGGTGTTGATTGCTTCGGCCCAAAACTTCTCGGGGGTGTTGTATTCATCAAGCATTGATCTTGCAAGTGTGATTAGTGTCCGGTTCTTTCTCTCTACTACACCATTTTGTTGAGGGGAATAGGTGGCGGACACCTCATGCTTGATTCCAACTTCATCACAATAATTTTCAATCTTGGTGTTCACAAACTTGGTCTCATTGCCACTTCTTATCTTCTTGATCTTCACATCAAACTCATTTTGGGCTCTAGTTGCAAACTTCTTGAATATTGATTGAATCTCTCCCTTGTCTTGAAGGAAGAACACCCAAGTGTACCTAGAGTAGTCATCAACTACCACCAAGAAAAAGAGATTGCCACCAAGGCTAGCATAGGTGGTAGGTCCAAATAGATCTATGTGAAGTAGCTCTAGGACTCTTGAGGTTGACATGAAAGCTTTGGTGGGATGGGTGTTGGCCACTTGCTTGCTGGCTTGACATGCACTACACAACTTGTTCTTCTCAAACACCACATCCTTCACACCTCTAACCATCTCCTTATTGACAAGTTTCTTCAAAGTTGACATTCCCACATGTGCTAATCTTCTATGCCATAGCCAACCCAAAGAGCTTTTGGAGAAAAGACATGTTTGCAAGCTTGCTTCATTCGAGGTGAAGTCCACTAGATAGAGATTGTTGTGCCTAAACCCTTTGAATATCAAGGACGAATCTTAAATCTTGGTCACAACTACCCCATTGGGGGTGAAGAGACATTGGAACCCGAGATCACAAAGTTGACCAACCGAAAGCAAGTTGAAGCTCAAAGATTGCACTAGCAAGACATTTGTTATTGATTGATCATTGGAGATTGCCACTTTGCCTAGGCCTTGCACTTTGCCTTTTGAGTTGTCCCCAAAAGTAATCTTCTCTTGCCCTTCACAATCTTCCTCAAGTGTGGTGAACATCCGAGAGTCACCGGTCATATGTTGAGTGCATCCACTATCAATCACCCAATGACTTCCACCGGTCTTGTAGTTCACCTACACACAAGCAACTTGAAGTTAAGCTTGTTGTTTGGGAACCCACACTTGGCGAGGTCCCATAGCCTTGTCCACCAACTCCTTAGCCACCCATAGCACTTTGGGCTTGTTCTTCATCTTAGGACCGAGAAACACAACTAGGGGTCTACCCTTGGAGTCCTTGTTGATGATGAAGTGTGCATCATAAGCAAAAGGCCTTGTGTGCTTGGGCAAGGTCTTACGAGGTGGAGTCTTGCATTGGAATTCAAAGTGACCCTCTTGACCACATTCAAAGCACTTATTGGGCTTGGGCTTTGGTGTGTCATAGTTGTTCCTCATGGCCTTGTTCTTGTAGTAGTTCATTGCTTCCATCTTGACTTTGGCCTTCATGAGTTGGTTCTCCTTGAACCCAATACCGGACTTGTTGGTCTTCATGATAGTGTTCATCAAGAGCTCACTTTGAAGGTTGTGGCCCTTGGTGAACTTCTCCATTCCACTTGCTAACTTGATCTTCTCAACCTTGAGCTTTGCATTTTCCTCTTTGAGAGAGTTGATCAAGGTGATTGCATCTTTGTCATCTTGCTTGGCCGTGTTGATGGTGAAGGACTTGTTAGCCTTGAGGTTGATTAGCTCTTCCTTGAGCTTTGAGTTCTCTTGCCTCATCTTCACATAGTCATCATACTTTTCGGCCTCAACAACCTTCTTGCCCTTGCACTTAGCATTTTGCTCACTAGCAACTTCATCAAGCAAGTCCTCACAAGAAGTAGCTATATGACACTTAACAACCGGGTTAATAGCAACATGTGTAGCAAGATCATTTGTAAGCAATTTGTTAGCTATCACAAGTGTGCCATGTTCATTTCTAACTTTGTTGTAGTCATCTTTTAGCAAGTTGTATCTTGTACGGAGCTCTTGTGTTGACCTCTCAAGTTTATCATGTTTCTCATTAGCTTGCTTAAGTGAGGCTTTGAGATCCCTAGTGCTAGATGAGAGAGATTTGTTCTCAAGATTCAAATCATCATTAGCATTAGACAAGTCATCAAGTTTAGCATGCAAGTTATCATTGTCTTTCTCTAGTGTTTCACTTTTAGTTTTATACGTCCTAATGAGCTTAGTATATTTGTTGCAAATCACAATTAGCTCATCATAGGAAGGTGCCTCAAACTCATCATCACTATCATCACTAGAGCTAGCCTCATCATCATCATCCTCTTTTTATACCTTCTTGTCACCTTTAGCCATGAGGCATAGGTGTGTAGAGGATGAGCCCGGAGATGTTGGAGGAGGTGGCGGTGGAGTAGATGACCCAATCACCAAAGCAGCCACCTTCTCATCTTCACTCTCATCTCCGGATGAGTCACTTGTGTCTTCAATGTCGGTGAGCCAATCACCAACAATGTAGGCTTTGCCATCCTTCTTCTTCTTGTGGAAGTTGGAGTTCTTCTTCTTCTTGAATGGCTTGTCATCTTTCTTCTCTTCATCACTTGACTCATCTTTGTTGCCCTTGTTGTACTTGAACTTGTTATTGGATTTCTTGTTCTTGTACTTGTCTTTCTTCTCTTCGGGGCAAGCATGAGCCAAGTGTCCAAGTTTGCCACAATTGTAGCAATCCATCTTGGAGAGAGGCTTTCTTGAAGAGCTTGTGAAGAATTTCTTCTTCTTTGAGTCAAACTTGACTCCATTCTTGTTTACCCTCTTCAACATCTTTGTTGTCTTCTTCACCATGAGAGCTAAGTCATTATCATCCTCTCCATCACTTGCACTCTCATAAACATATTGCATCTTGCACTTCTCCAGAGAGGATGCCTTGAGAGCCAAGTCCTTTTTCTCCTCCTTCTCTTTTTCTTTCTTCTTGGAGGAGGAAGAAGAGCCACCATCACCAATCTTCATGTACATCTCATGGGCATTGATCTTGCCCAAGATTTGTGTTGGTGTAGCGGCGGAGAGGTCTCCTTGGTGAAGAACCGTGACGAGGTGGTCATACTTCTCAATGGGCAAGACACAAAGAATCTTGCGCACCACATCGGCCGGTGCCATTTGGTTGAGACCGAGCCCATTCAATTCTTCTACAAGAATGTTAAGACGTGAGTACATTTCATTGGCATTTTCATTTCCATGCATAGAAAAAGAATTGAGCTTAGCCATGACCAAGTAATAGCGTTCCTCACGCTCACTCTTTGTGCCTTCGTGAAGAGCACAAATAGTGGTCCACAACTCAAATGCGTCTTTAGAATTACGCACTCGGTTGAAGACATCCTTGCCAATGCCACGAAAAAGAATGTTCTTCGCTTTCCCATTGTGCTTATCAAAGTTAAGGTCCTCCGCGAAGAGAGTGCCTCCCTTTGTGGCGACATTGAGCACGCCCATGTCAATGGCCTCTAGATAGGCCTCCATACGAACTTTCCAATAAGGAAAGTCGTCTCCATCGAACATGGGAGATGGTCCATCCCCATGGGACATCTTGCTCTAGGCGGTAAAGCCTAAAATAAGAGAAACCTTGCTCTGATACCAATTGAAAGGATCAAGATGCCCAAGAGGGGGGTTGAATTGGGCTCTTTTTAATTTGAAGACAACAATTAAACCTATAAAGAACCAATTAACCCCCTAGTGCCTACCGCTTGTGTGTCCTAGCTAGAAAGCAGTAGCAAGTCAATAGAAAGCGAAAACTTCCTACACAATTCTAGTATGAATTGAAAGACAAGTGCAGAAAGTAATGCGGTAAGAAAGAGCTAGGAAAAGAGATGCTTGAAACGGCGATGTTTTGCCGAGGTATTGAGGAGTCGACACTCCCCCCTAGTCCTCGTTGGAGCACCTCGCAAGGTATAGCTCCCCCTCAATCCCGCGTAAGGGATGAGTGCTCTCTACGGGCTGATTCTTCGCCACTCCGGCTCGGTGAATCGCCCACAACCAATCACAGTGTCGATGAAGAAGGGACGCCGACAATCCTCCTGCGATCACCTTCCTCCAAGCACCACCGGACGGTCTAGGTGATGTCGATCACCAAGAGTAACAAGCCTCGATCTTCACTTGACTCACTCAAGCTTCACAACTAGAGGATGCACACTTGAACTCTTGGATGAACTAGAGGAGAGGATGGATGGATTCTCAAATCACTCTCTCTCTCTCTAGGGCTCTTGCTCTCTTCCCAACCTTCTCAAACAGCACAACAAATGAAATGAGCAAAGGCAAGGTGGGAAGGCAAATGTTGGGCTATAAATAGCCCTCACACAAAAATGCCTCGGGCTAGAAAAAGCATAGCTTTTAAGTTGGCAACGGAGCGTCCGTCGCCTAGGCGACGGACGCTCCGTCGCATGCCCCAACGGCTAGCTCTGACAGGATTTCCCAGCGACGGACGCTCCATCGGAGGGGCGACGGACGCTCTTCCCACCGTCTGACGCTACACTCTAACTCGGGCTGAAAAAAAACCCTCACTGGAAGGCCGACGGACGCTATCCAAGCGTCCGACGCCTGGCCGACGGACAGCGTCCGTCGAACCCTGAAAAACTTAGCCAGAAAACACGGCCACTGGAAGGCCGACGGACGTTGTGGACTCAACCACCCAGCGTCCGACGCCTTTGTCTGACGCGACGGACAGCGTCCGACGCCTCTGTCAGGATCGTCCGTCGCCCAGAAAACAGGCCTCTCAACTTCGCTTTTCGCCGCGATGAATATGGAAGTTGTTCTAGGCTATCTTACGGTCACCATAGGCTTGCTTAGAGCTTAGGAAGAGAAGTGTGCACCACACCTAGTTCAGGAAGCTTTCCTAAGTCAAGTTACTAGTCTCAACCCCTCTTAATAGTACGGTCAAGGATCAAATAGAAGCCCTATCTATTTCTAAGTGCCCTTCATCACCTTATGGCACTTAGCCTATCATTCTAGGGTCTTCATCATGTCTCTTTGAAATCCGAAATGATATCCATCTTGGGGCTAGGTGACACCCATTGATGCCCATTCATATTTATCACTATGGCTAGGCTACTCATAGCCTCTGCAAAACACACGTTAGCCATAATAATTGCTAATTTTCGTTAATCACCAAAACCAATAGGGCCATGATTCTTCAACAAGCAACATGGCTTTTCGCCCAGCATCTGCAGGAACGGTCTCCACAGGCCCTGGTCAGGCCATGATCGAGCCTCTTGAAAAAAGGCCATGTCCCTGGCATCTCCCTAAGCGTGCATGAGCTGCTCGCCCTCTATGCCGCAGGTTGTCAGCAGCGTGCCTCCTTGAGAGTCCCTATGTATCCTACGCATGCAGAGGCGCTAGCCCTACGATATGGACCATTTGAGACCCAAGGCCGAACGATTTATCGCTACGGCTCACGATTGAGCTGACACGAAAGGACATACAAGTGAAATAAAAACTCACCGCCCCAATAAACAAAAGCTTTGATACATTTCACTTACAGGTCCACACAATTCTTGTATTCTATACAAATGACGGCTACCCCGTAGAGGAAAACTCCATATCAGACAGAAGGTCCCCGGCAACCGCACCTGCCTCCGTGTCCAAACGACTCACATTAGATTCGGAAGTACCAGCCGCATATCCGCTTCGCACCCTCCGCAGATCGACTCGTGGGTAGTGCAACTGCAGTATGGTGAGCCCAGCATCTCCTGCGCCGTCAACGTCGCAAATGACTTAAAGCGCTCCAAGAACCCCCGTGCCCTAGACAAAACATTAGCAATGGCCGCCTCCGACAGAGGAACAGGGATGAAAGCAACATTGTCCATGCAAGCCATCACCGGTCCGACCTCTTCAACCAGGCTCCAGAAACGATCACGCCCGACAACAATTTTGGCCTCCAACTCTACAAAAAGCCAAAGAAGTCAGCACCATAGCAAGCGACCAAGAAAGGCATCAGCATCAACCCTTCTACGCTTTCGCTAACTGATCGTGAAGACACGAGTTGTCGCGTTCCTTCTCTAAAAGAGCCTCTTCAAGTTCACGCGTCCGCGCATGAGCCTCCTCCAAAGATGCCTCCTGAGACACAACCCGAAGCTTGCGCCCCCGACTAGTTCTCAACAGCACCTAGAAGACGGTGATCTAATTAAACAGCTCGAGAACAGCTCGGCCCACAGTCAATCAAAGAAAAGGGCATCAGTCACTCACCTTCACAGGGTCCAGTACATCCCGAGCGCCATCAGAATCATCATCGTCAACAACGACCCCCTCCCCCGTACGAGGTAGTTCACCAAAGTCATCCTCAACAACAACCGGAGCCCGCCTTCTCCGCCTCTTCATCGAACGGGAACCAAACGACAGCGGCACATCCTCATCATTGCCAGGGACCCCATCGACAGGAATTCCTGGATCTCCAGAAGAGCCCAGGCCACCACCAAGTCCGGAGTGACTCACCTCCCAAGGCTCCGACCTCAATGGCTCTGGCTCACCAACGGTCGCCTCCGTTCTAGGAAATTCTTCGCCGACCAGATCCTTATCAATAGTATCCGACACAATGCTGCATGACGACCCAACCTCATCAAACGCCACCACATCATATGTCGTAAGTTGTCCAGAAAACAAAAAATTAGGGAAAGCACTCACCAAGGAAACACCTTCTGACGAGAGAACCTAGTCGCCCTAGGCAACCTCGAAGACCTGGCTACCCCTGAGGCCCTAAAGTCGGAATATGCGCCAAGTGGGGCGTCTTTGTCCTCAAATGAAGCATCACCACCTCGAACCGTTGGATCAGGCGAAAGTTCGCCAGAGTGGTCAGAACCACTTGTTTCGACAGCATCACCGCCAACAATGACCGCTGGAGGCGTACAAAACTCGGGCAACAAAGCGGAAGTCGGCACCAAGGCAAAATAAGTAGAACGGTCCTCACCACGGATCTACATGACCAAGAACACATATAAAAACGACGAGTGCCACAACATCGAAAAACAAAATAAGTTGCAGACATCAAACCTGAGGAGGAGGACGCCGAAGAGAAAAATCTTTCCTAAGCTCATCTGGCGCAGAACGCTTCACAAGATTGAACATGTAATTTAATCACTTGTTAGCAATAGTTGGTTCAATGCTTTCAGACGCCTCCCGAGTACTATCATCCCCACCAGCATACTCAAAAGCCGGATGTTCCCTCTCCCTACAAGGTTGGCAACGCCTGGCGATGAAACTGCACGCCACTCGCACGCCGTCAAGAGTACTGCGATCAAGCAGCTTCAATAGCAACTTCACCTTCTCCAAACCAACACCAGAAAGCAGTTCCGACCTGCTCGCTAGGGCCATAGGCACCAGCGCAGGGTCACAGGGCGCACAGGGCTCCTCCTGGTGAATTTAAAACCACCTCGACTTGTGCCCAACAAATTTGGAGTGCAACGGCATCGAGATATACTCACTAGACATACCATCCCTGAGTTGAAGATATACAGAACCAATAACACCAGATGACCCGGTCCCATTCGGCTTTAAGCGAAAGAACTATCGGAACAGATCAAAATGAGGATAGATCCCAATAAACACCTCGCACATACGAATAAAAGTCACAATGTGCACGATCGAGTTGGGATTCAGATTGCAGAGCGAGATATCATAATACCGCAATAGACCGCGAAGGAAAGGATGGACGGGAACCCCAAAACCGCACCGGAAGAACGACTCGAACACCACAAGCTCACCTGTCCGGAGTTGTAAACTCCTCGCCAAACACCGACCGCCATCCACCGACCTCCTTGTCTGGGAGCAGACCACCGAACACAAGGTCATTAATATCATCTTCCTTCAGAGTGCTTCGCGTCCAGTGCTTCACCCAGGGCGGCACCACCAACTCCTCAACCCCAACATTTGGTACCGGTGCCACAGTAGCCCTCCTAACCACCGCCGCCAACCTTACCGCTGCAGCCATCGTTGCGGATAGCCTTACGACGTTACCCTTCTTCGGCGCCATCACTAGCAAGCAAGGAAAACAAGCACCACGACAATGCAGATGGACGAAAAACAAACGAAAGAAGGTCCAGGTAGACTATGGTGGAAGATGAAGACTTCAACTGCAAGAGTAGCGTGGAAGCCACCGCCGCCGCTAAAATCGACCTTTATACCAAGCGGTGCGGCGTCTCGTCTCCCAGGGTTTTTGGGAAACCGCAACGACCAAATACGGAACCGCCATGTCACCCATTTTCCGCGCCTTGACTTGGGCCGCTAACCGCATGGTTAATCCGACCCACTTACTCCTTTTTTCATTCTCAATTCTGTATTTATTCCCAAATAACCTCCCTAATTTATGGTTGCTGATTTTCTGCATCTACAGTCCCGGGGACTGGATATACAACTTTGTCACGAATTTTTTGCAGCTACAGTACTTTCGCTACATTAAAACTGGTCAGCAAACTCCATCAAACTTCAGAAGCATCAAGCCTCGGGGACTTCGTCAAACGAACTCATGACTTAACTACCTGGTCACAAACCCCGACCAGGCTCGGGGACTCTGTCAAACTACGTACACCAAGCAATGCTCGGGGACTGCAACCACGGTACACGGAAGGCGGCACACAACAGCAAAAGCTAAGGGACTGAAACTCGGGGACTACGAACAGAGCAATATGATCCTGATATAAGAACCACACAACTCCTTTCATCAGGCTCGAGGACTAATGGTATTCGCATTTGTTTTAGCAAAAACTTATGTTTCAGTCTTCGGCTACAATTTTCGTGCATATTTTATCTTTTATAAAGCTTGGCACTACGTGCATACTTCACCTACTACCAAGCTCGGGGACTATGTGGGTACATTCATCTAGCGGTGAATGTACTGATTTTCTTCTCGACAAGCTCTGCTATTTTCGTGTTGTTTTTGCAGAGCCTAAGTAGGTACACTTCACCAGGAAAGGACTTTTCAAAAGTTTATCTTCTTCAGCACGTCACATTCTTTCGACAAGCAGCCGCAACATCCAATGAGGATACCTGCTCGCACATCAAGCTACGACGCTCTCGACCAGTCCAAACTGGTCGGGAGGCTTCTCCAAGCAGTACCTCGATCAGGCAGCCTGGTCGAGACTCTGCAACGACAACTTCACATGAAGGCGACCAGCTGAACGCCTCAAAGGATGGCACTACGGGCTCGCATATACCCAGGGACCTTATGGGCCTACCGACCATGAACGTGCTCGGAGACTTGTTGGGGATATTACCTCGACATATCCCCAGGGACCTTATGGGCCTACCGACCAGAAGACGGTCCGGCCCGCGAGGCCCTGTGGCATGTGACCAGTCCATCGTGCTAGCTAGGGACTCCAGAGAGTCTTGCTCACCAAGGAAGATCCTAGTAGATAGAGTCAGATCCCTTGTCTTAGGGGACCGATCATAATCTGTTAGGATATGGAACTGTAACCCTCCTCACCGGCTATATAAGGCGAGCAGGGACCCCCCCTTCAAAATATCTCATCTACACCTTGTATAACCTAATACTCATATCAATCTAGTCACCAAAACACAGTACGTAGGGTATTACGGCAATTTGTCGGCCTGAACCTGTATAAATCGTCGTGTCTATGCTCTCTGTGTTACGCTTGATCGCCGTCGCCACACCTTCGCCTACAATCTACTACCGTAGGGTACCCTTAAGTAGAATGCGACGCATATTTCATCGACAGATTATGCTGCTGATCTGGACTGGCGAAGGTCTCTCACAGGTTATGTGTTTATTGTTGGCAGTTGTGCTATGAGTTGGAGGGCTACATTGCAGTCTGTTGTTGCTCTATCAACTACTGAAGTAGAATACATGGCTATTATTGAAGCGTGCAAGGAATTAATTTGACTGAAAGGTTTGTACGCTGAGCTGTGTGGAATTGATTCTTACATTAATTTATATTGTGACAGTCAAAGTGTCATTTACCTTACTAAAGATCATATGTTCCATGAGAGGACTAAACATATTGATATCAAGTATCATTTTGTTCATGATGTGATCGAAGATGGTAAGCTAAAGGTATGCAGGATTAATACTCATGATAACCCTGCTGATATGATGACTAAGTCTATTCCTGTTGCTAAGTTTGAGCTTTGCTCAGGCTTATTTGGTTTAGTGAATTAGTCCAAGAGGCTATTTGGCGCTAGTGGTATTTTCTTTGTTATGTTCAGGATGAAGGTGTTGATATATGCTACAAGGTGAATTTGTCTCAAGGTGAAGTTTGTTGAAGATATTCCAAAATTCATTGACCAAGATAAAGGCTGACTTCTGACGGAGCAAAGTAGAGGCCCGTCGCCGGGAGACTTGGGCCCCGTCGCTAGGGTTCCACAGTGACTGATTCATTCATTATCTTGTAAGCCACCGCACGGCGTTGTAACCCAACTCTTGATTATAGTGAGGAGTGTTTGTTGGCTGGTGCCTGTGATTTTTCCCCTTCGCATTGGAGGGATTTTTGTGTCTCGATGTAATTGATCTCTCGTTCTTTGTCGTTTATCCGCCGTCATTCATAACACACCATCGATAACTGACGCCTATAAATGGAAAGCGCTCCGCGGACTGGCACGTGGGGGCAGGGCGAGGCGGACATCGACGTCGTTGATCAACTCGATGACCCAGTACGGCCGAAGAAGTGCAGTCTAGCTTGCCGGAGACGGCCTGAGGCAGAGATGATGCAGCACGAAGCCAAAGGAGGGCCCAATTGGCCACCTGATATGCGACATGACGATGCACCTTGTCATAGTGTAATTTCTGGGTCACCTGTGCCTTCTCCAGACGATAGCGTACGTCAGCTAGACCGTCTCGCGTTCCTCCAATGTCTTGGCTACCGCAGCCACCCTAGAGTTCCCCGGCTCATAGGACCGGATGGACGGAGGGTCGCGCCCGTAGATGACGCAGAAAGCCGTGTCCTGCAATGACGTCTGATATGCGGTGTTCAAGACGAACTCCGCGCATGTGATCCAGTGAAGCCACTGGCGCGACCTGTCACCAGTGAGGCATCGTAGGTACATGATGATGACGCGGTTTGCCGCCTCCGATTGCCCGTCCGATTGACGATGAAACGCCGTTGTCATGTGCAGTTTGGTGCCCATCAGGTGCATAAGCTCGCGTCAGAATGCTTGACTCTTCAAAATTTTTGGGATGACTTATAATTTAGGATTGAGGGAACAGTAGATTGCAAATGGGAAGGGAAGTTGGTAAATGACACCTAGCAATTAAAAAAGTGCTCATGGGACTATACCAATATTATTATTAGTTAGGCAAAAAAAAAATTATTATTAGTTTTCACATATGCATCCAAAAAATAAAAAATACAGCGTCCTTTATTGATCTGACCTCTGAAAAGCCGTTCTCTATAAATAAATACATTAAAGATAGAGATAGATTCTGGGGCAGATGTCGATCCGTGGTGGTGCGCACAGTGGAGTAATTAGCTAAAAACGACAACTAGTCCACTCACGAATGATGAATAAAACAATTATACTCCAGTGCAGAGATTCTCACCGATATATTCCTATACTCCCTTCGCTCGATAATAGAGGTTGTTCTATCATATTCAAAAAAATATTAGAAAGGAAGATGTTTTAGCTTTTCTAGCTCCTATAGAGTACAGTAGGACACCGGTATGGACAAAAGAGTGAATCAAGAAAATGCATTACGCGCCCGTTCCATCGTCATGCTTCTCCGGCACTGATCTAGCTAGCTCTCAATGATTGAACAACACATTCTGCCGACTGTCACCAGAATCGATGTGGGTAGTGATAGTGGAATTATATTGGAACTCCGAACCTCGGTCGCCGGCAACAAGCCAGACGCCGCCGTCGCCCTAGCCACCGGCAGGGTTTCAGTTACAGAATGTCCAAAATCATCGTATCCTCTCGCACTCTCGGCATTTTACAAGATGCGGCTGCACCTGCCCGTTACATGGGCCTAATCTTTCTAGACCCAGTCTGGCCCGATGTAGCAGTGGTTGGGCTTCACAGTCCTCTTGCTCGCTCTCGGCCCGCCTTCTTGTGTGGGCTCGTTCTCTTCAGCTTCATCAGTATGACCAGGGTCTGTGAAAATCTCCCCCCCCCCTTGAGAAACAGCTTGTCCCCAAGCCGGGGTTCGAGGAAAACCTTGCCGAAGGGCAGCTTCATCTTCCCAAGTAGAGAGTTGATGAGGAAGGTTGGACCATTGCACCAAAACTTGTGCAGTGACATGATCTAGTTGCCGGTTTAGACGACGTTCCATGATACGAAGGGGGAACTGGAACTGAATGGATGGGCCGGGTAAGTCAGCAGATACCTATTGTGAAGCCGAGATTGCCTTCTTGAGTTGGGATACATGAAATACTGGGTGGATAGAACTGGTTTCAGGCAGAGCTAATTTATATGCCACTGATCCAATCCTTTCCACAATCGAGAAGGGGCCGAAGTAACAGAAGCTCAGTTTGTTCGAAGAACGAGTAGCCAGAGATGTCTGAATATAAGGTTGCAGCTTCAGATATACTGAATCACCAACCAAAAATTGACGAAAAGAACGTTTGGCATCAGTGGAGTGTTTCATCTTGGTTTGAGCTCTATGAAGAAGTTGCTGGACAAGTTGAAGCATCAAGTCCCTTTCACGAAACCAACTATTCAGATCAACATTTTGACAAGACTCCACCACATCGATGCCCAACTGGTTTGGTGCATGTCCATAAAGAACCTTGAATGGTGTAAGGCCCAAAGAAGAGCGGTAAGAAGTATTATACCAGAATTCTGCTAAGGCGAGCCAGGAGGACCATTTCTTTGGTGCTACATTGACAAAGCATCTCAAGTATGTTTCAAGGCACTGGTTGACCATTTCAGTTTGGTCGTCAGTTTGCGGGTGGTATGCTATACTCATGTGTAAGTTCACCTTGAGTAATTTGAACAGTTCTTTCCAGACTTGACTAGTGAATATCTTGTCTCTGTCTGAAATGAGTACCTTAGGAAGACCATGGAGCTTATAAACTTGTGTCATGTATAGCATTGCAATTTGGAATGTGTAAAGGGGTGTGACAGAGGTAAAATGTGTGCATATTTTGAAAACTTGTCCACCACCACTAAAATGCAGTTGTAACTAGCAGATTTAGAAAGCCCTTCTATGAAATCCAAAGAAACTGTTTGCCAAGCCCCTGTTGGAATAGGCAGTGGAGCCAATAGATCAGGGTAAGCTACTTTTTCAGTCTTAGCTTGCTGACAGACTACAGCTAGAGACAAACTATTGCACAAATTGTTTGAGATGAGGCCAAGAAAAGAGCTTCTTGACTCTATGATATGTGGCCTCTATTCCAGAGTGGCCACCTGCAGGGTTGGAATATAAAGCATGTAGGATAGTGTTCTGAATATTTTCATCAGAGCCAACCCAAATCTTGGACTTGTAATAGATGAGTCCATCTATCAAGGAATACTGACCAGAAGGAGAGTGGACAGAAAGTTCTTGGAGAAGTTGAGCAGATTTTGTGTCATGTAAGTAAGGTTGATTGCACATCTTGGAGCCAGGTAGACTGGGCGACTGATATTGTTGCCAAATCATGGATAGTAGCATCTTTGGTTCTAGACAATTGAAAGTCCATATGTGATTTTGGTAATTGAGTGACAACCTAGGTGAACTAATATGTGTTTAAGTGATATATAAACAGGCGATTAGTTCACATGTGATTATGTGATGAAGGAACTTTATTGCACATGAGACATGACATGGAGTCATGTGATCAAGGTGGAGAAGATCAAGATGAGGCTTGGTTTAATGGACCGGTTGCAAGTGTGAAGGGCAAGCGAGTGATGCTTGGCGCCGATGGACCGACACAACGGTGAAGAGCAAGTGAGGTCAAGATCGATGAACCAACACGATCACGTGATGATATGAAGTGGATCATATCATTTGGTGATAGGTTGGTGCATGTGTTGCATAAACATTGGAGAAAGGAGATGGAATGGAATGCACAAGGCAAAGGTATAATTGTAGGGCATTTCATTTCACCGGTCATAGGTGTGTAGAGAAGTATATGACCGGGTTTAGGATAGATGGTCGTACTATCAAGAGGGGCAAACTTGTTTGCATATTGGTCATCTAGTGCCACTTGAGCGATCTAACATTGCGATGCATTAGGATCGAGTGGCGTGGTGAGAGCAAGTGAAAATACTTTGAAAATGATTTGAAAATGCTAACACACATGCACATGGTGATGTGCACTTGGTGGTGTTGGCACATTTACAAGGGAGAAGGTGTTGGTGTTGAATTGAATCAACTAGGAGAAGAGAAAAATGTTTTTCGGTATGCTACTAACACTATAGTGGATCTTGGAATGAAATACTGCTTTGATTTATTATGATATAGATCAAATGCATATGAGGTATGTGTAGGCCTCTTAGTTAGCTTTCCAAAAAGTCCAAGATCATCGAAATCGGAATTCGGAGCTAAGAGATATGGACGTTTTAGTGCGGACTGCGCAGGTTCGGACGTAAAAATTAGTCCGGACCGTACAGTGTAGCAGTCCGGACCTAGCGTCCTGAAAAGCATTTTCTACGTCTCTAAAGGTCCGGACGCGTGTGTATTGGTGCAGAGCCTTCTAGAGAGCCGTTAGAGAGGGGAAACGGCTAGTTTTTGCCCTCCCTCTATAAGTAGACTTGGTGGCTGCCCTTGGCCGGTTGCTAAGCACCTTTGGGCCTTTGTAGCTTGTGCCGATGTGCTTGAGAGCCCTCTAACTCACATACACTTGATAGTGATCATCCGATTGTGTGAGAGAGTGATTTCTAGTGCGTTGCATTGTGAGTTTCTATTGAGTGGCACTAGGTGATCGTGTTGCAAGCCGGTGGTGCTTGTTACTCTTGGAGGTTGCCACCTCCTAGACGGCTTGGTGGTTGTGGCTCCGTCGAAGCCTGCAAGGAGATTGTGCGGCGCTCCGGAGAAGAGCTTTGTGAGGGGTGTTGTGCTCGCCCCGCGGGAGATCGTGAAGAGCAACTCTAGTTGAGCGTGTCATTGAGCTACCCTCACTTGTGGGTATATTCTTGCGACGCCCAAGTGTTGGGCTAGGCTTGTGAATGCCTATTGGTCGTCGAATCACCAAGTGTGTGGTCGACACAACGGGGACTAGCTTGGTGGCGACCAAGTGAACCTCGGAAGAAAAATCACCGTGTCAACCTTGTACATCTTCTCGGTGGTTTGCATTCTCCAAATCACTAGCTTGTATTTACTTGTTCTTACTTGTGCTAGTGTTTAGTTGTTGCTCTTGTAACTAGGTTAGCTTGTGTAGCTTGCTTAGTTACCTTCTAACTTGTGTAGCATAGAAGTAGCTCTTGAGTGACTAATTGGCTTGTGTAGCCTTGTTAGTCACATTGCTTAGTTTGTGTAGCTAAGTAAGTTAAGCTCTCTAGTTGACTTGTGTAGTCTTGCTAGAGAGCATTGCTAGTGACCTTGGTGCTTTGTGCTTTGCTTACTAGTATGTGTAGGAGCTCCTGGTTTACTTAGAGTACTAGTTGCTTAGGTTTGTGTGACCTTGCAACCTAGACTTGTTTAGGTGAGCTTCCTAGCCTGGCACCTTAGTTAACATAATAGATATACTTTGCTAGGTTCTTGAGTTATAGTTAGAGGGGTGTAGTCTTGGCTAGACCGATAGTTTTAATTCCGCATTTGATTCGGTTAGCCGGAATGATTAAATTTTAGAAAGGACTATTCACCACCCCCCTCTAGTCCGCCATCTCGACCCTTCAAATGGTATCAGAGCTTGGTCTCTCATTTGTGGTCTTTACTGACCTGATAGGATGACGACTTATGGGCTAGATGTTGAGTGTCCACACACTTTTGATGGCACAAACTTTGCACGGTGGAAAGATTGGATGAAAAATAATTATAAGTCCATTTCCACTCAAATGTGGTGGATTGTAGATGTGGGATTTTCTTTTGCGATTGATAGAGAGAATGCAACCCAAGCGCAAAAGAAATGCCTACATCTCGATTGCCAAGCTACTAACATTCTCTACCATTCTATGAAACATGGAGAGCGCTCATGAAATTTGGACCTATCTCATTGAAACATATGAGACGGTTTCAAACATTGATGATGATGTGTCCAAATTGGTGGCACATGAGAGTGTTGAGCATGGCCACAACTTGGTGATTGTGGAAGATTGCTCCACCTCATAGTCAAGTGGTGATGAAGATGATCTATCTATCACAAGATCACTTGACAAGAAAGATGAAGGCCCAACCTCAAGTGTTGCAATTGATGATGCTACTCCAAGCACACTTGATGATGATAATGATGTATGCTCGGGCTATGAAAGTGATGCCTCTATAAGCTCTTCTACTTCATCACATTGCTACATGTCACATGGTGACACTAAGGTATCTATTTGCAATGTAATTTTAGATTGTGATGACCCTAACTTTGAGCTTGTTTGTAGACTCACTAAAGCTTTAGAAAATGAGTTAAACAAAACAAAGAAATTAAAAGATGAAAACTCACTTCTAAAGAACTCATGTGAAGAACATAAGCACTTACTTGATGTTCTTAAATCTTCACATGAAGAACTAAAACTAGATCATGAGCAACTTCGCATGTCTCATGAAGATTTAGTTCACAAACATGGTTCTCTCATTAAAGAATTAATAAATCTTAAAAATGATGAGAGCTCGTCAAATGATTAATCACATGTTGTTGCTAACCCTTGTGATGTAGGGAAAAAGCATGTATCCACCTCTTGTGATGATTTACTTGATATTCCTTGTTCTTCAAATATAGATGCTTGTTCTACTTCTATGTCTTGTGAGACTAACCTTTTGAAGGAGAACAATGAGCTCAAAAGTGAATTGAAGAATATGAGCAACAAGTTAGAGAGGTGCTACAACTCCAAATTCACCTTTGAGCATATGTTGACAAACAAGAAAAGCTATGGTGACAAGACTGGAATTGGTTTCCACAAGAGCAAGGGCAAGAAAGAGAAGAAGCAAGAACAAAAGAAGCTATCTCATTTCATGTGCTTCATATGCCATTCGATGGGATATCTTGCAAATGTATGCCCAACCAAGAATGCTCAAGATAAGCCACAAGTCAAGCCCCAAGTGCAATACAAGATCAACCATCAAGATGGTGATTTGGGGATGACAAAGAGGAAGAAAATAAGAAGAGGTGGCAAAGCAAGAGCAAGGAATCCAACTCCTATCCATGATGCCAACAAGATGATGATGAGAAAAGATCCAGAGAAGAATCATTTTGCTCACATAAAGTGCTTCAAGTGTGATGACATGGGACACTTTGCCTCGAAGTGTCCTACCAAGCTTGAGATGAAGATTAAAGCACAAGAGAAGAGGCAAGACAATGAGAAGCACAACATGAGCAAGGAAGAAAAGGCTCAAGCAAAGAGAATGTGCTACTCATGTCGAGAAAGGGGACACATGGCTAATTCATGTCCCTTAGGTATGTCTTCTAAGCCTACTTCAATTATTGATGATCATATGCTTAGAAAGGATGGTAGTGGTACCTCTATGGTTGCTATTGCAAAACATCCCACTATTCATACTAAGGCATTGCCTAAGTATGTTGCTCCTAACTTGAGAGGACCCAAACTAGTTTGGGTACCATCAACAAGTGGATGATGATTTGTAGGTACCATTGGCATTGGAGGCTTGATTCAATATGGTTCATATTGTTCATCATATGATTGATTCAAGTAATGAATCTTAGTGTTATTCTTATCCTAATTCCAAGTCAAAAAGATGAAGTCCAAGTGCTACAACATACAAGTGTGATATTCAAGTTGTGGTGGTTCATTGGATTATTTGAAGGCTTGCAAATATTTAAGTTGAAGCTTGCTAATAGATTGATCATGATCTACTAAGGTATATCTCTTGTTGATCAAGTTCATTTGGGTGTGTAAGATATTTGAATTGGATATACACATAGTGCATATGAGTTGTTTGAATTGGATACATATATATGCACTAGTTGCTTGCTACAAGTTGTTTGAATGGATTGAATGATTAGTAATCAAATTTGTGTTGATTTGAATGGATATGATCATGAGACTACTTTTAGTAAGTGAATTGAATGGATATATGTCTTGTGAGAGTGTTCAAACAAGTTGGATTCAAATTTGGTTCAATTGAAGAAGTATAGCTCATTGTGTTCAAATCTGTCATTTAGTCAAAATCTAAGCTAGCTGTGATCATAGCCATGTTTAGAAGATCAAATCTATTTGGATTGGCTTGAAATTTGGTGTACATGCTCTACACTTATGGTATTAGTTTCTGTAAAAATTTCATGAGTATTGGATAAATGATACTTTGGTTTTGGAGTGGATCTTGTCAACACATGTGCAGCAGTTTTCAGTATGTACCTATAAGGAAAGATGTGAAATCTGGTAGCAATCTAGAAATTCAATGAAGCTCAAATTTTTATGGCTGCTAGATGACTTAGTGAAGCACATCTCCACCAAATTTAATAATCATTGGATATGTACATTGGGAGATATGAATTATTCTTTAGAGAGTACATAATCTGCCATAAAAGTGACAACCATTGGATTAATCAAGAGTCACTTAAATTGAAAGGTTCTCAAGTTGGAATCATGGTTATAAGTGATTGAGGAACCTATGCTTGATTTTGGTTCAATCTAGAAGCATGACAAGTAATGAGTACAAGGTCATTTGATTGTGGAGTGTATTTGGCACATTGTTGGTACTCAAGATGAAGATCAATCAAACAAAGTCATTTCAAGTGAGTGTCAAGGATGGTTCATAGAGAAAGGTCACTTCTCCCTTTTGTAGGGGCTTGCTGCCTTGTGTAGGTAAACCAAGTGTGGTGCTTGGAAGGCTAACATGGAAGTGGTGATCTAGGGATCATTTGAGATGCTTAGTTGAAGCTATCAATAGGATTGGTCAAAGAAGAAACCAAGCAACACCCAAACGAGAGAGTCATGAACTTATATTCAAGTGGTATCATGATTACAAGTGGTACATCATTTGGTATTCTCTCATGCAAGCATTGATCAAGAAAAGAAGCAAGTCAACCACAACAAGAAAGTGCACTTGATCATTAGTGGTTCTCATCTCATATGGGCGAAGATTGGTATTCAAATTAGTATTCATTGGTCTTCACCAAGCTCTAAATTAGACTTCACATTGCTGATTAGAGATAAATCTATTTGACTATCCTCTACTCCAACATAGCAAAGGTGAAATTGTTTTACATATGCATACATACATTGCTTAGGACATGTTTAGTGCATATAGTCATACATAGTGATCATTCATTGAAAATCAAATGAATTTTATGCTTATAGCCTACCACTATTGCTTGATTGATTGTATATATCTAGTGGTAGTATATGAGTTTGTTCATGAGCTAGTAAACCCAAGTACTTGATCTATTTTGGATTACAATTAAGTGACAAGAGGCGCAAACTTGTTTGCATATCGGTCATCTAGTGCCACTTGAGCGATCTAACATTGCGATGCATTAGGATCGAGTGGCGTGGTGAGAGCAAGTAAAAATACTTTGAAAATTATTGTGAAAATGCTAACACATATGCACATGGTGATGTACACTTGGTGGTGTTGGCACATTTACAAGGGAGAAGGTGTTGTAGTTGAATTGAATCAACTCGGACAAGAGAAAAATGTTTTTCGGTATGCTCCTAACACTAGAGTGGATCTTGGAATGAAATACTACTTTGCTTTATTGTGATATGGATCAAATTCATATGAGGGATGTTTAGGCCTCTTAGTTAGCTTTCCAAAAAGTTCAAGATCATCGAAATCAGAGTTCGGAGCTAAGAGATACGGATGTTTTAGTGCGGACTGCGCAGGTCCGGACGCAAAAATTGGTCCGAACCGTGCACTGTAGCAATCCGCACCTAGCGTCCTAAAAAGCATTTTCTGCGTCTCTAAAAGTCCAGACGCGTGTGTATTGTGTGACACCCTATGTCAAGCTTGCGTTAGGATCACCATTAGCCACTAAGCATAAGCATCTCATTGCATTCATGTTTATATATATGGCATCATTTCATGTGTATGACTTTATCTTTTGGAATTAGAATTGACTAGGAGTTTCATGCTCTAGCCTTAGTTATCTTGTTCAGAAACGCTGGTTTTATCTAGAGTTAAGTAATAAGCTTTACTTGATCACCTTCTTAATCTTTTAAGCTTTCTTTAAATATGCAAAAGTTAAAGTAATTCTTTTCCCTTAAATATGGTTTAATTTGAATTAATCTATCACTGTGTAAAATAAGAGTTTTCAGAAAATGTGACCAACATTAATAATGTAGAGAATAATTTTCTGAACAACTTTGGTTTAAGTTTCAAATCCTAGTTTTGAATTTTTAAAACTGTTTGAATCAAATTCAGTTTGAAACAAATAAAGGAAAAATAAAAAAGGAGAAACAAACCTGAGTTGGGCCTCATCCACCCTTTCGGCCCGCTCGGCCTTGCACCGGCCCACGCCCGCACGCACGCACACGCACGTGCACCGCACGCGCTCTCTCGCGCCAGCGTCGCGCCGGACCACGGCCGCGCCGTACGCCGGCGTCGCTGCCACGTGGTTGGCAATTCCTGCTCGGCCAGCGCCGAAAGCAGCCACACCCACTCACCTTGCGCCGCTCACTGCAGCCCTGCGCCGACCAAGCTACGGGCCACTCACCGCCTCTGCCCGCGCAGAGAGTAGCACTGCGTCGTGCCATCACCTCGCCGTCGCGTCGCCATATTGACCAGCCACTCGACCAAATCCCCGCCTTGTCCCGCTCACCATCAAGCGCGTATCCGCACTAACGGCGCCAGGACCAAGACCGCAATCCTACTCGCCCAACCGCCGCGCGCCGCAGAGCTAGCAGTGTCGCTGCCGCACTGCCGCACTGCCCCACCGGCCGCGCCGCTCGGCCACGACCACGCAAAAGGGGATGTACACCCCCTCTCACCCCCTTGCACTCGCATTCACACTGCCCCGCTCGTTCTCTCGCCCGCTCTGCGCTGTTTTCGCCGCGCCGAGTACCGAGAGCATCCGAACACCCCCCTTCATCGTCTCACCGCCATCCGAGCTTCTCTGCTCGATTCACCTCGCACACCGCCTCGCCTTCGCGTTGCACACACCCTGCTCGCCGCAGTTCCGCTAGCCGAGCACTTCTCTCGCTGGAACGCCACCGCCGTTCCTCGCCTCGCAGTCACCACCGCAACTGCCACTCCGCGTTCCCTCCTCTTCCGACCACCTCCGTTGCATCCATCTTTGTGGTAGCACCACCAGAGGTAGTCAAAGTGAGAACGCCATGCCACCCGCGCTCACTCGCACTGGAACACTATAGCACCGAGCACCGTGCGCCATTGCCGCCGCCGCGGAACCCACACGTGGCCGGATCTCTTCAGAGCTCCTCCGACCCAACCAACCCTTGCGCTACACTCACCACACCACCGTGGTGCTCACGAACCTGTTCGTCGTGCTGAACACCGCCGGTAACGGCCCCGCCATGTCACACCGCCGCACTGCGCCGCCACCGTACGTCGCCAGCCACTTTCACGGTCGCGCTGGTTCAACCAACCCCACCCGTCGCTTCGCGTCGTTACCACGAGCACGCCAAGCACAGCCATGCCACCAGCAAGCTCACCGCCGATGAAAACGCGCCGGTCAGCGCCGTGCTCTGCTCTGTGCTCACTGGCAAGTGGACCCAGGTTGACCGCTGGGCCCCACCTGTCAGCCGCTCATGCTCACTGGGCCGAGCCCATGCACTATACACCTTGGGCCCGATTCAGAAATGCATTTCTTTTTCCTATTTTCAGTAAATGTAGTTCATGCTTGTTTATTTTATATCTAGAGTTTGGTAAATCCTTAAATGATGAAATAAATTTTGTTAGACTCTATAAATAAAGATCTTTCTGATAAAAATATAAAAGTAATTTTTGGAGAATGTCTTCAGTACTAATGTTTAAATACTTCTTTTCTGCATTTATCAAAGTTAAATGTGTTCCTGCATGTTTTGACCAAATAAAAATATAAGGTTTTTATGCTAGCCTTGTCAACCTATGTTTAAGCTAGGAAAAATATAAGATGCCATGCTTCTGTGAAGAAATTAATTAATACCTATTAAAATATGTTTCTGTTGCTTTCTTAGATTAATTCCTTTGGTAAATCTATGATTAAATAAATCATGAAACTTTTTGTGTAGTCTCTATATGCCTTGCTCTGTCTAAGAAAAATATAATATGTGGTGTGTTGTATGGCAAAAAAGATACATGTAGTTCATGTGTTCTTTTCTAGGGTTTTCTTTGGAAAATCATATAGAAAATAATTTGGTAGTGTTGATCATGGAACTTTCTTAATAAATATGTTTCTAAGCGGAGAACCTGTTAAAAATAAGTTATAGCATGTTTCACTCTGTTAGATAGTTGGTCTAGTTCTAAGTGCTTTTTCTACTTTTAATTTCATCTTTTTGTATCTGCTGTTTGGTAGCTTTGTGATGAGTGAATTTTCTGCAGTAGTATCCAATAGGCTTGCTCTGTCCCGTGTAAATTTGGTAGATTTTTCTGAGTGGTCTATAATAGGCTTGCTGCGTAATATGGAGCTAGGGTGAATAATTAAGTTAGTTCTAAAAGCCATCTTTGAGTGATTAAATCTTGTTCAAGCATCATCCATGCACCATCAAGTTTACTTATATGCATTGCAATCATTCAGGATCAGTAGAGGAACCCCAGGTGCCACTTTCAGAGGAAGGAGTCCAGGAGGTGCAGGAGCTGAACGAGGAGTACCACGAGCTCGACACTAACCTCCCCGAGTGCCCGGACCATCAGCCCTCTACCTTTACTCAAGGCAAGCCCCGAAGCATCCTTAAGCCTCCTAGCATTTTTTTATAATTAATCTAATTGGGTATTTTATACTGTGATGCATTAGGTGACAGGAGTTGATTGAATCCCAAATTGATGCATTACCTTCCTTGATTATTGAATTACCTACCTTTTTAACCGTTAAATAAAAGTAAAAGCAACTGCTTAGCCTGCTTAGAATAAAATGGTCACATTTATTTATGTTCGTATTATCCCATGGGGGTAATACCCATCACGGTTGGTTATATTTTGCTATCGTGGAAGAACCAATGGTAGTAATGAAATGCGGTCAACTGGAAGGCAAGGGCATCAAGTGGTATAGGGGGCAGTCCGCCGTTGGATCGTATAGGTTTGTATACGATGGTGGCCCTCATACATAGGGGCCGTTGTGAGTTTCGTCCCCGAAGCCGAGTAAACACTGTCCGGGCTGACTCTCAGCCTACTTTTGGCACCCTCTAATTTGGAGATACGACCTGCCCCGTGGTGGCCAACTGATTTCTCCAATTGGGTGGATTACACTGAGCTCGCGACGTACTACCTGGGCAGTGTTGAGTGGTAACCCAATGCATGGACCCGACGGGGGAAGTGTGGGCGTGTGTTAAAGGTAATCTTGCAGCCTGGTTGTATATCGATTCGAGTCGCCGCCTCCCACGGGATAGTGGGGGATTATGTTGAGCTTCACCACGGTACAACTCCATGTGACATCGTAATGGTTCTACTAAAATATTGATGAAGGAATTGGATATGGTATTATTATATTGTTTGATTAGATCAAGTGAGTGCTCTAGAACAGGTGCAAAACCTAGAGACAAATAATAGGATGGAAAATGGCTGCTCTCTAATATTTAAAGTTGTATCATCTTCCTCGCATTTCCGCAAAAGCAAAGTTTATCCAAATCCACCTTTATAGCCATGCATATCCTTGGAGTCTTTATTTTCAGTTAGACGGGTAAGTCTAGCTGATTACATTCTCGTACTCAGGGTTTATCCCGTTTGTTGCAGATGGCCAAGTATACTTTGGCTATTGTAAGCACTGTCTCTATCCTATCGAAGGAGAAGAGGAGTAGGCCTTGGGCAAGGTCTTCTACAAGCTCACCTTTTGCTGTTGTCGGACGTGATCTCGTGGGCACCCCTATCTATTAATGGTATTAGTGTGGAGTAAAACTTTGGGTTCGGATTTAAAAACAATGTTTCATTTGGCCACGTGTGTTGTGGCGTGAGTACTACTTTATTTGGATCAAAGTGTTGTAATAACTTTATTTCATACTTCAAGTATTTCGTTTCATTTGTCGGTTCGTTCGACTGTGCATATCTAAGTTTGCGCGATCTTGGTCGGATATATGATTGTTAGAAATCCTTTGAGATTTCCGGACTACCGGAATTATACGGGCTCAACTGCTTTAAGTGGCAGTTAAGTCGGCTACTTTGGTACTTGATCTCTTATAATTTGGACGGTTCCACCACAGTTGGTATCAAAGCTGAGTTCAGGTATCCTCATTCGTTTGAGTAACTTTTAAACAAAACGTGTATTTCAAAACTATTTTTATAAACTAAGTTTTAAAACTCAGGGTGCCCGAGTCTAGTCCTTAGCCCTGTACCAGGAAATTAGGTGGCTTAGGAATACTAACTTGGTTCAGGGTTTTGCTCATGTTGGATTTTTAAAAGGTGTCGGGGTATCATTCTTTGGAAGGATGATACAACTTTTGAAAATTGCATCAAAAACTATTTGTGAGATGTGAGAGTAGACCTTCCAACCGTTGGTCTAGGGAAGTGATATGTTTACTTGAGGATATGCGAGCTTTTACGCAAACATATCTGCGAGTATGAAATGATGGGTGGGTTTTTCGAGCTTGGTGCATAAGGTTTTGGTAACTAACTGAATGTACTTAGTGCGTATCAGAAAGTGCCCGGTGATTTTTCTGCATTGGGTTTTGTCCTTTTTAGGCTGAAATGAATTTTCTGCAGGTACACTAACTACGTATCCGTGTAGAACCAATAACTGTGTAATGAGAAATCGTCTTGCCACCGACTAGAACGTTAGGACTTGCGAGTCATTCTAGTTGAGTGAGAATGTAATTACGATCATGCATCATGTTTACATTCTTGTACCATGTCTCATTCCTCCCCTTAAATTGTAGATTGTCCCCTTTTTGATAAAAATTATCAACTTAATATCTATCTCACGAAAGTTCGAAACCCCTTTTTCTACAGATGCCTCGCACCCGTCTGACCGCCAGGAAAGCAACCGGAGGGGCAGGAGTTCCTCATTTCCCGTTGGCAAGAAAGATGACCAAGGGAAGTTCTTGACGTACTTTGGGCTGCCGACTATCCTTTGGCGGGTTTTGCACGCCATTGGGTATCCCGAGGGCAGGGAGCCCAAGTACTCTTGGCAGAAGCAGCAGTATGGTCAGGACTCTCTGGTACATGTTCAGGTCAAGGTGCAAGCTTTGGAAGGAAGGCCAGACTGGTATGGCTGGACAATCATCACCAAGGGAGCTTGCGCTAAGGATGGTGCCAACAGGGCAGCATACCTGGTGCTAAAGGATATCATCGCCCGCTTTCCCGGGGACCTTGCAGCAGCTTGGCCTGGAGTGTTTCCCCGTGGGCACGCTTTTCCTGTGGATTGGACACACAGGCTAAGGGTACAGCACTAGCAGGAGATGAGGAGGAGCTCTTCTACTGCGAGACTCCAGCTATGAGTGCGACTAGAGCTTTGCTTGGTACTTGTGAGAGTTTGGAGCGCAGTCTGGCAGATGTGGTAGAGATCCACGACGCCACTCTTGAGAGCAAGCGCCAGTTGCAGCAGGAGTTCGAGACAACAGTCGCACACCTTCAGGCAGAGTTGGCTCAGATGATTCCGGAGCACGACCAGGCTCAGACTAGGGTGGAGGAGGAGGTTGCTGCTCGCGTGGTTGGTGAGCAGCTACTCCTCGATACCACCAACTCAAGGAATGAAGCTTGGACTGAGTCGGAAGGCTTATAGGAGAGAGTTCCAGAGTTGGAGGGGCACCTCAACGAGCAGTAGGAGTACATCAACAACCTGCACGAAGCATTCCACACTCTTCACCACCAGCAGGCAGCAGCAGCCGCAGCACCTGCACCTGAGGAGCCCGAGCCACAGGACGGAGTGATCCTTGGTCCCGACCCACCGGAGGAGGACCTGGCTCCGAACGAGGCCTTCGCCGACGAGCGCTACCTCGACACCGACGGAGAGCACTCCCACTCCGACGACGACTGAGCGCTATATTAGGAGTTTGACCTTTCGCGTCAAGAGCTTTTGTATCTTGTTGTTTAAGACTTTGCTTAGTTTGGATCTTCGTTGTTGTGTAAGCCGAATTTGGCTTTAAGTCCAGATGTTATTCTGGCAAAGGATATGGAATGTTATTTGTATGCTTATGACGAGTAATTAATTCTGTGATGTTATGTGGAAAGATGAGTAATTATATCTTGTTGTGTGCTTAATATTACATTTTGTACAACACGGTATTTATTCATTATTCAATATAACATCACCTAATTGTTGCTTATTAATGGGACATACAGATGTCGGTTAACACTCGTCGCAACACCTGGGGTGATGGAGAGGCACCCAGGGAGGACCTGCCACCTCCACCACCACCTCCGATCACGCCGGAAGCATTCTTTGGCTAGTTCTTGGGCAGCCAAAGAAGCGTGGAGGAAATGCAGCATCAGATGAATGAGACCTTGCGCAACATCGTTGCCAACACGGCTCAGCAGCACAGGCAGCAGCAAGGGGCTGCACCTAATCAGTACAACTCCTATAAGGATTACATGGACACCCGCCCTGCCAACACGGCTCAGCAGCACAGGCAGCAGCAAGGGGCTGCACCTAATCAGTACAACTCCTATAAGGATTACATGGACACCCGCCCTCTGATCTTCAAGGAAGCTACTGAACCGATGGAGGCCGATGAATGGCTGCATTCTGTGACACAGAAGTTCTGACTTCTGCGCCTGATGGAGGAGCTGAAAGCGGAGTATGCCGCGCACAGGTTGGAAGGGCCGGCAAGTATCTGGTGGTCCCAATACCGCGATAATTTGCCTGCTGGCACTGCGATCACATGGAAAAGGTTCTCCACAGCTATGCATCGTCACTACATCCCAGAAGGCGTGATGGAGATGAAGCTCACTAAGTTCATGAGGCTTGCTCAAGGTACCAAGTCAGTGACAGAGTACCTCTCCAGCTTCAACCGGTTGGCTCGCTATGCCACTGACTTCGTCAACACTGACACTAAGAAGATCGCAAGCTTCAAGAGAGGCATGAATGCTGCTCTCTTATCCAAGATGGGAAACAGTTACCGCCTCACCTTCAGCGACTTCATCAGTGACTGCTTGAACCAGGAGGCAAATGACAACAAGTTGCTTGCAGAGACTCGTCGTCGAGTCCCAGAGGGAGGATCCCACCAGAACAGGGGTCCTAATTCTTCAAGGCTAGCGTATCGTCCACCACAGGCTGGTGCATGGTTCCAACCACCTCAAGGGAAGATGACCAATGCTCATGCTCGTCTCGCCTACCAGAGGCCCTTCACTGCGCCCCTGTAGCAGAACAAGGATAAAGCCGAAGGATCTGGAGCTGGAGGGCAGAAGACGCCCTATGCTGTGGGTCCATGCTATAACTGTGGTCAAGCTGGTCACCTATCGTGTTTCTGCACGAAGCCCAGGAAGCAGTTCAATCAGCAGAAGCCTCGTACAGGGAACGTCCACCACACCACCTTGGAGGAAGTACTAGAAGGAGAACCCGTCACAGCTGGTATGTTCCTTGTTAATCAATGTCCTGCAATTATCTTGTTTGATTCTGGAGCATCGCATTCATTCATTAGCGAGAACTTCGTGCTGCGGAGTCAGCAGAAAGTGGTAGAATTGGAAAAGGAGTATCAGATTAGTGCAGCAGGAGCTGTACTATATACTCATAAAATGGCAAAGGATGTAGAGATTACCATGGGTACGACATCGGTTAGTGTCAGCCTCATTGTAATACCTGAGTTAGGTCTGGATGTCATTCTTGGTATAGAATGGATGAAAGCTTGGAGAGTGCATCTAGACATAGCCCAGCGTGCAGTATCTACCACCAACCCTCGAGATGGAACCACTTTTGGAATCCTCTTACCTAAGAATCTGAATCAGCTAGGAGTCTTGTTTTCCATCACTGTAGAGTTGTTGGATAAGATTCTAGTAGTTTGTGAGTTTCCATATGTGTTTCCTGACGATCTTCCAGGGTTGCCTCCGGATAGAGATGTTGAGTTTGCTATAGAATTGGCTCCCGGAATAGCACCTATATCCAGGAGACAATATAGGATGCCACCCAATGAGTTAGCATAACTCAAAACTCAACTCCAGGAGTTGCTAGAAAAGGGTTTGATCCGTCCGAGTTGTTCACCTTGGGGATGTCCCGCCATCTTTGTGAAAAAGAAGGATAAGACCTTAAGAATGTGCGTGGACTATCTCCCTCTCAATGCGGTTACCATCAAAAACAAATATCCGTTGCCTCAGATCGATTTGTTGTTTGATCAGTTATCTAAAGCTAAAGTGTTCTCTAAGATAGACTTGAGGTCTGGCTACCATCAGATTAAGATCAGAAAGGAGGATGTACCTACGACCATGTTCTCCACCAAATATGGCCTATATGAATACCTAGTGATGTCTTTTGGATTGACAAATGCGCCTGCGCATTTCATGTACTTGATGAACTCCGTGTTCATGCAAGAGTTGGATAAGTTTGTTGTGGTCTTCATCGATGACATCTTGGTATACTCAGAAAATGAGAAAGACCATGTCGAACACCTAAGGATAGTGATGAAATGGCTAAGGGAGCATAAGCTTTATGCTAAGTTTAGCAAGTGTGAGTTTTGGTTGACCAAGGTGCCTTTTCTAGGTTACATCTTGTCAGCAGACGGTATATCAGTGGATCCCTCAAAGGTGCAGGAAGTCATGAATTGGAAAGCACCCGTTAACGTGCACGAGGTTCGCAGCTTTTTAGGATTGGCCGGGTACTACCATCGTTTTATTCTGGATTTTTCTAAGATAGCTAAACCCATGACAAGGCTAACTCAGAAAAACAAGAAGTTTGAATGGAACCTAGAGTGTGAAATAGCGTTCCGTACCTTGTGGACCCTGTTAGCTACTATGCCGGTTTTGGCACAACCAAATTTGGGGGAACCTTTTGATGTGTTTTGCGATGTATCAACCATTGGATTGGGATGTGTATTGATGCAAAATGGAAGATTCATTGCTTATGCCTCATGACAACTTCGACCTCATGAGGAGAATTACCTGACGCATGACTTGGAACTAGCAGCAGTCGTGCATGCTTTAAAAATATGGAGACATTACCTAAAGGGTAATTTGTGCCATATCTTCACCGATCATAAAAGTTTGAAGTACTTGTTTACCCAGGCTGAATTGAATATGAGACAGAGGAGATGGTTAGAGTTCATCAAGGATTATAACCTAGAAGTGCATTACCATCCTGGAAAAGCAAATGTTGTAGCAGATGCTTTGAGCCGCAAATCTCATTGCAACTTGTTGCAACCCTTGTTAGAAGATGGATTTGATCTAATGCATCCTTTGGTGCTAAATAATATTACGATCCAATGTACCCTGGATAGTGATATTATTGAGGGACAGAAATTAGATGAGGAGCTTGTTCACACCAAACAAAGGCTGGAAACCAGTGAATCTCTAAATTTCAAAGTGGATGAGAAAGGAGTCCTTTGGTTCAATCAACGTCTGGTAGTTCCTAAAGACCAGGCTCTACGAGATAGAATTCTCAACGAAGCACATAACTCAAAGCTATCAATTCACCCTGGTAGTAGCAAGATGTATCATGACCTCAGGACAAGGTATTGGTGGTCTAAAATGAAATTGGATATTGCGGAATACGTCGCAAAGTGTGATACATGTTGTCGCATTAAGGCAGTACACATGAAACCAGGCGGTTTGCTGCAACCTCTATCTATACTTGAGTGGAAGTGGGAAGATATTAGTATGGACTTTATCACAGGGTTACCTACCACTCAGAAAGGAAATGACTCAATATGGGTCATTGTGGATCGTTGAACAAAGGTAGCTCACTTTGTACCAGTCAAGGTTACCTACCGACCACTTCAGTATGCAGAGTTGTATGTTCAGAATATTTTGAGACTGCATGGTATTCCCAAAACCATCATATCGGACCAAGGATCTCAGTTTATTGCTCGATTTTGGGAGCAGTTGCATAAGGAGTTGGGAACAAAGTTGATTCGAAGTTCAGCTTATCATCCTCAAACAGATGGACAAACGGAATGAGTGAATCAAGTGTTGGAAGACATGTTGAGAGCATGTGTTGTGTCAGCAAAAGGATCGTGGGAGAAATGGTTGCCATTGGCAGAGTTCTCATACAACAACAGTTATCAGAAAAGCATTAAGATGGAACCATTTGATGCTTTGTATGGACGAAAGTGTAGAACCCCTATCAATTGGGTTGAAACAGGAGATAAGGGATTCTATGGTACGGATTATGTGAAGGAGGTAGAAGAGATTGTTTGAGATATTTGTTGACGGTCCTTAAGTACCAAATTCAACCGTCAACTAAACAAGGAAAAGGATCTAAATGAAACCAATAGCTAGAATTAGGGTTTATACTAACAGAATTCCACGAGTTTTGGTGAATGTATGTTTCTGCAGGGGGTTATCAGGAAATACCAAGGAAAGGGCCACATGTCATGTTTACATAGAGATAATTATCAACCGCAGGATTTTCTATACTCTAGAGGGTTCCAGAAGACGCGGGAAGAAACGAGAAGGCGAGCGGGCCCAGGGGCAGGGCGCCCGCCCTACCCCCTAGGGCGCCCGCCCTGGCCATGCAACCAATCAGCACCAGTCTCGCGGATCGCGCTCCACCGCCTTTGAGGATGAATCTAAACCACTCGCTTAAGGTTGGTTTGATCCGACGGTCCACGTTCACTTGAGGAGGCTATATAAGGAAGGCCTCTGACCCCCCTGAGGATCATCTCATCTCATTATTCTTCTCCAGAGCAAAAGCTAGGGTTTCAATTAGAGAAGGAGAGAGGTCCCTCTAGTTGTCTAGATCTAGATCTTCTAGTTCTAGTTCATCTAGTTGTAATTAGAGGTGAGAGAAAGAGGAGGAGGAGAGAGCTAGGAGAAGCCAGATCTGTCGGATCTTCCTCAACATTGTACCTTTGCAGCATCTGGTTCAGAGCAATCTCCAGGTTCTTCATTTATTATTTCTAAGTATCTTATTTCAGTTCTTACTTTATTCTATTTATGGGATCTCCGCTCGTATTGAGTGCTCTAGTTTTCGTACGGGATTAGAGTAGTAAGCGATAGTGTAGACGTGGTGTCTAGACTAGAGTTTACCTGAGTTTGCACCCAATCCTACGGATAGTTGTGGTAGCCCCAGGGGTGACAGCTCTGTAAGGCCTTTGTAGTCCACCACGTTCGGGTTGGTGTTTTCATAGAGCTTTTGGCAGCCACTCCCGACTACCTTTTTCCCAGTCTTTGTCGAGAGTCGGAAAGGTACTATTGCTCCAAAGTAAGTAGAGTATCATGGACCTTTGATTAGATAACTCCCTTAGAAAACTCTAAAAATCTCTCTACCTAATTATCTTATCTATCCTTGGATTCTCTTAGTTCCTATCTAGCACACTTCACGTTCCCCATGGAAATCGATACCCTTTTGGAATACTCTCGGGTGAAAGCTACAACGGTATCCGTGCGCTTGTGGATTTATCTGTTTGCGTTAAGAAATACCAGCAAGCTTTCTGGCGTCGTTGCCGGGGAACGGTAGTTGTGCTAGTTTCGAACTAAGTCATCCGTTTATCTTTTTCTTATTTCCTTTTTACCATCTTTCTCACCTTACCATTTTCATCTTACCAAAACTATAAATATTTTACTCCAAAGGGCGATTTGTTGGAGACTCCACCTTCTCCACCCCTCATTCTTATAAATGGCTATGAGCTTAGCCCTGCTTGTATAGCCATGGTTTGGGAGCAATCTTTCTCTAGACTTGGTTTAGTTTTAAGTCCAGTTGAAAACATGAAGTATCCAAGTATAGAGGAGGCCCCAAACAAGACCAATTTGAGAGTTGTCAATCCAAGTGGAATTTTGAACTTACATGAAGAATCAACCATAGAGATTGGAGAGGAAGATGATATCAATGTGCATGGAATCTATTCCATAACTATCTCTTTAAACCCATGCTCATATGAGACATCTCCCATACCCATTGGTCTCTCTATCATTACCATTTATGACATCTTCAACACTCTCACTCTTTCTGTTCACAAAAGCTTTAAATGGGTGGTTGTCGATGCATATGTTTATCATAAATATTGCAGATCTCATTGTATTAAATCTTGAGATAGGTAATAGTAGGGAAACCTTGTAGCTAAAAACACATCTTAAAAGATTTCCCTAGGACAAGCTTAGTGTCCTAAAACAAGCACCTCTCAGATCCTAACATAAGTGTTCACCTTTATGTTGCCTACCCTTGTAAATTGAGCATAGAATTATATGATTATATTCCTTTGGGTATTTTTGTCACTAACCTTTCCAGGTATAGAGCAGAAAGAATGAAGGAATGACAAGCATAAGGTATGTCCAACCAATTATTATGCAACATTGAATTTCATTCATCCAATCTTGATTTTTGCAAAATTCAAGCTTGGGGATCACCCATCGTAAAAACACCTTTTGCCATGTTGCTACACCATCTTATTTGTACATACCTTCAAGGCATGCTCAAACTACTCAATTGCTAATCATGATCTTTCATCGTCACTTGAGTAAATCTCTATAATACTTTCATGCTACCTTTGTCTGCTATAGTATATGTTTAGGTTTAGAAGTATTTTCATACACCTTTTAAATTGTGCATGGTGCTTAGTTTAAAGGTATTTGGATATTACTTCTAAAGGCTTTTTAATTTAAGTGTAGTGCTTAGATTAAAATGTCCTCCTAAATCAAATTAGACGTGGTGTCTAGGTTGATTTTTGAACCAATAGTATACTAGAGTAGATATTTGATATTTTGTTAGACTAACTCCTGCAGGAAAACTTTCAATATCAAATTGGGAAGTCCTGAGATGAACTCACACTAAAGATGAAGAAAGACGAACTTCAACAACCTTCACAAGAGAGAGGTAGCTAATTCATCATGATGAATTCCATGGAGTAAGGAGAAGGCGAATGACAAAGGAAAAAATCTACATCCGCTCAATCCATGGAAGAGGGTGAACAAAACTTCAAGACAAGATCAACAAAAATTTCAAGATCGGAAGAACAAGGATGAGAGAGGAGTGGAATAAGAAGACAAGTCATTAATGCACAACCAGTTGTCCAAGGGAAACTTCCATGAGGGTTACGATGCCATCATTCTTCAATGACAAAGGTAAAGGTAAGTAAGCATTACTCTAAAAGTCTTTCTTTAATTCTGGTAATTCACATAAATAAAGATCTAAACATGTTGGAGCTGCAACTTTACTTGATCCGACCTGATTATCTCAACATGTTAGTTCTTTAAAGCTTGATCATAGTACCACTTCTTAATCTCACAGTCTTAACCATCTAAAATGTTGCACATCCAACCTTAGAATATGATAATCTCAATGATGTAAAAATAAATTAAATAATCTTTCCATGTGTTCAATCTAATATGCCATGTGTGTTTATGAAATGCTACATTCATGCTCATCCTCTAGACTGATCACTCATGTCATGGCTAAATAAAATACAACTCATTCTTTCTCAAATATATTTAGGTTAGAGATGAATGAATAAACTTTTGGTTCTGTTGGTGTTTTTCCACCAGCAGAACCCATGCACTTGATCTCTGCCTTGTTTCTATGAGCATGACACTTCTTCAACATGCCATCAAGAGCATGGGTGGATGACATTCTACTAATGAAGAAAGGAGATCTAGGGTGACCTGTCATTCCAATCTCCATTGGAGCTTACACTTTTGAAGAAGTTGTCTGTAACCTTGGAGCAAGTGTCAACATCATGCGAAGCTTGCAGATCAGACACTATGCTATCCCAAGGAATTCCTTAATATGTCAGCATACGAGTTGGACACTCGTTCGTATGGGTAAAACCTTGTGATTGAAGAAACAAGCAGAGATGCAAAAGCACTCATTATCTTGGGACGCTCGTTCATAAGAACAGATAATGCCATCGCCTACACAGATAGTGCCAAGATATGTTTCACTATCAAGGATGAGAAGGAGAGATTCACTTTCATGAAGCATACACTCAAGGTTCTTACTCATCCTAAGAGGCCATACATCTACGAGGATACAACTGTTGCTACAAGAAAGAAGAACATCAACATTAGAAGGAGGAAGAGTAAAGCTCAACAACCAAGAGAAGACCCAGATAATTAGCACTATTGATCCAGGGTATGATCAACTCCTTCTATCACAATACCTCGCTAAGCTTGGAGATCCAGGAGTACCTACCATTGATTGCAAGATGAAGGAAAGTACATTCTACAAGATATTCTGCAATATTGGATCAAGCAGTGACATAGTGTCTAAGGTGGCCTACCAACATTTATATGGCAGTAGACCACTGTACCATACATATGTGCAGCTACAGCTAGCAGACCAATCATTCTGATTTCTAGAAGGAATAACAAAAGACATCATGATCAGAGATCACTATGTTCCCACCGACTTCATGGTTCAAGATATGGGAGATGAAGATGAAGTCCACCTCATTCGAGGAAGATCTTTCCTCAACACCACCAGCGCAATTATCTCCATGAAATCATGAGAGATCCACTTCCAATTTCCTGAAGAAAAGAAACAAGCCACCAAGGATGGATGGACAGACTATCTGGGAGAATTAACAAGATATGAAGATTAATTCAATAATAAAGATAAGAGTTCTCCTGAGAAAGAAGTCGTACCACCAACAGAGGATGTATCACCTGCTACAGAGGAAAGAAGAAGCAGAACCTCAGACTGAGAAAGTGTGGAAGAGGAAGGAGACTTCATCGGAAACACCAACACAAGAAGAGCAAACATCCCAAAATATTCATCAGGAGTGGACCATGCTCCTTAAGACATTTGAACCAGAAGAGAGGTCCAGTTCGACGGACCTAAATCTCTGAACCTTAGCCGGAAGGTAAACTCGGTAAGTTATCTGCATATTTATTTTCCTCTGCATTGCATGATTGCACTCTAGCATATTTACTTTCCATAAATATTTTAGTACTATTTATATATATCATCCTTAGTATAATCCATTGCATAATCATCTTAATCATAGCATATCTATATTATTGCACTGCATTGCATCATAAAAAGAAAAACCTTTAAGCCCCATGTGAATAAGTCTTCCAACTATTTACTGTGGAGGCATAAAAAATTATTGCATTAATCATTTACACAAAAAAATTGAAAATCTAAAAATATATTTGATATTCAAATTCTGCAAAGCTCTAGACAATCAAGGCATAAATGGTTTACCGCTAACGCTTAATCTGTTCCACAAGCTTTGTTGTCTATTTGAGTTTAGCAGGATTTGGAAAGACTAGACAGGATTAGATAACTTCATCTACTTTGAGAAGTACAACTACATCAACTATCATCTTTGAAGTCTCAGAGAAGTGAAGTAATTCTACACTGTCTAAATGAATGACTATGTCAACATCCAGCTTGGGGGAGAGCACCCCCATGTACCCAGGTAAGTATCCTTATTCACTTAGGTTTACTTAGATATTATTTACATAAATAAATTCAAAAAAATGTGAGCACATGAAGGTTCACACTTAATCACAAGAGTTACAACTTAGATACTTTTCATTGTCTACTTTATCCTTAATAGAGTTTTCTATTTAGTAATAATAATAAGTGTGTTTAGAAGTTGCTAATAGTAAAATGAAGAACTCTGAAGATAACTTTATGGAAATGATGAATAGTTGCTCTGACGTAATTCCTTTCAAGTACCTAGTTTTCAGCCTTGAATTCTCCTAGAGTTTTAGATATAACTGTTTTGACATGAAGATTTGCTATGAACCTGAAATTTGTGGGTTGCGAATGCTTGAGCTAAGTCTAGGTAGTTGATAGGTATGATATGAGAAAGTTGAGCTACTGTTTATCTTGTTCCTAGCAATACTGGAGTTCTAGAGAATTTATCTTTTAAAAATTAAAAATATTACATGACGAGTCTCTGTATGACGAGAGCTTGAATTCCTACCACAGCCATATATACATGCCTGGTAGATTAGAAAAACATTCATTATCATATTTACTGCTTGTATTTGAATTGAGTTTTGTCAAGCTTTGTTGACCCTTAGAGACTTGTCATGCTTTTAAAATCAAGATCACATACACTCCACTCATATATGCTACTTCTACCCTGGAAGTACGCATCCACATATATGTCATTCAGATCCACTAGAAAATGCTCTACTCCTACCCTGGGAGTAAGTAACCCAAAATATCCTAGTCCTCCACCTATCCATATATTCCATTACCACAAATATAATTGCTCCAAAGATTTCCTCGTTATCATCTCTCAAAAGCTTTATTGTAGAAAGAGACTTGGGGTTGTGAAAAAAATAAATCAATAAAAACAAAATATATAAAGAGAGTAAAACATGGACAAGTGTCCTATCAAAACAATGGGTACTTAGATGCACGCCTCTCTTAAAAAACACAAGCCCAAGTTCTCTCAAAATTCCAAGTTCCAAAAAAGAGATGTATATATATATATGTATTCAAGGAGCAGAGTAGAATTAGGTTTCCATCATACACCCTCATATATCCACCATACACCATTATCCAACACATATCCACCTTCATACATCCACCATATATCCCATACACATGCACATCTTGATTTGATTGTATGCCCTGTTTCTCTGGATCCATTGTCTGACTTTACAATATATGCTTTGCAAGTATGTATGCATTGTTTCTCCCCACCTATGAACTCCATATATTGCCTATTAGTTATAGGGTGAGAGAGAAAGGCACATCATTACTTTGCCTATTCCAAAAATAATACATATTCTAAGAGAAGGCATAACACCATTGTTCCCTTAGTGAGGATCCACAAATACCACATATAGAGAGACTTGAGAGGGTCATACAAAAGAGACTTTGAGTTTTATTTCGAAAAGTTTGCAAAACTCTAGGATGAAGGTAAAGTGAAGAGCTTGATACATAGTGCTTGGCTTGGTCATTCTACTTTTCAATTGCTCAAGACCCAAGTGATGGCTATAAGCCCCATGGTTAAAGGTAATATGGGTAAGTTTGAAGGTCAGAATAGTTTACTCTAATCCAGAGGAGAATTCTTGTTTGAACGCATGTGTACCTTTAAGGTGTGAAAGCATTGTGCAACTTCTGATCCATCATTGAGTTCATCTTTGCTCAGGGACGAGCAAAAGGTAAGCTTGGGGGAGTTGACGGTCCTTAAGTACCAAATTCAACCGTCAACTATATTCAATGACATATCCGTGTAGCTCAGTCCCGACATAAAAGCTATGTAGATCAAAGGAGAAGACCTTTGGAGTTTCAAGTTGGTGACTATGTGTACCTTAAGGTATCACCTATGAGAGGCATCCGCCGTTTTGGAATTAAGAAAAAGTTAGCACCCCGATATGTCGGACCTTATCGGATCATTGCCAAGAAGGCAAGGTAGCTTACCAAGTGCAGTTACCTCCAGAGATGAGTGCTATCTTTCCAGTGTTTCACGTATCTCAGTTCAAGAAATGTCTTCAAGTTCCAGAAGAAGAAGCAGTTCCGAGCTCAGACATTGTGATCAGATCGGACTTGGAGTACCACGAGGAACCCGCCGAGATCTTGGATACAAAGACTAGAGTCACCTGAAACCGTAAAGTGAGAACTTTCAAGGTTCTTTGGAGTCATCATGGTCCCGATGATGCAACTTGGGAAACCGAAGACTACCTACGCGTAAACTGTCCCGCCTTTTATAATAAATGGTACGAAACACAAAATCTCGGGATGAGATTTCTTTAAGGGGGGAAGGGCTGTGACACCCTGTGTCAAGCTTGCATTAGGATCACCATTAGCCACTAAGCATAAGCATCTCATTGCATTGATGTTTATATATATGGAATCATTTCATGTGTATGACTTTATCTTTTGGAATTAGAATTGACTAGGAGTTTCATGCTCTAGTCACACCTTGTGCCGCTCACTGCAGCCCTGCGCCGACCAAGCCGTTGGCCACTCACCGCCTCTGCCCGCGCAGAGGGCAGCGCCGCGCCATGCCATCACCTCGTCGTCGCGTCACCACAGCGACCAGCCACCCTACCAAATCCCCGCCTTGTCCCGCTCGCCATCAAGCGCGTATCCGCGCTAACGGCACCAGGACCAAAAGCGCAATCCTGCTCGCACAACCGCCGCGCACCGCAGAGCTGGCAGCACCGCTGCCGCACTGCCACCGTCGCGTCGAGGCCCCCACCGGACGCGCCGCTCGGCCACGACCACGCAAAAGGGGACGCACACCGCCTCTCACCCCCTCGCACTCGCATTCACACTGCCCCGCTCGCTCTCTGGCCCGCTCTGCGCTGCTTTCGCCGCGCCGAGTACCGAGAGCACCCGAACACCACCCCCCCCCCCCCGCTTCATCCCCTCGCCTCCATCCGAGCTTCTCTGCTCGATCCACCTCGTACACCGCCTCGCCTTCGCGTTGCACACGCCCTGCTCGCATCAGTTCTGCCAGCCTAGCACTTCTCTCGCTGGAACGCCGCCACCGTTCCTCGGCTCGCAGTCGCCACCGCAACCACCACTCCGCGTTCACTCCTCTTCCGACCACCTCTGTTGCCTCCATCTTCATGGTAGCACCACCAGAGGTAGTCAAGGTGAGAACGCCATGCCACCCACGCTCACTCGCACTGGAGCACTACAGCACCAAGCATCGTGCGCCATTGTCGCCACCACGGAGCCCACACGTGGTCGGATCTCTTCAGAGCTCCTCCGGCCCAACCAACCCTTGAGCTGCACTCACCACACCACCGTGGTGCTCACGCACTTGTTCGTCGTGCAGAACACCGCCGGTAACGGCCCCGCCGTGTCACACCGCCGCACTGCGCCGCCACCGCACGTCGCCGGCCACTTTCACAGCCGCGCTGGTTCAACCAACCCCACCAGTCGCTTCGCGTCGTTACCACGAGCACGCCAAGCACAGCCACGCCACCGGCAAGCTCACCGCCGGCGAGAACGCGTCGGTCAGCGCCGTGCCCTGCTCTGTGCTCACTGGCAAGTGTACCCAAGTTGACCGCTTGGCCCCACCTGTTAGCTGCTCACGCTCACTGGGTCGAGCCCATATACTGTACACCTTGGGCCTGATTCAGAAATGCATTTCTTTTTCCTATTTTCAGTAAATGTAGTTCATGTTTGTTTATTTTATATCTAGAGTTTGGTAAATCCTTAAATGATGAAATAAATTTTGTTAGACTCTATAAATGAAGATCTTTCTGTTAAAAATATATAAGTAATTTTTGGAGAATGTCTTCAGTACTAATGTTTAAATAGTTCTTTTCTGCATTTATCAAAGTTAAATGTGTTCTTGCATGTTTTGAGCAAATAAAATGTAAGTTTTTTATTCTAGCCTTGTAATCCTATGTTTAAGCTAGGAAAAATATAAGATGCCATGCTTCTGTGAAGAAATTAATTAATACCTATTAAAATGTGTTTCTATTGTTTTCTTAGATTAATTCCTGTGATAAATCTATGCTTAGATAAATCATGAAACTTTTTGTGTAGTCTCTATATGCCTTGCTCTATTTATGAAAAATATAATATGTGGTGTGTTGTATGGCAGAAAAGATACTTGTAGTTCAAGTGTTCTTTTCTAGGTTTTCTTTCAAAAATCATATAGAAAATAATCTGGTAGTGTTGATCATGGAACTTTCTTGATAAATATGTTTCTAAGCAGAGAAGCTGTTAAAAATAAGTTATAGCATGTTTCACCCTGTTAGACAGTAGGTCTAGTTCTAAGTGCTTTTTCTACTTTTAATTTCATCTTTTTGTATTTGTTGTTTGGTATCTTTGTGATGAGTGAATTTTCTGCAGTAGTATCCAATAGGCTTGCTCTGTCCCCGGTAATTTTGGTAGATTTTTCTAAGTAGTCTATAATAGGCTTGCTGTGTAATATGAAGCTAGGGTGAATAATTAAGTTAGTTATAAAAGTCATCTTTGAGTGATTAAATCTTGTTCAAGCATCATCCCTGCACCATCAAGTTTACTTATATGCATTGCAATCATTCAGGATCAGTAAAGAAACCCCAGGTGCCACTTCCAGACGAAGGAGTACAGGAGGTGCAGGAGTTGAACGAGGAGTACCACGAGCTCGACACTAACCTCCCCGAGTGCCCTGACCATCAGCCCTCTACCTTTACTCAAGGCAAGCCCCAGAGCATCCTTAAGCCTCCTAGCATTTTTTATAATTAATCTACTTGGGTATTTTATACTGTGATGCATTAGGAGACAGGAGTTGATTGAATCCCAAATTGATGCATTACCTTCCTTGATTATTGAATTACCTACCTTGTTAACCGTTAAATAAAAGTAAAAGAAACTGCTTAGCCTGCTTAGAATAAAATGGTCACATTTATTTATGTTCGTATTATCCCCTGGGGGTAATACCCATCACGGTTGGCTATATTTTGCTATCGTGGAAGAACCAATGGTAGTAATGAAATGCGGTCAACTGGAAGGCAAGGGCACCAAGTGGTTTAGACTTGGGGGCAGTCCGTCCGTTGGATCATATAGATTTGTATACGATGGTGTCCCTCTTACATATTTGAATGCGCCCTTTCACATAGGGGCCGTTGTGAGTTTTGACCTCGATGCCGAGTAAACACTGTTCGGGCCGACTCTCAACCTACTTTTGGCACCCTCTAGTTTGGAGATACGACCTGCCCCGTGGTGGCCAACTGATTTCTCCAATTGGGTGGATTACACTGAGCTCGCAACGTACTACCTGGGCAGTGTTGAGCGGTAACCCAATGCATGGACCCGACGGGGGAAGTGTGGGCGTGTGTTAAAGGTAATCTTGCTAGCTGGTTGTATATCGATTCGAGTCGCCACCTCCCACCGGATAGTGGGGGATTATGCTGAGCTTCACCACGGTACAACTCCATATGACATCGTAATGGTTCTACTAAAATATTGATGAAGGAATTGGATATGGTATTATTATATTGTTTGATTAGATCAAGTGAGTTCTCTAGAACAGGTGCAAAACCTAGAGACAAATAATAGGATGGAAAATGGCTGCTCTGTAATATTTAAAGTTGTATCATCTTCCTCGCGTTTCCGCAAAAGCAAAGTTTATCTAGATCCACCTTTATTTGCCATGCATATCCTTGGAGTCTTTATTTTCAGTTAGACGGGTAAGTCTAGCTGAGTACATTCCCGTACTCAGGGTTTATCCCGTTTGTTGCAGATGGCCAAGTATACTTTGGCTATTGTAAGCACTGTCTCTATCCTATCGAAGGAGAAGAGGAGTGGGCCTTAGGCAAGGTCTTCTACGAGCTCACCTTTTGCTGTTATCGGACGTGATCTCGTGGGCACCCCTATCTATTAATGGTATTAGCGTAGAGTAAAACTTCGGGTTCGGATTTAAAAACAATGTTTCATTTGGCCACATGTGTTGTGGCGTGAGTACTACTTTATTTGGATCAAAGTGTTGTAATAACTTTATTTCGTACTTCAAGTATTTCGTTTCATTTGTCGGTTTTTTCGAATGTGCATACCTGAGTTTGCGTGATCTTGGTCGGATATACGATTGTTAGAAATCCTTCGAGATTTCCAGACTACCGGAATTATACGGGCTCAAGTGCTTTAAGTGGCAGTTAAGTTAGCTACTTTGGTACTTGATCTCTTATAATTTGGATGGTTCTACCACAGTTGGTATCAAAGCTGAGTTCAGGTATCCTCATTCGTTTGAGCAACTTTTAAACAAAATGTGTATTTCAAAACTATTTTTATAAACTAAGTTTGAAAACTTAGAGTGCCCGAGTCTAGTCCTTAGCCCTATACCAGGAAATCAGGTGGCTTAGGAATACTAACTTGGTTCAGGGTTTTGCTCATGTTGGATCTTTAAAAGGTGTCGGGGTATCATTCTTTGGAAGGATGATACAAGTTTTGAAAATTGCATCAAAAACTATTTGTGAGATGTGAGAGTAGACCTTCCAACCGTTGGTCTAGGGAAGTGATATGTTTACTTAAGGATATGCGAGCTTTTACACAAACATATCTGCGAGTATGAAATGCTGGGTGGGTTTTCCGAGCTTGATGCATAATGTTTTGGTAACTAACTGATATGTACTTAGTGCGTATCAGAAAGTGCCAGGTGATTTTTCTGCATTAGGTTTTGTCCTTTTTGGGCTGAAATGAATTTTCTGCAGGTACACTAACTACGTATCCGTGTAGAATGAATGACTGTGTAATGAGAGATCGTCTTGCCACCAACTAGAACGTTAGGACTTGCGAGTCATTATAGTTGAGTGAGAACGTAATTACGATCATGCATCATGTTTACATTCTTGTACCATGTCTCATGCCTCCCCTTAAATTGTAGATTGCCCCCTTTTTGATAAAAATTATCAACTTAATATCTGTCTCAAGAAAGTTCGAAACCCCTTTTCTACAGATGCCTCGCACCCGTCTGACTGCCAGGAAAGCAACCGGAGGGGCAGGAGTTCCTCATTTCCCGTTGGCAAGAAATATGACCAAGGGAAAGTTCTTGACGTACTTTGGGCTGCCGACTCACATACACTTGATAGTGATCATCCGATTGTGTGAGAGAGTGATTTCTAGTGCGTTGCATTGCGAGTTTGCATCGAGTGGTACTAGGTGATCGTGTTGCAAGCCGGTGGTGCTTGTTACTCTTGGAGGTTTCCACCTCCTAGACGACTTGGTGGTTGTGGCTCCATCGAAGCCCGCAAGGAGATTGTGCAGAGCTCCGGAGATGAGCTTTGTGAGGGGTGTTGTGCTTGCCCCGCGGGAGATCGCGAAGAGCAACTCTAGTTGAGCGTGTCATTGAGCTACCCTCACTTGTGGGTAGATTCTTGCGGCGCCCAAGTGTTGGGCTAGGCTTGTGAATACCTATTAGCCGCCGAATCACCAAGTGTGTGGTCAACACAACGGGGAATAGCTTGGTGACGACCAAGTGAACCTCGGGAGAAAAATCACCATGTCAACCTTGTACATCTTCTCGGTGGTTTGCATTATCCAAAACACTAAATTGTATTTACTTGTTCTTAGTTGTGCTAGTGTTTAGTTGTTGCTCTTGTAACTAGGTTAGCTTGTGTAGCTTGCTTAGTTACCTTCTAGCTTGTGTAGCATAGAAGTAGCTCTTGAGTGACTAATTGGCTTGTGTAGCCTTGTTAGTCACATTGCTTAGTTTGTGTAGCTAAGTAAGTTAAGCTCTTTAGTTGACTTGTGTAGTCTTGCTAGAGTGCATTGCTAGTGAGCTTAGGTGCTTTGTGCTTTGCTTACTAGTATGTGTAGGAGCTCCCGGTTTGCTTAGAGTACTAGTTGCTTAGGTTTGTGTGACCTTGCAACCTAGACTTGTTTAGGTGAGCTTCCTAGCCCGGCACCTTAGTTAGCATAATAGATATACTTTGCTAGGTGCTTGAGTTATAGTTAGAGGGGTGTAGTATTGGCTAGACCGATAGTTTTAATTCCGCATTTGATTCGGTTAGCCGGAACGATTAAATTTTAGAAAGGACTATTCACCCCCCCCCCTCTAGTCCGCCATCTCGACCCTTCAACAATGCATCAGCTACTTTGTTGTCTTTGCCTAGCTTGTAGACCAACTTGTAGTCCAGTCCCAAGAGTTTTGTTAGAGCCTTATGCTACCAAGGTGTGAACAATCTCTGGTCATCATGGTGAATACTTCTAATCTGTCCAAATGAGGAATTCAGACTGAAGTAAATAAGGCCTCTAGTGATCAACTACCAGCAAAATAGCCATACTTTCTTTTTCATAGGAAGAAATTCCTTGGGCCTTGATGCCTAAAGCCTTACTGACATAGGAAATGGGGTGGCCTTCCTGTTGGAGTACTGCTCCAATCCCTTTATAAGAAGCATCAGTCTCAATCACAAATTACTTGGTAAAGTCAGGTAGAGCTAAAACAGGTGCTATTATCAAAGCCTGTTGCAGAGCTGCAAAAGAAGCAGAATGTTCAGATGTCCAAATGAATTGTTCTCCCTTCTTGAGAAGGTTGGTCAATGGTTTTGATAGGAGTCCAAAGTGTGACAAATTTGCGGTAATATCCAGGCAAACCCAAGAAACTACGAAGTTCTTTAATTGTAGTTGGAAAGGGCCAAGTAGCAATTATCTGGACCTTGCTAGGATTTGTGGACACCCCTTGATCACTGATCACATAACCAAGATAGTGCAGTTGGTGTTTGACAAAAGAGCATTTGTACAACTTCACAGAGAACTAATACTGAAGAAATGTTTGAAATACTTGGTTAATGTGAGAGAGATGATCTTCCCAAGACTTACTATATATCAGTGCATCATCTATGAAAACCACCACAAATTTGCAAAAAAATGGTGCCAACATTTCATTCATGACACCCTGGAAGGTAGCAAGGCCTCCAGTGACTCCATGTGGCATTACACAGTATTCATAATGTTCATTTTGTGTTTGGAAAGCAATCTTGAATTCTTCTCCTATTGCCATCCAAATTTGATGAAATCCAGAACATAAGTCTAAGGAAGTAAACCAAGTAGCACCAGAGAGCTCATCAATTAGTTCATCTATGATGGGTAAGGGATAATTTGTTCTTTACAGTCAAGGCATTGAGTCTTCTGAAATCAACACATAACCTCTAGTCACCAGTTTTATTTTTGACAAGAATAACTGGTGAAGCAAATGGGCTAGTGCTTTATTGTGTAACAGATCAGCTATCTATCTTTATATTTCATCCTTTTGGAAAGGGTTATATTTTTATGGTCTTAATCTGAAAGGTTCAGCCCCTAGTAACAATGGTATGGTGTGATCACCAGGTCTGGAAGGTGGCAAGTGTTGTAGTGGTTGAAAAATTTGTTGGTATTAGTCAATGATCTGTTGAATTTCTAGAGGTATGGGCTGAGTATGTGTAACATATATGGCAGTTGTATCCTCAACTGAATGCAATTCAACTAGATAGAGGACAACATCAGCTTTGTTCATAGCAGTCTGAGTTGTTGAAACTAGTGTACCCCAAGTGGTTTGAGTTTGAATACCTTGGAGCTGAATAAGTTGACCTCCATACTCAAACTGAAGCCATTTGTCTACCCAATGAATCTGCATTGGACTGTGCTCAGATAACCAGTCCATCCCCAAAATAACATCATAACATCTAAGGGGTATGATCTTAAATGAAGTTTTGAAGGTGTGTCCTTGAATTCCACACATAAAGTTGGGAAGTTCATATGAGCAAGGTATTTCAGCACCATTTGCCACTCTAACTATTACTGCCTTGTTTAAGGGTTTCCAATCAGGTATTTTGGAGACCAATAGTTCATTGATGAAGCAATGTGAACTCCCAGAATCAACCAACAGAAAAGCCTCTTGTCCAACTACAAACCCTCCGAGTCCGATAGTTTTGGAACTCTCTGTGCCATTGAGAGCTTGAACAGAGAGTGCCATCAACTCATCTCCTGAGTCTGACTCATCAGTAGTAGTAAAGTTGGGAACTGAGTCTTCTTTAGTGAGTATTTGCCACACTTCCTCCATAGCATTCAGAGAAACAGCAGAACAAGTATGGGTTGGATTCCATTTCTCACCATACTTGAAACATAAACTCTTGGATCTTCTAAAGTTCTTGAGGGTTGTCAGCTTGTCTTCTAGGGTCTTGTTTCTCTTATGATCAACAGTCTTCTTGTCATCGATGGTTGCAGTAGCCGACTTGACAGTATGAGTTGCAGCATTCTGTTTATAACCATCCACAGAATATTTCTTGTTCTAGTTAGAGTATTCTTGCTTCCTTGGTTCTCTGCTGAAATTGTCTTGCATAGCCTCCTCCTGGAAAAGAGCCAGAGAACTAGCAGTATCTAGATCGTTTGGTTGATGAACCAACACAATAGTACGAATCTCCCTTCTTAGACCATCTATGAAACGATTGGTTATGGCAATATGACCCATACTAGGATCATGAACAAGTAATTGGCTAAGAACATCACTGAAGCGTTCAACATATTCAGTAACTGTGGTGCTCTTTCTGATGCAAAAAAAGGATCAAAGAAGTTAGTTATGCTCATTCCTCTCGAATTTGTGGCAAATAGCAGCAATGAACACTTCCCATGTCATAGATTATGCACCCCCGCTCAAGGTATGAAGCCAAAGCCCAGCAGACCCTGAAAATGCATAATAGCTATTTTGACCCACTGGTAGATATCAATAGTGTAAACATCAAAGTAAGACTCAGCCCTCTTAATCCACAGTCTAGGGTTGGACCCATCGAACGAAGGAATAGGGTAATTAGGCAGAGCACCGAGTGGAAATGGATAGGTTCGAAGGTCATGATGCATAGAATCATCACAAACAACATAGACAGGGTTGGTTTTGGGATGAGTCTTCGCACATGTGACCTGAGGCGGATCTGGGGTGGTGTAAACCATCCAAAATCTGGCGCTTCGGTGGTGATTCTCTGGCGGTTGGCAAAATGACCCAGGCGCCGCACCATGTGGGGTCGGATCTAGGTGGGCGGAACCCGTCACCTTCTTCCCCTTGCCAGTTGATGGATCTGGGTCGGGGTGGGGTGTGGGAGAGTCGATGTCATACATGTTCAAAAACCTTCCTCATATGCTTCTTATATTTGCTTTGAGTTTAGTCAAACCTTGTTGACCCTTGTTGAGAATTTTGTCATAGTTCAAAGATCAAGATCACACACACACCACATATACATTCTACATCTACACTGGAAGTACGCAAAACATGCCTTTCATTTACATGTTCCATTAAATACTCTAGAAAAATGTTATGATCTCTCTCAAAATTCCGCAAAAGAGAAATGGCTATCATAAATGATGAGCAAGTGAAGCTCAATTCTAAAAAAAGATAGCCATGTCTCAAATAATCATAAAGTTAGAGAGATCATACATTGGTTAAGGAGTACAATAAAGTCCACTATCATATTCCATACACATGCACATCTTGATCTAGGATTACGACACTTTTCTCCTTGGATCCTTGTTTTGACTTTACAATATAAGTAATGCAAGTATGCTATATTGTTTATCCCTACCTAAGCTCCACATAAGCCATTTAGAAGTAGGGAGATACAAAAGAAGGCAATCATATGCTATGCCTTGGTAAGGAATCATATATACCTTTTGAGTGATCTAGAGTGCTATATGAGGAGTAAGTTGACTTATGTGCTTTCTTTTGAAAAACTTATCAAAAACTCCAAGTACTAAAATATGATTTGGGGAGATGACTTTGCTCTGAGAGCTATTCCATTTATCAACTTCTCAAGGATATATGCTAGACAATACCACATATCCCACTTGTATAACAAAGTGTCTTGAATAAGTCTTTATGCTTGCTTATGCTTTGAGAATATCATAGTTATGTTTACTTTTATCCTTTACTCGAGGACAAGCAGAGATGTAAGTATGGGGGATCTTGTTGACGGTAACTTCACCATGTTTTTACACCATCAAAACCGTCAACAAAACATCATTTAGAAAGCTAACAAGCAAATGTAGAGTAACTTTTGTGCAAATAACATGGTTCCACATATACATGTAAATATTTGCTTCCAGGAGTGTAAACCAGGCAAATTGGAGTGTTGGAGGCCCCATATGCAGGTCGGCCGACCTGCCTATGGACCCAACAAGCACAGACACTACTCCACTACACTCTACATCCATTCAGGAGGTCCCACAAGAAAGGCAGGAGCCAAAGGCCCCAAACACAGGTTGGTCGACCTAGGTTTGGAGGCTTCCTGGCTTGCCAAGTCACCACAATCCAAGAGAGTGTGGTCTAAGCCAATTCCAACCCTTGGATCAAGTGGTGATCAAGATCAACGCTCCAGAAGCTTAGCACATGGATTCTTGGGCCCACACTAGCGTATAAACATCACAGAAGAGACCAACAACCACTATGACACATGGGTCAACCTTCTAGAAGGCCAAGGAAGCACCAAGGTGCCATAGGGGGTTGACCGACCCCCCCTATGGGGGCTACTACCTCCCACAAGGTCCCTGACTAGTGGGGACCCCTTCTAGAAGAAGTAGCTAGGCCCACAAGTCATAGGGGGTCGGCTGACCCTCCCTAAGTACCTTGCAGGGCTCCCCGAGGCTCCCACCACCTCTCTGCATGCCTCCATGCACCAGAAGCATCTCTACCATTGATCTAAGGCAGTTGTAAGGATGGTTTGATCCGACGGTGCTTGATGGAGCTCTCCTGGATCGCTAACGTGGCACTAGAGTAGCCCTTACTCCACCTCTACCTATAAATACCCCCTAGGCCTTCACTTGTAGACATGACTCATTGGAGAAAACCTACTTAGCTTAGCGAAGCTCTGCTGTAGTGCGATGCTAGTCGAAAGAGAGTGAGGGAAGTCTTCTGGAGAAAGCCCCAGATCTGTCGGGAATCTTCTCTGGAGCTGCACCTCAGCGGATGCTATCTTCTTGTAAGTTCAACACTTGTAAGTGATACATCTAAGTTCTTTATAGTATTTGATATCTAAATCTGGTTTAGCTGTTATACAACTTTTCACGCTTGTTCATCACTTTACTTTAAGTAGAGTGCTTTAATCTTAGGCTAAGGTTAAAGTAGTGAGATTAGTGTAGACGTGGTGTCTAAACTTAATCTTGCCTTTGTAAACCGCTTATTGCACGGATTGTTTGTGGTAGCTAGCAGATGGTGACAGCCATGTCTGGTCTTTGTATCCCACCATGTGTGTAAGATAAGATCTTAAAAGGTAGGCCCTCAATACAACATGATGGCGCGGTCTAGTCGGACTTTTGTCTCTTACTGATCTATCTCATCCTCCTGCAAGAGAAGGGCTGATAAAGCCAGTATAACCAGCTTTTCCTAGTTAGATATCTTTACTATAGTGAACCTCTCAACCCAAATACCATAGTCTCCCTTGTCTCATCATAGGAATCAATCTTGATTGCTAGTTAATTCACTTCTCGTTCCCCATGGAAAATACGATACCTGGAATACCCCCGGTGAAAGCTACACTTGACAACCGTACGCTTGCGGTCTTTTACCTGTTTGTCACCTTTGGTGTCAATAGCCGGCTACTCCTCCAACTCTTTCTCGCCCAGTGACTCCCACTCCAGCTACACAATCCTCTGGTGGACATCAGAGTGTGGGGCCCTCAGACCCGTTTCAGACTCTAGTGCGTCAGGTCTCACAGTGGATTGACACAGTTGGGTAGACACAGTTTACGCCGATCACTACAGGTTTCACACCCTACTCAGCTACTACACCATTTGGCACTACAACTCGTGATTTGTCCGCTAGCTATAGTGACATTACTAGCCTAGTGGGCCCAGCTGAGTACCAGGCCACTCCGACGGAGCCCGCACCTCAGACTAGTGGCACGTTCCCCTCTTCTGTGGCTTCGTCAGAGCTTGCACCTCAGGACCTGACTACTACAGTCTCTACTCCTCCAGTGGTCCAGCCAGACTTGACTTCAGCAGCTAGTGAGCCTCAGGGACCGACTGTAGAGGTTTTAGTGTCAGAGACATCACTTCCAGTCCCTTCTATAGAGTCTAAGGTTGCTCCTTCTTTGCCCACTCCAATGTCAGACTTTCCTAGTTCAGTGGCACCTTCTGAGGCACCTACCGAGGCAGTGGCACCTGAGACTCAGCCATCACAAGCTCTAGTAGGGTCAGTGGCCGATGCCTCCGCGTCTACTTCGACGACTACTGTTCATGTGACAGTTCCTTCCTCTACAGCAGCTCCATACGGTTTAGTAGACGACGGTTCTAGTCCTGAGCTCGACATGTCTTAGTTTCAGCGTGTCTTTCATGACTGGCTTCTCCCCCTGCGCCCGATGCTTAGTCTTTGGTGCTTAGAAGCCACAGGGGGAGAGTGAGAGTATGTTAGTGTTAGGGGGAGATGAGAGAGGGATTTGGATCTTTTGATGTGCTTACCCTTCTCGTACTCATGCATCATGTTTATCGCCTAGTGTAAACCAAGTCATTTGAAAACCAAAATAAAACTCTCTATTAATAATCTATAACGTATTGTTGTCAATCACCAAAATGGGGGAGATTGAAAGCATCTAGGCCCCTAGTGTTTCGGTGATTAACGACAATGCAAGATTACTATGACTAACGTGTGTTTTGGAGAGGCAATAAGAAAGTTATGTCATGGTAATGGAAATTTGATTGGGCTATCAATGGTATTCGTGCCACTTAATGGAATCATTTTAGTTTTCAAAGGATTGGCGACAAGGTTGAAGCATAGACTAGATCTAGGTGTCGTTTGGAGTTGAGAGACACTTAGAGTAGTTTAGCACCTTTATTTTACCTTCGGTCGTACTATTAAAAGGGGTACTATCTAGTAGCTTGACCTAGGAGAGGCTATGTGATTAGGTGTGCTGCACACTTGTGAAAACTAGCACTAGGCAGCTTTAGAAAAGCCCTTAGATCTTGGTGAGCAACTTCTATTTTTGATGTGTGCTGTTTCGAGGAAATTTTGGCTCTCAGAAGAGCTCCGGACGCAAAGGGGAACTAGGGTCCGGACCCCTAGGGTTTGCTCAGTGTCAGACAGAGCATCCGGGTGCTATGAACAGTGAGGGTCCGGACCATTGGGTGTGTCCAGACCCTATCTAGAGAGTTACCCGAGAGCTCAGTTGGCTCTGGATGCTGTCCGAAGCATAGAGTCCAAACAGCAGGCAGTGTCCGGACTCTATGCAGAGAGTTCTAGAGAGCTTATTTCAGTCTGGATGCTATCCGGAGTCGCACGTCCGGACTGCATTTAGCATCCAGACAGCGTGCAGATCAGTGTTGAGCACAGTTCAATTGAGGGGTCCGGATGCATGTGTAATGGTCCGAACCCCACCATAAGCAGTGTTCGGAGTGACGTAGTTTCGTGAGTTTTGTGCCTAATGGCTAGGGGTTGGCTTGGGGGTATTTATACTCCTCCACTAGCCCCTTGGACTCACTCTTGCCCATTCCAACAACTGAGACAACCTTGTGAGAGTGCAAGGAGTGTAAGAGCCCTAGTGAGAAAGTGATTTGCTAATCCAAGAGTTCATCCTTACTAGTTGCTTAGAGATAGCAAGTGTGCATCCATTCAATCACTAGACTAGCCTTGGTCAAGTGAGAGTTAGTGCTTGTTACTCTTGGTGATCGACATCACCTAGACGGTTTGGCGGTGGCAAGCTTGGTGACCATCCAGTGGAGTTTCTTGTGGATGACCCAAGCTCAATGGTGATCGGTTGTGAGCGATTCACCAAGTCGGAGTGGCGAATAATTAGCCCGTAGATAGCACTTAGTCCTTGTGTGGACTAAGGGGGAGCGATACCGTGCGCGGTGCTCCAATGAGGACTAGGGGTGCGTCAACTCCTCGATACCTCGGCAAAACGTCATCATGTCAATCCTTCTTCTTCCCTTCTCCTTACTTATTGCAATTACATTCAAGCATTACTTTCCACATTACTTTTTGTTCTGCTTGATTAGCTAGGACACACTTGGAAAGCACTAGGGGTTAATTGGATCTTGCTTAGGTTTTAATTCTTGCTTAGCAATTTAAAAGAGCCCAATTCACCCCCCCCCCCCCCTCTTAGGCATCTTGATCCTTTCATAGTTTTAATTGGATCATCAGGATTTCTAGGTATTCTTCCTTGTTCTAAGGATGGAACAGCTACTGCTAATTAAGCTAGTAGAGTTTCTAACATTTTATTGAAGCTCAATTAATTCTTAATAGCAGAAGAAAACTGTCCATTTTCTCACTAAGGTTTTCAAGAATCTTATCATTAGCCATTATCTTTTGTTTGTGATATTATTAATTTTAGATTGGCCTAAGACAAGATCTTTCAAAGAAGGTTGGTTATTGTAATTGTTGTTGAAATTATTATTGAAACCATTGCCTCCATTACCTTGGTAGAAAGTGGGAAAATTCCATGCTCCATGTTGTTGGGATTGATACCCATTGTTATTGTTGATGATGATGATGAAGTTCATGTCCTCCTTTGTTTTGGGACAATTGTTGCCCCAATGATCATCTTCTTCGCACACTTTGCACCATGGATTAGTTTCAATAGCTTGTGCAGTGGCGTAAGGTTGAATGGACTTTTGTTCCCTTTTGGAACCTTCTTCTATCTTCTTCATCAAGAGATCCATTTTAGCTGAGAGCATGTCCGCTTCATAAACAATATACATACATCTCTTCTTTGGCTAGAGGCGTTCCTCATCCCATCCTTGGTTAGTAACCATCTTTTTTATGAGTCCTCAACATCTCTCACATTGAGTGAAAAAAATGATCCTCTAGAGGCAACATCCAAGTGACTATGGGCCATGCTGGTCAGGCCACGGTAGAAACCTTGAATAAGGAGCCAATCTTCTATCCCATAATGAGGACAAGCACTCTTGGAGGCGTTCCCATGCTTTGGGAATTGTTTCATTGGCCTATTGTTGAAATCTTGAGATCTTCCCTCGAAGAGCGTTGGTTTTTCCCATTGAAAAAAACTTCTTGATTAATGTGTTGGCACATATCTCCTAGGTGGTAGCTTTGTCCTTTATGATGTAGAACCATTGCGTCCACTTTCCCAACAATGAGAATGGGAAAAGGCATAGGTGGATGGTGTCTGATGTCACTCGTTTGATGGTAAAGGTATCACACACCTCCATGAAGTGTTGGAGATAGGCATTGGCATCCTCATGGGGCTTTTGACAAAATGGGTTAGCTTGCACCATATTGATAAGCGATGGCTTGAGCTCAAAAGTAGCATCTCTCAATTTCACTTGAGGTCCCATGGCCACGTTAGTAGCCGACGGAGCCAAGAACTTAGAGATCATATTTTGAGCCATAGATTCCTTAAGTGATGGTGCTAAGCCTCCTTCCTTGAATGAGTTTGAATCTAGGATGAATCGCTGAGGAGGAATTTGACGGCGTCTAATTCTCCTCAATAATTGCTTAGGATCTTAATGAAATCGCTCGGCAATTGGAAACCGCTCATATAGTGTCTCGCTTCGCAATAAAGAGAAACAATAATAGACCCTCTCTTACTATTCTAATCTAGATCTTAGGTCGACTAGAGCATCCTACGATAGACGATGATTGCATACAAGCATGGGGACATGATCACCATCTAGTATATAACAACTGTAAACTTAACTAACACCGACAACACTATAACAAATATAATATCGTATCTAAGTAAAGACTTAATAAAGTAAAGTATAAATAATATATTAAACTAGAAAACATGGGTGCGGCGTTGCCGCACCATCTCTGAGCCGACAAGTGATGATTTTTTATGACTTTATGCAGAGCTCAAGAGCTTTAGAATTTGATGAACGAATAATATATGGTTTCTCAGAGAATGTGATTGTATAGAATAGTGGTTACTGGTTAGTAATCATGGTGTATGAAGATGAGATTTAGTGTAAGGACCTGATAAGCCTAGAGGGGGGTGAATAGGCCTGTTTAAAATAAAACTCAAAGCTTTTTTCAATACAGGCGCGACACTGCCGCTCACAAGCCCGGCACTGCTGGACTCTAGGCCGGCAGTGCTAGTTAGCTGGATAGACCCTTGCACAATTCAAAAACTATAATGGATATGGAAATTCTGCTTGAATCAAAACCTTCCTAGAGGTGTAGGGAACCTCTAGCACCACTTGAAAGTGGTAGCAACACACCCACGGCGTAGATTGGGTCCAAACCCTAGAAATCAACTTGAGAGCACTGTATATCAAACCAAAGAGACAATCACAAGTTGACACAAGATTTGACTCATGGTTCAGCTCGCCACCAAGGCTTGCCTACGTCCACGTTGTTGAGGTGTGCCACACAAGGCTCAAGCTCACCACAAAGGTTAGCTCTTTCCTCGGTCTCAAGTCAAGAGAGTGAACCCTTGAGATGAGGGGAAATGTATTAGCAATATCGGGTGTTACAAACCTCCCTTGGCTGCCACATGAAGGAGGCAAGCTCAAGGGCGACGCCTAGCCGGCTAGGAGCAAAGCTCCAAGAGTAATGAACTTAAACCGCCGGCCACCATGCAAAACCAAATGCTTATAGGAGTTGAAGATCTAAGGGAGAAGCTTCTTCTCAAGCTTGGAGGCTCAATCTCTCAAATATTTGAGTGGAAATCAATGGAGGAGAGAGTTAGAGCAACCAAGGGAGAAAGGGGAGCAAGAAGGGAGCTTCTCAAGTCTGCTTTCGAAATGAATCTGAGTGAATGAACAAGATGACCATTGGGGGAGTGAGGGGATATGGATATACCCCCTCACTGCCAACGGTCAGATTTCAAGTCGCGGCAATGCCGGCCTAGAGGCGCGGCAGTGCCGGACTGCGCGGCACTGTCGGCCTGGCAAAGACAGCAAGGATAACAGATTGGAATAACTGGCTATTTTGCCTACTATGTATGTGAGGTGTATGATGAGTGTATAGATATAGCATTTGTTTACTTGTTGGCATGCGTGCTGAATCCCTCTTAATAGTATGGCATACCTAACTCAAATTCGACATATAAAAGAAATAAAGTCTTTTGAGCTTGTTGCCATGCACTTTTGTAATTTGAGGGGTCCACCAACCTGTTCATCAACCTCCTTTCTTTCAACCTGCTTGTTACACTTGAAGAGTCTCATTAGTTCTCTAATTATGTTGGCATGTCACCAAAACCCACTTAGGGCTTTATTGCACTTTCAATCTACCCCTTTTTGGTGATTGATGACAACACACTTAGAGCTTACAAAAGTGAAATAATAATCTAAGACAAATGCAAATCATGAGTGTATGAGCTCCCCCTAAATGTGTGAATAGGAATTTGAATTTCCAATTTGGCATGAAAAGTCAAGATTCACACACAAGAGTGAAATGGGCCTCCCCTTGTGGGGTGCTAAAACAAGGTGTCACAAATACATACGTGAATCACACGAACCTGTCTCAAACAATGAGAGAGCTTGTTGTTGTCAGCAGAGTGGCACTACCACACCTAGGCCCGGCACTGCTGGCCTGGCTGCCAACAGCAAGGCTACGGAAGCAAGAGCATGACCACACAGCACAATATAAATATAAGCTAAATGCACACAGAGACAAGCATGATATATATGAGAGGGTACATGTCCACAAATAACACAAATCAAGTACTAAAGTGGCAATATTACAATAAAATAGTTTTGTTGCTCTCTCATCTCACAAACTAAAACAACTAGGATAGATCAAGATGCCCAACAGCTTCTACTCTTCCATGATCGTCGAAGATTGTTGTACCCCCTTCACTTAGTAATTCTCCCCCTTTGGCAACAAGTCACCAAAAAGAAGAGAAAGACATAGCAAAAAGAATACAAGCTAGTCGCTATCCTCATCCATATGGTCATCATCGTCGTCGTCATCGTCAGGCGAGCCAGTGAAGCGAGCACTAGGAGCTCTAGCACGACCACTATGTCTCGGTGGCTGCTCCTCCTGAATCTCCTCATCATCATCATCATCCTCATCATCAGAGCCAAAGCTGGACTCCTCACTAAGATCTAGTAGAGGAAGAGGTGGAGATAGCTGTCTAAGGCCCTGCTCTTGTCTGAGCTCTTTGATCTCAAGTCTGGCCTCATAGGCAGCGGTATTGGCATAACAAATGCCAGTGAAAATCTTCCTCAAGAGCCTACCAAACTTGCCTTTCTTCTTGCCTCTGCGAGCTGCTTCACTAGAGAACTCAAGACGATCTGAGGCTGCTGCCCTGCTCCTGGTAGAAGTCACTTGAGCTGTGGAGTGGACTGTCTTCTCTCCTCTATAGGGCTCATGGATAGTGTCCTTGTTGTAGACATGTCCAGTCACCCTCTCAATAATGAACATGGGGTATGGTGCATAGGGAATTCCCTTCCTAGCATCATCCGCTGCAATGAACAACTCATCCCAAATATAGCGTGAGATAGAGAAAGCAGCCCTGTTTCCCTGCATCCTTAGCAAGACATTTTTGGTGGATGCATAGAGATTGGAGGCAGCCCCCACCTTGGGGTAAATAATGGTCCTGAAGAGGTTGTTGAGGATGTAATATTTGCTCCTTAACCCCTTTATAAGACCATCTGCCTCCTCATGCTTGATGTAGAGAGAAGTGATTTCCTCATTTGTTAGCCATCTCTCATCATGAATATTCGAGCATCTCCTATCATCCTCTCCAAAGCCAAGGTGATGGGCAAAAGTCACATAGTCCAGCCTATAATGCATGCCCTCTGTCATCCAATGAATCACATGATTCTCTCTATCAAGAAAGTAGGTGGCAAAGAATTGATGGATGATTTCAGTGTTCTAGGCATACCAAAATACCATCCATTCATACATGCCTAGCTTCTTGCACTGATCAATGACTCTATCAAATACTGGATCCCTCTTGTTCTCAAGGTGTTCCCAATCAACATACTTCATCTTTATGATCCTGGGCTTCTTGGCATGAAAAAGAATAGAGGAGTAAAAGTCTGAGTGGAATGTGTTCCAAAACCTGTAATCCACTCTCATGTCCTTGGGCACATCATATGGATTAATTGCTCTTTGCTCTTGGACAGACCGGTACTGATTTTGATAATTCACCCTTGCTCTTGCACGGGTGTCCTGTGGCTCCCTGACTATCACCTCCTCAGCATGAGGAATGAGATAAGACCCATCAAACAGCTCAAGATTTGGAGGTGTCTCAGGGCAAACACCTTCCCTGATGGTTCTTCCTGTCATCTGCAAATTGCTTTCCTGCATGATCCTCTCTCTCTCTAGGACTCAGGCCATCATCAACACCACCTCTACCTCCTCTGGTAGCTCGAGCCTTTGTCCTTGGCCCCTTTCCTCTACTAACACTTGGTCCACCGGCTTCCATATATGCATTTAAAAAAAGAGAAGGTTAAGTTGTTGCACTTAGAATAGAGACTGGAAACTCTAATGGAGAGATTTAAACAAAAATGAGAGTCAATGGTCGATTAAATGAGCAAATGCAGCAGTGTTGTTGCCCAGTGCCTGGCACTGCCGGCCTCTGGCCCGGCACTACCGTACTGGTGTAGACAGCACCTATGCATGCTCTTTCAATCCACCATTGAATCTAGGTTTTGGTCAAATCTAGCTACTGGAGGTACATCACCATACATAATGCAACTACTAACAACCTCAATCCCATCTCAAAATCCACACATTGCATAGATTGAACTGGGTTAGGGTTTCATGTTATTACCTTTGAGTGAGAGGGGTGAGGATGAAGAAGGGCTGGCTTGAATGGAGCTTGACGCAGGGAGCAAGATCCCCACAACCTCCTCCAAGGGCAGCACCACCAGAGAGCGGCACCGTCGGGGAGAAGAGGGAGACCTCCGGGCTCCTTGGTCACCTTGAGGGAGAGAGAGGAGAGGGAGAGGAGTTGCTGGTGAAAGAAAATGACTGGGGTAGAGTCCCCTCGGGCCTAGGTGAAAATATAAAAGAAGGCCCGAGAGATAAGACCCGAGACCCGACTCCTTGGTGCAGTCAAGTTGTGGCACTACCGTGGTCGAGGCCCGGCACTGCCGGGCAACCCGACACTTCCGTGCTAAGGGCCGGCACTGCTGGCCTGCCAGGGCAGTGAGGAGCTATGCCACTTTAATACTCTATATTTATGCATAGTAGACACATACCCCTTGCCATATGTTGGTCAGTAAACAAATCATCAGTACATACAATAATCAACACACACAAGTTTCATTCGAAATTGGTTTTGAAACACATTAAGTAATTTTCAAAATTTTGCCTATGTCTCTAGGTAGACAAACAAATGTGTGCTATAGTTCAAACCAAGTTATGAGAATCAAGTATATTCAGGTCACTACGCAAAGCACAAAACCTTGTCTCATCGAGAGGCTTAGTGAAGATATCGGCTAGTTGCTTTTCGGTGCTCACATGGCGAGTTGCGATATCTCCTTTTAATTCGTAGTCTCTCAAGAAGTGATGACGGATGTCTATGTGTTTGGTTCTAGAGTGACTAATTGGATTATTTGCAAGTTTGATAGCACTCTCGTTATCACACAAGAGAGGAATCTTGGTGAATTGACATCCAAAATCTTTTAAGGTTTGCCTCATCCAAAGTAGTTGAGCACAACATGCGCCGGCTGCAACATACTCAGCCTCGGTGGTGGAAAGGGCTACACAATTTTGCTTCTTAGAACTCCAAGACACTAAGGACCGTCCAAGGAATTGACACGTCCCCGAAGTGCTTTTTCGGTCTACCTTGCAACCGGTGTAATCGGAATCCGAATACCCAAGTAGATCAAACTTGGAGCCCTTAAGATACCACAAGCCAAGGTTAGGAGTGAAAACTAGATATTTCAAGATTCTCTTAACAGCCACTAAGTGGCACTCTTTCGGCTTAGCTTGAAATCTATCACACATGCACACACTAAGCATTATGTCCGGCCTAGATGCACATAAGTAAAGGAGAGAGCCGATCATGGAATGATATACATTTATGTCCACGGATTTCCCTCCTTCATCAAGATCAAGATGTCCATTGTTTTGCATGGGAGTCTTGATTGGCTTTGCATTCACCATGTCAAACTTTCATAGCATATCATGAGTGTACTTGGTTTGGCATAAGAAAGTCCCTTCCTTGAGTTGCTTGATTTGAAAACCGAGGAAGAACTTTAGCTCACCCATCATAGACATCTCAAATCTCTTAGTCATGATCCTACTAAACTCATCACAAAAGGATTGGTTAGTACTACCAAATATTATGTCATCGATATATATTTGGCACACAAAGATATCATCATTAATCTTATGAGTGAAGAGAGTAGGATCCACTTTGCCTATTTCAAAGCCTTGTTTGATCAAGAATTCCTTAAGGCATTCATATCATGCTCTTGGTGCTTGCTTAAGCCCATAGAGCGCCTTATGGAGTTTGAACACCTGGTGTGGGAACTTTGGATCTTCCAATCCCAGTGGTTGCTCAACATACACCAACTTTTGGATAGGGCCATTGAGAAATGCACTTTTCACATCCATTTGATGTAACTTGAAATCATGGTCGGCAGCAAAGGCTAGAAGCATTCAGATTGCTTCAAGTCTTGCCACCGGTGCATAAGTCTCTTCAAAGTCCAAGCCCTCCACTTGAGTGAAACCTTGAGCAGCCAATCTTGCCTTGTTCCTTGTCACCACACCTTACTCATCTTGCTTGTTGCGAAAGACCCATTTGGTTCCAATCACATTTGTATTTGGTCTTTCCACCAAGGACCATACTTGATTCCTTTCAAAGCTATTTAGCTCTTCTTGCGTAGCCATCACCCAATCCGGATCATCGAGAGCTTGCTCAACCTTGAGAGGTTCCAAAGAGGAGACAAAAGAGTAAAATTGACAAAAATTTGCCAAATGTGAATGAGTAGTTACCCCCTTTCGAAGACTCCCAAGTATGTTATCAACGGGATGATCTCTTTGAATTGTTTGCCTCAATCTTGGGTGTTCTGTGGCTTCTTGTTGGCCTGCTTGGTCACCATACTCATAGTCTTCAAATATAGGTTGTAGGTTCATTGGGCTTGCTGGTGAGCAGCTTGCTGCTGCCTCTCTGTGGGGAGCGTCAGTGCCGCTGTCTGGTCCGGCAGTGCTAGGGTCTAGCACTGCTGCTGGACTAGGCAACACTGCTGCTCCATCTTCTTCAATCCTAGGAGCAGTAGCTTCAACATCTTGGGATCCCACCTCTGTGGCCTTGCCTTCTTGTGGTCTAATGTCACCAATGGTCATGTTCTTGATTGCTTCACATGGTGGTTCCTCATTTCCTACAACACTTTGATCAATTTGCTCTACTTGAGAGCCATTAGATTCATCAAATGTCACATCTATCGCGATTTCAATTTTCCCTAAGGTCTTGTTGAATACGCGATAGGCATGCTCATTTGATCCATAACCAAGAAGAAAACCTTCATCAACTTTAGGTGTAAACTTAGAGGTTTTGGGCTTTTTATTAAGTATGAAACACTTGCACCCAAAAACTCTAAAGTATGACACCTTTGGTTTGTTACTGGTTAGAAGCTCATATGAGGTCTTCTTCAAGATCTTGTGTAAGTAGAGCCGGTTGATTGCATGGCAAGCGGTGTTGACGGCTTCGGCCCAAAAGATATCCGAAGTCTTGTACTCATCTAGCATTGTCCTTGCCATGTCAATGAGTGTCCGGTTCTTCCTCTCTACTACACCATTTTGTTGAGGGGTGTATGGAACTGAAAACTCATGCTTGATGCCCTCATCATCAAGAAACTCCTCCACTTGAGTGCTCTTGAATTCGGTTCCATTGTCACTACGAACTTTCTTGATTTGGAAACTGAATTCTCTTTGTGCTCTTCTAATGAAGGTTTTCACCTTATCTTGCACTTGTGCATTATCATACATGAAAAACACCCAAGTGAAACGAGTAAAATCATCAACAATAACTAAACCATGTTTGTTACCGACAATGCTAAGGTAGGCCACCGGCCCAAAGAGATCCATGTGAATTAGCTCCAAAGGTTGCTTGGTGGAGACAATGCTCTTTGGTGGGTGAGGTGCACCTACTTGCTTTCCGGCTTGGCATGCACTACAAATTCTATCTTTCTCAAAATGAACATGTGTTCCTCCAAGAATGTGTTCATCCTTTAGGAGTTTGGCCAAGTTCCTCATCCCAACATGAGCTAGTCTACGATGCCTTAACCAACCCATGCTAGACTTTGCCACTAAACAAGTCTCAAGCTTAGCCTTACTTTTGTTGAAATCAACTAGGTAAAGCTTGCCCTTCAAATGACCCGTAAAGACAATAGAGGAATCCTCCCTCTTAAGGACTTCCACACCCTTATCCGTAAAGAGACAATTGTAGCCCATCTCACACAATTGAGAAACGAACAACAAGTTGTAACTCAACGAATTTACATGTAAAACATTTGAGATAGAATGATCAAGAGTTATAGCAACTTTACCAAGACCAATTACTTCCCCTCTAGAGTTGTCACCAAACATGATATTCTCACTTGCATTTGAAGTTGGAGAATATGATGAGAACATACTCTTCTCTCCGGTCATATTGTTGACACAAAAAGCGTCAGATCCGCGAACACCTCGGGCTTATACCCGAAATCGATATCCAAGGTGTGCCAGTTGATTTGACCAGTTAATCAACAAGGACGATAACTAGAACAACGATGAACGAGACGACGGCGATGCACCCGGACGTCAAGGCTCAGATTGCTCAAAACGCGGAACTCGCAAGGTTGACAGAGATCTTGTAGATGCAACCCGTCGAAACTTGTAAGAAATCGTAGATAAACTAGAGCTAGTACGATAAAAGTAGAATTGCTAGAAAAAGTAGATGAAAATAATAGATGTATTTGATTGATTGTATATATTTTTACAGCACTTCTAGGTACCTATTTATACCCCGGCAAAGGGAGTTGTAGATAGATACGACTCAAACTTTTCTAAACAAAACTCCTATTTTTAAGGAAATAAATGACTCGTATAAGAGTCGGACTCCACCATAACATTAATACCTATTTTTAAGGAAATAAAATGATTCGTGCAAGAGTTAGACTCAAACTATAAAAATCACCAGTTTCCATATCTGTCTTCTCTTTGATGAAGCTTTTCATCGGCAGATTTCTTCCAATCTGCAACCTTCTTCTAAGGCCATCGACAGTTGTATACTCATGTCAGCCTCGTCATCCTGCGCTCATCGACAATATCTCCTCATTGGCAACACATCCCGATCGCCAATACTCTACTCCCATTGGCAACTTGCTTTCACTAATCAACCCCTATCGGCAACAAATCTGCTTTATCACTCATATTCCATTGGCAACAAACCTTTATCCTCATCGACAGCATTCTCACTCTTGCTTTGCTCCTACTGACTTCCTCGATCAAACTCCCACTGGCAACAAATCTATGCTTCATTCGTGCTCCAATTTTACCCTCATCGGTAATTTCATCCGATGACCTTCCGATACCAACAGAGAACGGCTACCGATCAACATGAATCTTAGCCTACTCGACACATGCCGAAAAACGGTGTCAACACATGCCCCCCAATTTCAGAGTATAAAATATTTTATGCGCCAAAATTTCCTTTACTGCAATCTTCTCTTTCAAGGCACTTGCACGAATTCCTCAATTACCGCGCAAATCCACTACCCTACCCTTCCATATCTTTACTCAGTGCAAAGAAAACTCCAAAAATGCCTCTGGTATCCCCAGGCCTATAAAAATCACCATCATCCAATCTATTCTTTACCGCGAGCTCACATTTTCATTCACCCTCATTCCCTCATTTCACCGGCGCCTCTGAAGAACACTCCGGCGATCTTCAAGCAGCAGCATCTCCTTTGTCAAGTCAAAGACAAGAGATCCACCTAAAGATGGTAAACCGACTGTCATAAAACTCCAAAACTTGTAATCGGCAAATCTTAATCCTTTCCTTTTCAGGCCCAAGACTCCCCAAACAGCCTGTTCTCTTTCGCCATCAACCTCCCGGACGATGTTGACAAAGAGGAAAGCTCCGTCCAAGCTTCAACCGCTATATCGGCAGAAGTAAAATCCAAGCTTGAAGCCCTGCTCTCCCTACTGCAACAAAGCACATCCCAACTAGTCCAAGATTCTAGTGCAGTAAGGGTAGCGTTTAGGGAAATTCAAGACCAACTGCCTACCGATGTTGAAGAATTACTTTTTCAAGCGGCATTTCTCGAGAGCCGACAGCTACAATATCGAAAAGCTTCACGCCGTATTGCTGATAGAGCTGCTCAGGCGGAACTCGAAGAAGAAATATTCAAGTTCAAACAAGTCGCGGATGAGAAGCACAAGGATATCGGCCACTTAGAAGCTTCCAGCGTCGAGCTCGAACAAGAAATCTCTCGTCTGTCGGCGAAAAAGGAGGAACTGCTGGCAGAGCTAAATAAAGTTGATGAAGCTTTAAACTCAGCTAACCAGAAAAAGACTCAACTACCCAATGCCACCAAAATCATACAATAAGAGAGGGATGCTGCTGCCCGCGAGACTCTGATGCTGAGGAAGAAAGTCAATGTAACACCCAAAAATTTGCATCGTTTTGAAATAGATTAAAATTTATTTAATTATGTTATATTGCTATGCATTGAACTTATTTAAGCTCCAAACGTTTTGGGTAAATTAAAAATTGTCATATAGGAACGTGAGTGAGCATTCATGCTGGTGCATTTCTGTTTTTAAGTTGAGTGGTTTGAAAAAGTATTCAAATCTTCTTTTCAAATTTCATTTGAAATTTATTTGCAAATTCAATTTCTGGAATTGGAAAATCTCTTCTATTCTTCTTTCTCCTTTTTATACCCTTCTGGCCCAATTTCTTTTTGCTGCAGGCCTTTTTCCCCTCCCTTTTCCTCACCTCGGCCCAGAGAAAACCGCCAGGGGCCTCCTCATCTTTTCCCTCGCGTGGGCCGGTTTGCCCCCACGGCCCAGCTCTGCATTCAGGCGGGTGCCGCCTTCCCTTTCTCCTTGTTCCGCTAACGAGGATGGCCCGTGTGACAGCCCCCTTTCTTTCTCTCCCTGTGACGCTGCCCATCTGGCCCCACTAGTCAGCGCCCTTCTCTTCCCCGATCTCCTTTCCTCTTGCCGAACCCGAGCAGGGGACAAACTCCCCTTCCGAATCCTCCCCAATCTCTATTTTCCTTGGGATTTCCTTCCTTAATCCGCGCGGGATAGATCTCCTTGGAGCTTGCCTATTTCTACCGCCCCCAGAAGTCCCAGCTAATCGCCCTGGCCATGCTCTAGACCCACCCGCGGCGTTTCCCGAGCACAAGCTCGCTGCCACCGCCATTAACGGCCGCTCGAGTTCCTCTGTCCACGCCTAGCCTTCATCTCTCTTCGGGACAAGGTAAGGATCCCCGCGAACCCTTCCCTCTTCTTGGTTTCGCGGATGCATGACTGCGTTGCCTCGCCACCAAACACAGGGACCCCGGAGCCGCTTCGCTTCGTTGTCGGGCTTCTCTGCCCCTTCACCGCCCTAGCGCAGCACCGGGGTGAGCTCGCAATCTTTCCCTCTCCATCCCGGACCTCTCGGTTCGTTTTCTGGTGGCCCGAGGGCCCTAACGCCTTGCGCCGCCGACCTCCGCGCCGGCGTCCATGGTGAGCCACCACGTCAGCTCTGTCTCCGGCCGACGCCTCTGTTTCCCCCCCCCCTTTCTAATCTCATCTATCGAATCCCGATCGGACGAATCTGATAACCCGATACCCCTTCGCTCTGGAATCTTGCTAAAGAGCCCCTGGAAAGATTCCAGTCTCAACCCGCGCTCCTTTGGCGTATTCCCAGAACGCGCTTTCTTCTTCCAAAAGCGTATTTCTTCTCGGGCATAATTCAATTTGTTTTAAAATGAAAAATCCTAATTACAGAATTGCCATTTGAATTCAAAACCCCATATCTTCCTCATTTTAAATCCTTTTTGACCCGTTCAAATTGCGTTAGGCTCGTAATAAAATTCTCTTTATGTTAATACCACTGTTAGTTACTTTTGAAAAAGTTCAATTTCGTGATTAGATTTACATTAATACCTTTCTATAGAAAACCCTGTTTAATTCGTCTTCGTCGTTCTAGCTTCGTTTTTCGTGAACGAAACATCGATGTGATCGTAGCGATGCGTAGATTGTTTTATAAACTTTTTATCTTATTTTATTACTGTTGGTGTACTATTCTAATCATAGCTTTGTTTGCTTCGTGTATGATTGCCGTTGGTTGAATGGTGTTGCTTGTTGATCGGTATAGACGTTGAGCTTCCCGTTGAAGAGCCGGAGTTTTTCCTTGATCAAGATCAGCAGGATCAGCAAGAGTTCTTCAAAGAAGGCAAGTATAACATGGTATTATCCTTGTTGTCCTATTCACAATTAATATAACTCATATGCATGAAATTCCTTGCTTACCTTAGTTTGATCCTAGTGATTGTTATCCTGATTACCTTGACACCTATGATTTGATCCACCATATATGATTAGCATTGCTAGTGCTCATACCAGATGTACATGATCTTAATTGTTAATGACTATATGCAATAATGGTAAAACTTGCTTTTTAGCAACATATGATTATAGGAGCTTATCTATCGGCAAAATCTAGGATATACAGTACAACCATGAGGGCTATATGGCTCTGGCTTTAGCTCAGTATGGGGACCTTTTCTAGCTTGTTCAGTGGTTACCGTTACGGCGCGAAAGGGGTGTGCCGAGACGGGTATAGTGTGGTTCCTAATCTTTGGGCCAGCCGCGAAGGAGTGTGACCGTGGACAGGTTGGCTCTATATCTCCTTGCCATGGAAACCTGGCGGCCCTAACTTGTTAGACGAACCCTTGAAAGGTTTCATAGTGTACCCTGCCCGCTCACCTCGGTAGTGTTTTGGGAGTCATGATCCCGGGCATATGGGCAAACACGACTCGTGGGTAAAGTTGTACACCTCTAATCAGAGTTAATAAATTATCATGATAGTCGTGCTCATGGACACGAGCGGCTCAGAAAACTCACAGAATTATTGGGTTCTTATTTCTATGTGGCTTATGCAAGTGTTATTTATTTATTGTATATCATTGTCATTTACTTTATGATCATGGATATTTGAGCTTTTGCAATTTACTTTGGCAATTGTTGATGTTGATATGAATTTGATCTACTTAAAATGCTCACCGCTATGAACCATGCATACCCTTTTGAGCTTCATGAACCCCGTGTTATATTTGTTGAGTACGTTTGTGTTCACCCTTGCATTCAAACAACACAGATGAAGATTGGGTTGATGATTGCCGCAATGAGTACTAGTCTTGGAGTCAACTAGTCAACCAATCCCTTTGGAGCTTCCGCAGTTAGTCTCGTTAGTTAAAGTTTATTTGTTTCAGTCTATGTAATGAATATTTATTCGCTATGTAATAAACACTGTGTTGGTACTTTTATGATTTGTCAACTCATGTGTGCGACTTTTCCTGGGGTGCACATGAGCCTTTTATGCACTTGTTTTTGTTCTTGAAAACGAGTGTGACAGTCAAGCCAATTGAGGGCATTGCCGATGACGATGCCAGGGAGTTAGAGGAAGCGGACCAAATTCGCCTGCGTGTGATATCATCTATCCAATCCTTGTTGTAATTTGTTATGTCGGCAACCGTGAACCTCACACTTGATTTTTCTTGTAATATAACGTTAATACACTTTCTGCCGATGTTCTGTATAACCTTTCCTACATCGGCATTTAAACCGGTATTGCTTTTATGCATCCACCCAAATACTAGGGTAATATTTCTTTAAGTATTTATCGTTGATTACTCTGGGAAACGCAACCCCTTAGAGGGTTTCCAAAATATAAGCATTGCCAGGAATAGACTGACTTATCCGAAAAGGACCTTCCCAATTAGGTGACCACTTTCCAAATTTTGAATTCTTAGTTCCAATCGGTAAAATCAGCTTCCATACCAAATCACCATCGGCAAATTCCTTCACCTTTACTTTCTTGTCATACCATCTGGCAACCCTCTTCTTATTTTCTTCTATGCTGATCAGAGCTCTCAACCGATGACTCGCTAAATCCTCTAACTCATCCTTCATAAGAGTATCATAGTCATCGGCTGTTAATTGGTCCTGGGAAGTCAATCGTCTAGAACCAGTTTTAATCTCCCACGGTAAAACAGCATCATGGCCATAGACCAATTGATACGGCGAAACTTTAGTTGCACCATGACATGCCATCCGATATGACCACAAAGCTTCATTTAGCACTATATGCCACCGCCTAGGATTTTCTTCAATCTTACGCTTGATGAGTTTAATTACTCCTTTATTGGTTGCTTCAGCCTGACCATTAGCTTGAGCATAATAAGGAGAAGAGTTTAAAACCTTAAACCCTATACCGACAGCAAACTCATCAAATTCTCCTGATGTAAACATCATTCCTTGATCAGTTGTAATGGTTTGAGGAATACCAAATCGGAAAACAATATGCTCTTTCACAAAGTCTATCATGTTTGTCGATGTCACCTTTTTTAAAGGGATAGCTTCAACCCACTTCGTGAAATAATCGGTAGAAACAAGTATAAATTTATGCCCCTTACTGGATGGCGGATAAATCTGGCCGATGAGATCAATAGCCCATCCCCTAAATGGTCACGGCTTGATTATAGGATTCATTGCCGATGCAGGTGCTCTCTGAACATTTCCAAACTTCTGACAATCTTGGTATCCTTTAAAGTAACTGAAGCAATCTTCAAGGATTGTCGGCCAATAATATCCATTCCGCCTAATCATCCACTTCATCTTAAATGCCGATTGATGTGCTCCACACACTCCTTCATAGATCTCACCCATCAGTTCTTTCGATTCCTCTTTACTAAGGCATCTGAGCAAAACTCCATCAATTGTACGATAATACAATTCATTATCAAGGAGCACATACTTGATGGCCTGAAACCTTAGACGTCTTTCAACCTTCCTAGATGGATCTCTTAAATAATCGACAATTTCTTTTCTTCAATCATCGGCAACCATTACCGATGTCATTATTTCCTGAATCGGTCGATACCCTAAAGCGTATTGTGCTAACCGGTTAGCCTCTTCGTTATGCAATCTGGGAATGTGTTCAAGGCGGTATTCTTTAAATTCTTTCAATAATTGCAAACACTTTTCATGGTGTACAATTAAAGCTTCACTTCAGCATTCATAAATCCCAATCAACTGATTGATTACTAACATAGAATCACCAAAGACCTCAACAGCATCGGCATGCACCTCCCTGAGCAATTCCAATCCCTTAAGCAAAGTCTGGTATTCAGCCTGATTGTTTGTTGAAGCAGCAACAATCGGCAACGAGATTTGATACTTCTGTCCTCGAGGTGAAATTAAAATAATACCGATACCTGCTCCTTCCTTACATGTAGATCCATCAAAGAACAAAGTCCAAGGAGCAATCTCCACGGAAATCACCGCACCGCAATGCTGAGTAACAAAATCGGCCATTACTTGACCTTTAACTGCTTTAGCCGATTCATACCTCAAATCAAACTCTGACAGTGCCAAAACCCATTTACCGATCCTCCCACTCAATATCGGCATTGACAGCATATACTTAACCACATCATCTTTACATATGACAGTGCATTCAGCCGATAGTAAATAATGCCTCAGCTTAATACAGGAGAAGTAGAGACATAAGCACAATTTCTCGACGGTCGAATACCTGGTTTCAGCATCCACCAATCTTCTACTCAAATAATAAATCACACGTTCCTTCCCTTCAAATTCTTGGATCAGGGCTGACCCGATAGCATTGTCATCGACAGACAAATATAACCTGAAAGGCTTCCCGTGTTGAGGCGAAACCAGGACTGGAGGATTCACCAAATATCTTTTAATTTCTTCTAAGGCTGATTGTTGTTCTTCTTTCCACGCAAATTCCTGACCGGCTTTTAGCTTCAGCAATGGACTAAAAGATTTAATCTTCCCAGACAAGTTAGATATAAATCTTCTAATGAAATTAATTTTGCCGATCAATGATTGCAACTCAATCTTGTTTGTGGGAGCAACCACCTTATTAATTGCATCAATAGATTTTCTACCGATTTCTATACCTCTCTGATGCACCATGAAACCCAAGAATTGGCCTGCCGATACACCAAACGCACACTTATTAGGATTCATCTTCAACCCATGTTCCCTTGTGCACTATAAAATTTTCCTTAAATCGGCGAGATGTTTCCCAAAATCCTTGGATTTGACCACCACGTCATCAATATAGATTTCAACTATCGTGCCGATGTATTTGTGAAAAATGAAGTTCATTGCTCTTTAGTAGGTAGCACCAGTGTTCTTCAAACCAAAAGTCATCACGACCCACTCGAACAAACCAACATGACCTAGACATCTAAAAGCAGTCTTGGATATATCTTCTTCAGCCATGAATATCTGATTATATCCAGCATTACCATCCATAAAACTAATGATTTGATGTCCAGCAGCAGCATCAATTAATAGATCGGCAACTGGCATCGGATAACCATCCATCGGCGTGGCCTTGTTGAGATTCCTGAAATCAATGCAAATATGAAGTTTCCCATTTTTCTTATATACAGGAACCACATTAGAAACCCATTCGGCATGCCGACATTGTCGAATAAACCCAACCTCAATTAACTTTGTAATCTCAGCCTTAATATCAGGTAATACCATAGGATTGCATCGGCGCGCAGGTTGTCGATGTGGTTGGAAACCAGACTTAATAGGCAACCGATGTTCGACTATTGATCGGTCTAAACCAGGCATCTCTGTATAATCCCAAGCAAAACAATTTTTATATTCTTTTAATAAGTCAATCAATTGTTGCTTACATTGGGAATCTAACTTAGCACTAATAAAAGTAGGACTATGCTTACTACCATCGCCGATATCTACTTCTAATAAATTATCGGCCGATGTGAACACCTGCCCAAGTTTTCCATCATCGGCGAACTGATCCATTAAAACTCTTCTTCAGGACCGACCGCTTGGATCGGTGTAATTCTGTAGTTAGCAACCTTGAGGAACTCTGTATCCTAGGCTTCTCCTGATATGCACCTGGTTTGCTCATAGTTTTCTGATTCTGCCGACGCAACAATTGACGGGGTTTCACTTCGGACGACCTCAATCTTGTCTCCAACCCACTGCACAAGGCTTTGGTGCATTGTGGAAGGAATGCAGCAATTAGCATGGATCCAATCCCTCCCCAAGAGCAAGTTGTAGGTGCCCTTGCCACTGATCACAAAAAACGTCGTCGGCAAAGTTTTACTGCCGATGGTCAACTCAACGCACACTGCTCCCATAGCTGGTGACACATTGCCTTCGAAATCTTTGAGCTTCATGTCTGTTTTGACTAAGTCTTGGTCACCTTTCCCAAGCTTCCTGAATGTGACGTATGACATTATATTGATTGATGCCCCGCCATCCACCAGCATTTTTAACACTGGCTGCCCATCTACTTTGCCTTTGACAAACAAGGCCCTCAAGTGCTGCCTTTCATCATCGGCAGGCTTTTCAAAGACAGTTGCCATCGGGTCCAACACCAACTATGCCATCTCAGTAGCCTCTTCCTCATCATCAGCGGGCGCCATAAATTCCATCGACAATATAACAACCATGTTGATTTCTGCCGATGGATCTCTATCCTTGCGTTTTGGCCTCCACTGCTTAATTGGAGATCTTTCCCTTGAAGGATTTTCACCGTGATACAAGTCTTCTTAGCATTCGTGTTGGATCCTTCTTTTCTGAGTCTTTGTCAGACCCTTAGGGCACCATTGAGGAAGCCTAGTCTTCCAAACAGGTTGGTATTGTTTCTCATTGCTTGTATCTGCACCACCCCTCATGTTTGGACCCCTAGAGAATATCTCCTCGTCAGGCACTCTTGAATTAGCCATCTCTTCAAGCTCTTCTTGACCAACGCGCCCGCCAAGCCTGTCATGTACGCTGAGCTTGCCCCCCAGCCGATCATGCGTTGATCTCTTTTCTCTGATCGGCCTGCTATAGTTTGATGCCCGATCGTCAAAACAAGGTTTCTTTTTTGATCGATGAGTAGGGTAGTGCCCATTGCATTCAAGGCAATTATCGGTAGTGGGTAGCTTAATTCCTTCTTCCCAGCAATGAACAAAGAAGGGACATCTCCAGTGATCTTTATGCCGATGCCACTCTTGGCGCCTTTCTTCCTCCTGCTGCCGATATCGCTCTTCCTGCGATTGCCGATAATCTTGCCGTGGCCGCCTATGCATGATTATAACGCCTTGGGATCTCCTAGCATTGCTGCTTTCATCGGCAACCCTCTTGCCTCTTCTGTCATCGGCAAATCCTCTTCCTTTTACTTCATGCGCGGCTATTTGATGTTCAGGATCCACCAACGCACTTTTGTTGGCAGCTTCCAATGTCAGCACTTTAGTTTTTCCACTAGCTTCCACCATGTTATTTGGAAACGGGTGTTGGTCGATCTTCATTGGTTTTTGGGCTTTGGAATTTTCAAACTTAATTCGCCCAGATTCAATTTCTGACTGCAACTGCTGCCTAAAGACTTTGCAATCATTGGTACTGTGCGAAGTTGCATTGTGCCACTTGCAATACATGATCCTTCTAAGCTCTTCGGCCGATGGAATTACCTGGTTAGGCGCCAGCTTAACCCGCCCTTCTTGAAGCAATAGATCAAACATCCTATCGGCCTTGGTGATATCAAAGGTGAATCTCTCAGCTTCTTTCTAGCCAAACGGACAGGATACCGGCTTCTTATCTTTTACCCATTCAACAGCGCCGATACTTAGCTCCTCATCTGACTCAGAATCTTCTTGCTCAGCGAAGGACACCTTCTTATTCCAAGTCTTTCTATGCTCGAAAGCTTTAACATCATGATCGGCAATTCTCTGCACGAGATGGCTCCAACTTTCAAACTCCTGAGACGCATATTTATCCTTGATATGCGGAAGTAATCCTTGGAAGGCCAAATCTGCCAATTGTCGATCATCAAGCACCAAGCTGTAGCACCTGTTCTTTATGTCTCGCAACCTCTGGATGAAGCTTTCCACCGATTCGTCATTACGCTGCCTCAACTTAACCAAATCGGTAATCTTCTTCTCATGTACGCCAGTGAAGAAGTATTTATGAAACTGCTTCTCCAGATCGACCCAAGTGATCACAGGATTTGGAGGTAGTGAAATGAACCATGTGAATGCCGACCCAGATAATGACGACGAGAACAATCTCACCCTCAATTCATCTCTACTAGCTGCCTCTCCGCACTGGATAATGAAGCGGTTGATGTGCTCCATAGTTGATGTGTCATCTTAGCCAGAAAAATTTGTGAAATCCGACACCTTGTACTGATTTGGGAGAGGAATCATATCATATCCTGGAGGGTACGACGTCCGATAAGAATATGTATTAACCTTAGGTTTGATGTCGAACTGCTCTTTCATCACTTCGGCAATCTTATCAGTCCAGTATGCATCTTGATCTTGCCGATGCACTTGCGGAATGTTGATCGGCTGCACTGGATGATATACCTCCTCATATTTTTGTGGCAGATAGGCCGGAGCAGCTGGTGCAGGTGCAGTATTAGCCCGCTGAATATTGTACATCGACTGATTTGCCGATGGACCACTTTGAACGCCCATTGGGAAAGACTGAGGCATTACATTCATCGGTTGATGTGTCGATGCCCCACTCTGAGGGTTTTCTAGGTACTGATACCCAGGTTGTACTACCTGTTGTTGGATCGGTGTTGGTCCAGTCCATCCAGGATTATAAGTCATTGGCATGTAATTTGCCGATGGTTGATAGCTAGCTGGTGCCTGTTGCTCTTGCATTCTAGAGTAGTCAACAAATTGGCCACCTTGATGCGCGGATACTCCAGCTTGAGGATTTACCACTGCCATGGGTTGACTTGCAGCTATGTGGCCTTATTGCATCTGTAAAGAACTTGTCGATGGTGGCATAAGAGGCACTTTGGGTATTGCCACTTGAAGATCTTCCGACGGCAATTGCACAGTTGGGGAAGATGTAGCATAATGCATCATAGGGATCATCGGCTGCGAAGGCATTGCCGATGCCATGGGACCCTTCCATGTTGTATTGTTACTTTGGATCAGATTAGAATCAACAGATGGATTTGGAGGCATACCGTATCCCCACCAGTTAGCGGGAGTTGGCTGACTCTTAGTTGCGGATTCTGACATTGCCGATGCCACCAGATCTGTATTCAATCGAGTGAAACTTTCAGGGCTCGATCTTGGCGGCGTAACCTCATCGGCAAATGGGCCCACAGGTTGGGAAGATGCTGTTGGATCCGCCGATGGGTTTGCAATAGATGCCGATCTAGGTTGATGATACGCTGGACCAACATACTAGGGTGCTTGTCCTTCCTTGAAAGATTGCATAACAGCATTGTATACAGTATTGGATAGCACACTGGAGTGGGTAATTAATGCCTGATTTAGTGCAGAATTAACCATCTCCTGTAATTTACCCGGATTGGCGTCGAAAGTGACCTGTCGTGGCAACGGCGGATCTTGCTTCTGGATAGCTTCGCCACTCCTATTTAGGCTGAAGGATTTTAGATACAACTGCTTGTACTCCTCCATAGCCTGCTCCATAGCCTGCTTCTGATCATCTTTCAGATTCGCTTTGGAGACTTCGATGACATTGCTTGGATTGATCCCAGTATTCTCCATGAGATTGAATCGGTCCCACCGGGTGTGCCAAAAGAGGTGTTGACACAAAAAACGTTAAATCCACGAACACCTCGGGCTTATACCCGAAATCGATATCCAAGGTGTGTCAGTCGATTTGACCACTTAATCGACAAGGATGGTAACTAGAACAACGATGAACGATACAACGGCGATGCGCCCGGACGTCAAGGCTCAGATTGCTCAAAATGCGGAACTCGCAAGGTTGACGGAGATCTTGTAGATGCAGCCCGTCGAAACTTGTAAGAACTCGTAGATAAACTAGAGCTAGAACGATAAAAGTAAAATTGCTGAAAAAGTAGATGAAAATAATAGATGTATTTGATTGATTGTATATATTTTTACAGCACCTCTAGGTACCTATTTATACCATGGCAAAGGGAGTTGTAGATAGATACGACTCAAACTTTCCTAAACAAAACTCCTATTTTTAAGAAAATAAATGACTCGTACAAGAGTCGGACTCAACCATAACAGTAATACCTATTTTTAAGGAAATAAAATGACTCGTGCAAGAGTCAGACTCAAAATATAAAAATCACCAGTTTCCATATTTGTCTTCTCTTTGATGAAGCTTTTCATCGGCAGAATTTTTCCAATCTGCAACCTTCTTCTAAGGCCATCGACAGTTGTATACTGACGTCAGCCTCGTCATCCTGCGCTCATCGGCAATATCTCCTCATTGGCAACACATCCCGATCGGCAATACTCTACTCCCATTGGCAACTTGCTTTCACTAATCAACCCCTATCGGCAACAAATCTGCTTTATCGCTCATATTCCATCGGCAACAAACCTTTATCCTCATCGGCAGCATTCTCACTCTTGCTTTGCTCCTACTGACTTCCTCGATCAAACTCCCACTGACAACAAATCTACGCTTCATTGGTGCTCTAATTTTACCCTCATTGGTAATCTCATCCGATGACCTTCCGATACCAACAGAGAACGGCTACCAATCAACATGAATCTTAGCCTACTCGACACATGCCGAAAAACGGTGTCAACACATATGATTTGTACATCCGCTATCAAGCACCCAACTTGATCCACCGGAGGAGTATGCCTACAAAAAAATTTAGTTCCTAGATTAGGTCCCCAATTGATCTTGGGGCCTTGCATGTTAGTAACAACAATTTTGGGAACTCAAACATTCATGCTTCTCTTATCATGTTTCTCATCACCTATAAATTCGATAATGACTTTACCACGGTCATTACATTTCAACACATAGCAAGATGATAAGCTTCCTTGGGGTGACCTTGCCTTTGGTTGATATGCAAATTTGTTTTTAGCCACCCAGATTGAATCCTTGGGTTTCTGAGAAACCTACTTTTGCCTGGGCGCCCTCTTGGCATGGACTTGAGCTTGATCAGGTGAAGCACTGGTAGCCTTCCCTTTAGTGGGGCGCGGCACTGCCGACCTGGAGCCCGGCACTGCCGCGGTCTGTGCAGGCTGATCTGCACCAATGCTTCCCTTCTTCTCAAACTTGACACACTCAATGCCTTTCATTGTTTTTCTTCCATTGGTTTTACCTCCTTGAGTGTGTCCAAGTCCATCCTTGATGGATGGATGTCTTTCATCCTTGTATTGGATTTTCTTTGGCTCAACTTTGTCTTTGTCATTTTTGCTAGAAACCGAAATGACATTGTTGAGCCTAGCTATCTCTTTCTTCATGGCCTCCATGTTGGCAAGGTTAGTGGAATAATCATTCAAATCAAGATTATAACATTTTCTACATCCTTGACTAGTGGAGGGAGAAGAGGCATCATTTGCCTTAGAGAGATGTGAGTTGCCCTCCCAAAGAAGGTTATATTGTGCCTCAAGCTCTTGATGCTTTTCAACTAAGCCACAATGCTTTTTCTTGAGGTCACTACAATCCTTCTTAGTGAGGGCATGAGCTTCTTGTTCCTTGGCCAAGGCCTTGGTCAAAGAGCTCACCTCACTCCTATCTAATGCAAGAGCTTCCTTACTAGTAATGTAGAGATCCTCTTGTTTGATAAGAGTCTTTTCTCTAGATGCCAACTCAGCCTTGGTTGCCTCTAATTCATCCATTAGGTTAGCAATGAAGATTTTGGTCTTATTATCCATGTTTTTAGTTATGGTATCAATTTCTTCATCACTAGAGCAATCACTAGAATCACTACTAGAGATATCATTAGGGGAAGGAGTTATGGGTTTCAGTTTTGGTTGTACCTTCTCACCCTTTGCCATGAGACAAATGTGAGGAGAGTTTTCATCATCATCGAACATGTTGTTGAAGAGCTTTGGTGAAGTGGATGACATGTGAATTGTAATGGTTGCCATCTCTTCATCTTCACTTGAGCTCTCTACCATTGAGTCCCATTCATGCCCAATGTGTGCTTCACCCACATATTTTTTGCTCTTCTTGTGGTCACCTTTGTCTTCTCTCTTGATTTTTCCAAACTTGTTATCTTTCTTCTCATTTGGGCAATCAGCAATGAAATGCTCGGTGCTACCACAATTGTAGCAAGTTCTTGATTTCTTGTTTGAGAACCTTCTCCTTATGAGCTTGTACCCATTTCTCTTTATGCCCTTGTTGAATCTCTTCATGAATAGGGCCATGTCATCTATCTTCTCACATTGCTCATCTTCACTTTCACCATCACTTAATGGTGTAGCTTCGGGTTCATACTTGATGGTCTTGATTAATTGAGCTTTGCTTGAAGATGCTTGCTTGCTGTTTTTGGAACAGCTAGGGGCTGATCTTCTTGTGCTCTTGTTGGATTTGAGAGCCACTTCTTTGATCTTCATCCCCTCCATCCTTGCTTGCATCTCGCTAAGCTTCTTTCTCTCAAGTGCTTCTTCTCTTTGCAAATCAAATGTGATTATTCTTCCAAGCACATCACTTGGGGTGAAGTATTCAAACTTCTTCTTATCTCTAATCAATGTCACCACGGTCCCATTCCTTGGAGAATAGGCTTCAAGCATGATCTTGACAACCTTGTGATCATTGAATTTTTCACCACCAAGTCCTCTTATCTTGCCAACTATAACCATCAATCTATCAAACATTTCTTGTGGCCCTTCACCTTCATTGATCACAAACCGGTTGAGCTTGGCCATGAATAGATCAATCTTGGACTGCCTTACTTTGCTCACACCCTCATGCGCAAGGTGCAAGGTGTCCCATATCTCCTTGGCAACCTCCAAGCCCATCACCTTGTTGTACTCATCACCATCCAATGCACTTAGCAACACACTAGTTGCTTGTGCATTGAGTTGTATGCAACGAAGCTCGGTGGTGGTGGGGCTTATAGAATCCACTGGAGGATCACATCCTCTATGGACAATCTCCCAAGCACCGAGGTGAAGAACTACAAGATAAGCTTTCATCAAGTGTTTCCACTTGAGAAAGTTAGTCCCATCAAAATGAGGCAATTTGCCCGCGGGTACATGAAAGAAAGGCTTATGTTCATGATTAGAAATAGATGAATAATTGAAGGATACGGTGAAGTATTTCTTGTTGCCATCATCCCTCTTATTTTCTTTCTTCTTCTCGTTCTTGGAGGCTTGGTATGATACATCATCATCACCATCGGAGCTGCTAGACTCAACCTCCACTTGAGAGGCTTTTTCTTTGCTTTTCTTCAGCTCTTCGTCCTTTGCTTTGAGCTCCTTCTTTAGCTGCCTCACTTCTCTTCTATGGAGTTTCTCGGCAAGTTTCAAGCTCTTAGCTTCATTGATTGCATCTTCTTATTTTTGCAGTCTTTTTTCTTCTCTTCTAAGTCTTCTTTCTTCCTTCCTTTTTGCTACTTCTCTCTCGGACATGCCAACGGTGGTCAAGTATTTGTCCGTTGCCACACTTCCATCGCTGTTGTCCGTGGAGTGCAAATCCACATCCTTGGGGTCAACAACTTTGACACTACCCTCTTTGACCATTATCTCACACGGTTAAGTGCTTAATGAGGTAACCTTGCTCCGATACCACTTGTAAGGACCTGATAAGCCTAGACGGGGGGTAAATAGGCCTGTTTAAAATAAAACTCAAAGCTTCTGTCAGTACAGGCGCAGCACTGCCGCGGCTGCCCGGCACTGTTGGACTCTAGGCCGGCAGTGTTGGTCAGCTGGACAGACTCTTGCACAATTCAAAAACTATAATGGATATGGAAATTCTGCTTGAATCAAAACCTTCCTAGAGGTGTAGGGAACCTCTAGCACCACTTGAAAGTGGTAGCAACACACCCACGGCGTAGATCGGGTCCAAACCCTAGAAATCAACTTGAGAGCAATGTATATCAAACCAAAGAGACAATCACAAGTTGACACAAGATGTGACCCGTGGTTCAGCTCGCCACCAAGGCTTGCCTACGTCCACGTTGTTGAGGTGCGCCACACAAGGCTCAAACTCACCACAAAGGTTAGCTCTTTCCTCGGTCTCAAGTCAAGAGAGTGAACTTTTGAGATGAGGGGAAATGTATTAGCAATATGGGGTGTTACAAACCTCCCTAGATTGCCACACAAAGGAGGCAAGCTCAACGGCGATGCCTAGCTGGCTAGGAGCAAAGCTCCAAGAGTAATGAACTCAAACCGCCGGCCACCACGCAAAAGCAAATGCTTGTAGGAGTTGAAGATCCGAGGGAGAAGCTTCTTATCAAGCTTGGAGGCTCAATCTCTCAAAGATTTGAGTGGAAATCAGTGGAGGAGAGAGTTGGAGCAACCAAGGGAGAAAGGGGAGCAAGAAGGGAGATTCTCAAGTCTGCTTTCGAAATGAATCTGAGTGAATGAACAAGTTGACCGTTGGGGGGAGTGAGGGGATAGGGATATACCCCATCACTGCCAACGGGCAGATTTCAAGTCACGGCAGTGCCGGCCTAGAGGCGCGGCAGTGCCGGACTGCGCGGCACTGCCGGCCTGAAGCCCGCCACTACCGGCCTGGCAAAGACAGCAAGAATAACAGATTAGAATAGCTGGTTGTTTTGCCTACTATGTATGTGGAGGTGTATGATGAGTGTATAGATATAGCATTTGGTTCACTTGTTAGCATGCGTGTTGAATCCCTCTTAATAGTACGGCATACCTAACTCAAATTCGACATATAAAAGAAATAAAGTCATTTGAGCTTGTTGCCATGCACTTTTGTAATTTGAGGGGTCCGCCAACCTGTTCATCAACCTCCTTTCTTTCAACCTGCTTGTTACACTTGAAGAGTCTCATTAGTTCTGTAATTATGTTGTCATGTCACCAAAACTCACTTAGAGCTTGATTGCACTTTCATTTGGCCAAAGTGTTTTTTGGACCATGTGTTCATGAACTTGTTTCAATCTCATCAGCTTATCACACAGTCTAATATAATTTATACATAATTCAGCACAGAACATTCCCACAGTGTAATCATCTAACAGAACACAATATATTAGTAGTAGTTTAAACTACCCCACTATACACATGATCTAATGACATCTTAGAAGAGTACTATGGTATTGTCTCTCATGACACCTGAAATTCATAATGTTGTGTACTTTGTATGGCCAAGTAGACTAATATTGTGTAGAATGGACGGGTGCAAAAAAAAACAAGTCATGTTCATAAGCGGTTATCTTCAGTTTTTAGAACTGAACGAAGTGGACAGTGCAAGATTTTATAGTTTGGTATTCTAAAACTTCAACACTGAAAGTTGATAGAAGGATCGATAGGCCTAGCGCAAGAAACCATGATGGTGATATTGGGTAGAATTAACTGGTGCCAAAACCAATTTTTTTTGTTAAACAAAATTGACGATAAGTCGATAACCACACCGATCCGTCATCAAGCATAGTGGAGAATCTGAATTTTTGAAGAACTTGAACGTATAGCTCCATGACTTACAAGTGTCTTTTTTATAAGAAAAAAAAGAATTGTTTATTTACATGAAGGCGCAGGAGCAATACAATCTAAATTGATTGGTGCCACTTTAAAATTTCCTGCCACTTTGACTTGCTGGGTTGGACCAATCTGTTAATGAACCATGGTGCGCTCTGTAAATGCTATTATAGACGGCATGAAGGTCGCGTTGCCGCTCAGAGTTCACATATTCAAGTGTTCTTCTCACCATCCATGACTCCATGAGAGAACTGCTGCCAATATTGCTTTCAAGGTTGAAAAAGCGATCACAGGTCAGATCGTTTAGCTGCATAGACGAACCCATATCAAAGCGGTATTGGAAAGATCAGAGTCCTGAGAAACCATGAAGTGAAGGCACATAGATACAACAAGCCAAGCTACAAAAACACGTCATAATTTTCTCATCTTTTTTTTTCCTTTTTCATAGGCCTTTTCACATGGAGGCAACATAATTCAGCATTGTTAGTTTGAGCATTTCCTAGCTTCAGAGTCAAGACCAAGGTAAACTTTCAGATTCATGCAAGTATTTAGCCTAGAAAGAGATCAGAGTCGGACCCTCTGGCAAAGTTGTTCTAGAAAGTCTGAACACCCAACAAGACTGAACAGCTAGTAAGTATGGCAGTTTGGCACCAACAAGCTACGGTATAACAAATGTTTTAGATCTCTGCAGTAATACGTATAGTAATGCTGTGTCGGGCTGCCGGCACTATATTTTTCCTGATCCTTAAGTCCTCGGTGTTTCCGTTTACTGACCATACTAAAAGTGAAAAAAATGCAGTATTGCTAGAGTGGCTAAAGCATGATCTTATAGTTGGATTAGGATTTTAGAGAACTGATAGTTTGACCAAATATCGTACTGCGTTTAAAGAAGTGGAAATTTGGTTGTTACTAATTGAGATTCCAGAATCTAATCTCCTAAATTTAATTTGATCATTGATGCATCAAGCTACTAAAGAATATAACTAAATTTATTGCAGTCAAAGGCATAGAAAATAGTGTCAGAGGATTTTTTTCGATGACTAAAGCGATCCGGATTGATCGAGAAGAGACAGTACCATGCTCCTCCTGTTCCCTCCCTTTCTGCTCTTCTGGGCATCAGTCACCTTCATCTTTAAGTGTTTATTCTACAGTAGTAGTATTCTACCTATGTTCTCAGTTCTCACCATCTACTATTGTCAGCTTCTCGATTTGATCCACGGGCTTCACTTCTTGCCCAGGCATGTTGGTGCATCCTCCACAATGGAGGCCATCAAAGTGCTCATTGAGGAAGGAGCCAAGCTGCAGATGAAAGGGGATTTGCAGAAGGGGGCGATGGCGGCAGGGACCGCTGATGCTCCAGGTCTGTTGGCTTAACAGCCAACATTCAAGTGGCCAAATGTCGATCAATGACAACACCATCAGAGGTCTGGGGTCGGATTGTGAGCCTGTTATCTTGTAGTCAGCTTAAGATTAGTTGCACCCTGTGTGGCTGTCGGGCTGTCATGCCTTTGTTGTTTTTTACAAATTCAGAAAACCCTGATCGTGCGTCTGCTGGCCCTGTTGCCTTCGACGATTGGTTTGTACCAGATAAGTTGCATGTGCACAGTATGAATCTGAACCATGGCCTGCTGGCTTTGTTGCCTTCGGTCATCATTCAAGAAACTTTGCCATTCGATAAATCTTCAGGTCGACTTCAAGTAGTCTTTTGTTTCCCTCATGACAACAAAAAATTGCAATATCATATGTTGGAACGTCAGAGGGCTAAATGATGGGGCAAAGCGGGCCTCTATTCGCAAACAGATCTTATCCAAGGGCAGGGCGCCTTCAGTAAACTAAGAATCGTGCCAATTTGGAAAGCTCGGGCCGAACCAAAATGCACATTATTTGCATGGACCTTATTACACAGGAAAATCCTCACCGCCAACAATCTAATGAAACGGCAGTGGCCGCATGACCCAATATGCAAACTGTGTGGAGTAGAAGCAGAAACGCCAACACACCTTTGTAAAGATTGTGTGTTCTCGAAACAAGTTTCGTCCATCATCAAACGGTGGCATGGTCTGTCCTTGCTAGACCTGATCACAACAAATGGGTCCTTGCATATTGGCGCAAATGTCGCACGAAGTTTGAAAAGAATCAAAGGAAGAATTTCGATGGAGTCATGATATATTTTTGGTGGAACATATGGAAGGAAAGGAATAGAAGGACCTTCCAAAATACACGTTTACAACCACAGCAAGTGGCTTTAAGATGCAAAGAAGAGATACAACTTTACCAGATGGCGACAAGCTCAAACTTAAGTACAAATCCAAGCTAAATTTTGGTTAGGAGAGTTCTTTTGTGGCCTTCCTGTGGGTTGACTGTATGGTGGTGTTTTTTCTTGAGTTGTCGGTGGGGGGTTTTTTCTTCTTCTCAGTTTTTGAGAGCTATGTAATTAGGGTGGTTTCTCGTTTTTTTTTCTTCATCTTTTTTCGATAGTTGTTTATCTTTGTAAATGTTTGTTTTTTCTCGTCTAATACAAATTCGGCAAAGCTTTTGTCGCCTTTCGAAAAAAAAATGTTGGTGCATCCTTGTGAGATTTGGCATTTTGGCTAACCAGAGGCATGTTGTTTGGAAAAAAAATTCTATGCATATGTCCTGCAAGCAGGCAGCCGTGCAGCACCGATGGGATGTCGTTGATCTATCTTCTGTTTGTCTCCACAGCCGCATGATCTAGTTGACGCTAGCACGATCCAACCGTTGTCCGAAAATTTCGTGCCGAGCAGACGATGCTGCACGGCTGCCTGCCTGCAGCACATATGCATAGAATTTTTTTTGCCCGTAGGCGGTTGGCGGAGAGACAACAACATGCCTGCCTCCTCCATCCTTCATGGGTGTGCGCGTGTGGCGTCCGTCCGTCCCGTGGCATGTTTTGCTCGATAGAAAAGGCAACCCTGTGCCGCTTCCGTCCGCCAAACGCAGGAGACTCCCTCACCTCGGAGCTCAAGCTTGCGCAGGCCGGGGCAACACAAGGGCCAAGGCTAGTCGAATGGAGAGGGACAACAGTGGCAGGGCAAGCAGTGGAGGAGGGTGGGGGTGCAGTGGGCAGCAGGGCAAGCATAGAAAGTAACGAAGGGGATATAGTGTCGTGACTCGTGAGTTCGCTAGGGAAGCGACGGCGAGACGATGGTTGAACGCTGAGCTTTCTGGAAGGGCCACGATACTGAGGCCTGAGACCGACGGCAGATGACAAGCTGGTTCGAGTATCGGACGGTTTAGAAATCAGGATGGCGTGGCACAATAAAATGCAAGAGCTTGAACTCTGAACTCTGGTTTCGAAAGACAAAAGGGAGAGATGTGTAAAATCTAAAGAAGGAAATATAAGAGTTATATCAGACTCTCTAAAAGACAACTCCGAAAAACCCCGAGCAAGCTCCACTCGACTCTAACTCTCACACTTAACTAACTACTAAGAGAGTGGAACTACACTAATCTTTACTTGTAGCTTGAATGATCATGAATGAGAGGGGGTGTGACCGTCTATTTATAGTGGAGATAGAGTAGGGGCTACTCCAGCGCCACGTCAGTAATCTGTGTGTCTTCCATCCTCCTCCCTTGGATCAAACCATCGTAAGATGGATGTATGAGATAGTGCACATGTCCCTTATGCTGCATGGAAGCATGCAAAGGTCGATGGGAGTAGGTGGCACCCCAGAGGGTCCATGGGGGTCGGTCGACCCTCCTATAAATCCTTGGCCCTACCACCTTCTTCTAGAAGGTGTCCCCATGTGTCATGCAGAGTGTAGCTGTCTGTCTTCTGCTAGATCTTTTGTTGTTACTTCGAATCCTGTGACTTCATCTTAAGCCGTTTAAAAAAAGCACAAAATTGATCTAAATGTTAGAATTAACTCTAAGGTACTTCTCCTAGATCATGCTACCTTGGCAAGGCATGGTGGGTTCATAGGATGGTTGACCGACCCCCTTATGTGGCCTTTCAAGTCCGGTTTTGGTCCAAATGCCATCTCCTGTATTTATACATTTCAAGATATAAGTGAAACTAATTATTGATAAACTATGTTCATGTCATGTTGTTCTTTCTTTAATTTATGAGACTGTTGACGATGTTTTGAGTATATAATTTCATAACTTATCTACCATCAACACATACAATGTGCTAATGGTAAAAATGACAAAGTTAAATTATGAGTTGTAGATTTTCGTAGTGTCCACAAGTTAGTATTTAATGATTTACCTTGACGGGTGTCTTAGGACAACTGCCTCGGAAAATAGACTATTTTTTGAGACGACCCCCACGGTAAATCGATTTACCACGGTGGATAAAAGTGCTCGCTGTGTTGAATAAAAAATACCTGCTTCGGTAAATCCCAATAAAAATCTGCTAGGGAGGCTCCAAAGACGACGCTACAGAAATTCAATCATGTAGTAAACTTTTGCATAGACAAGGTGGGGCCTATGTTCAGGTTGACTTCCACATAGCTTCAAGGTGAGACAATGTGGGACCTATGTTCAAGTTGTCTTCCACATAGCTCCAGACTAGCTTCCACATAGTTCCATATAACTCCGCTAGTGACCAAGAAATTCAATCATGTATTAAACTTTTCATAGACAAGGTGGGGGCCTATGTTCAGGCTGACTTTCACATAGCTTCAGGCTGAGACAATGTGGAACCTATATTCAGGTTGTCTTCCACATAGCTCTAGATTGGCTTCCACGTAGCTCCATATAACTCCGCTAGTGACCAACTATATATTGTAGGTTTACACAAAAGACGAAAATAACAAGTTGTGCAGCCATATAGCCACAAAGTGCATGAGTTGCTAGCAGATAAATGCAAGGAAACTTAAATTTTTGAATTTAACTAAAATATATAAATATATAAAGTACTAATACTTTATGATGTTGAATAAATATTATTAGATTAAACGGAAGATACTTTTTTAGAATGAACATATTTGAAGGTATCTGGTATTTTTTTAATAAATTATATTGAAATTTAGAGAGAAAAAAATGAATGCTTAAAAAGCAATATACGTTTTTATTTACGGGTGGAATAATAAATGAAGGAACTCGAGATGGGATGGCTCCTCTTTTCATTACATTTTCTTTTTATTTACGGGACACAATACTCGGTGCTGCATAAATGCAGAGAAATCATTCTCCGCAGATCACCGCACCTGTGACGCGAAAGCAAAACGCCAAACAGCTCAGACTGAAACTCCCAGAGCCGGTAGGAGGTACTACTAGAGGACACGCCACTCCACAGTGTCAGTCACTGCCCCCATCACGCCACCCTCCCTTCTCGGCTTCTCGCCCGTTACCGCGAGCTCGCTCCGACCCACCGCCGATGGCGACGGCGATGGGCGCGCTGGCCGCCACCTCCCTGGCCCCGATCCCAGCTGCCGCGACATTCCCCGGTGATCTCGGCCTCCGACGCCGGGCGGCTTTGTCAGGGTGGCGCACCGGCGGGAGACGGCTGCGTATGGCGCCGCCTGCCCGGAGCCCGTTCCTGTTCTCGCCGAGGGGCGTTTCGGACTCTCGGAGCTCGCAAACGTGTCTTGATCCAGACGCCAGCACGGTACGCGATTAAAAAAGAGCGATTTTTGGCTTTTGGATGGCGCCGGATGGGCTCCAAGATTCGACTTTTCGCGTCAGGCGATTACTTTTTCTCACCTGTAGTTTCGGCGTACTTTGCGTGCAAAATGTGGGGAAATCACAAGTGGTTGAATATTCATGGGTGTGAACTTTCTTTTTATTTTTAGTTAGATGGGTAGAAACGTTCACTTCTACTGACTGTTCATATTAGTTTTCTAAACGGTTTGAATCCAATATGATCCCAGAAGGAAACGGTGGAAAGATGATGGTAACACTTGCCTTTGTTAGTTGTTGGGTGACTAGTTGGGTTGCCTTTATAATTTATTGTTACTTTATAGTACGATCTTGCGTGGTCCATGGAATGCATTTAATAATCGCCTCGAGATCTAAAGATTGTACCTTGCTGTCAGTTTATTAGTAGATTTTCTGATAAAATCTGCTATGTCAGTGCCGATCTACAGTATCAGTCACTGAATGTTCTCGCACATTTTCATAACATGTAATTCATGTGGTCCATTTATTCTACAGAGTGTTCTTGGGATCATCCTTGGAGGTGGTGCTGGGACAAGGCTGTATCCACTGACGAAGAAGAGGGCGAAACCAGCAGTGCCGTTGGGAGCCAACTACAGGCTCATTGATATCCCTGTCAGCAACTGTCTGAACAGTAACGTCTCCAAGATATATGTGCTAACACAGTTTAACTCTGCTTCGCTCAACCGCCACCTCTCGAGGGCCTATGGGAACAACATTGCTGGGTACAAGAATGAGGGATTCGTTGAGGTCCTTGCAGCACAACAGAGTCCAGAGAATCCCAACTGGTTTCAGGTATCTTTGTTCATCTGTTGACATGTGATCAATTTATTCATCCTGAAATATTAGTTCATGCTGACAACAGGAGTGATGATGTTTGATACCAAGCACATCTCTGATTCATTGCCTTTTCAGCTTCTGTCTATTAACATTCTCTTAGCTATCCCACCACAACTTTTATTTTTGTCTTTGAACTGTTTGCACAATTGATTGGTACCATTTTGTTTCTTTTTATTGCAATATAAATGCAGCTGCACAAGTGCATGGTCAATGCACTGCCACTCACTTGTAGCTAGATTCCAGAGGGTTCATAGAATAAGTGGAGGGAAAATAATTGGTTGAGCACTTCTGATAATCAAATTAAATCAGCTTGATATTTCTACCCTACTTTGGAAACAAATTTTTATTGGACTTAATGTATCTCCTGACAATTGTATGAGCAACTGTACTTTGTCACATGGAGCACTTAATATTTAATAGGTGGAGTTTGCCTTTAGAAGTTTTGACGAACATAAGGTTCCAATTAATTAAATACTTGTTTCCTCCACTACCCACTTACTTCTCACACTTCTCACACTGGTTTGTTCCCCCATCCAACTTCTCACACTGGTTTGTTGATCTGTTTTGCTTCCCATCTCAGGGTACTGCAGATGCTGTGCGTCAATATATGTGGCTATTTGACGAGCACAATGTCATGGAGTTCCTTATTCTGGCTGGAGATCACCTGTACCGTATGGACTACCAAAAGTTCATTCAAGCCCATAGGGAAACAGATGCTGATATAACTGTTGCAGCCCTGCCAATGGATGAACAACGTGCAACTGCATTTGGTCTTATGAAAATTGATGATGAAGGGAGGATAGTTGAGTTTGCAGAAAAACCAAAAGGAGAGAAGCTGAGATCAATGATGGTACAAATGTGATAAACTTTTTGACCCCAATTCTTATGCCTCCTGATTGTTGGAGCTACTTCTGTGATTGCACTTTTTTCAGTTAATTTTTGCTTGTTTTACCTTTTCAGGTTGACACCACTATATTGGGCCTTGATCCTGAGAGGGCCAAGGAACTGCCTTATATTGCTAGTATGGGAATCTATGTTTTTAGCAAAGATGTGATGCTTCGGCTTCTCAGAGAAAACTTGCCTGCTGCAAATGACTTCGGAAGTGAGGTTATTCCTGGCGCAACAGAAATCGGATTAAGGGTATGTTATGCTCCTGTGCTTTCTTGGTTTCTTTCCTCCAGTTTTTGTTTTATCACTGTGGATGTTATGATTTGAGCATTTTGGTCAATTGAAATATTCTAATTGCATCTTGAGAGATTTGCCTTTGCCTTCTTAGTAATTACTATGTTTGCTTATGATGCTTTTGTGTTCGACAGGTGCAAGCTTACTTATATGATGGTTACTGGGAAGATATTGGTACTATTGAAGCATTTTATAATGCAAACTTGGGAATAACTAAGAAGCCTGTACCAGATTTTAGGTATGGTTTGCACATGTCTATGTAAGAAGTTAGGAGGTTGCAATTTTGCAGATCCACCACTTACCTTTGATAAAAAATTATGTATACAGCTTCTATGACCGTTCTGCTCCAATTTATACGCAACCTAGATACTTGCCTCCTTCAAAGGTTCTTGATGCTGATGTGACAGACAGTGTTATTGGCGAAGGTTGTGTTATTAAAGTAAGAAGCCTTGTCACATGTTTTCTGATGTATTGGCATATATTATTTTCAGATGCTTTCATATCATAATACATTTTGGGATCTTTAAGTTAGTTTGTGGATCTATTTGTCTATTGTCATTGCTTCTTTGTGCATTCTCACAGACTTCCTAATTTTTGTGCTACACTTTATCTTCCTCTCGCTAGCATTGCACAATCAACCATTCCGTAGTTGGACTCCGTTCCTGCATTTCTGAAGGAGCAATTATAGAGGACTCTTTGCTAATGGGTGCAGACTATTATGAGGTAGAGTCAAACAGAACTCTAATAACGTGCAATGGAAATATCATGAGAACTTATCATTCTTTCTGTTTTGTTCAGACTGAGGATGATAAGAAAGTCCTTTCTGAGACTGGTGGCATTCCCATTGGTATTGGGAAGAATGCACATATCAGAAAAGCAATAATCGACAAAAATGCTCGTATTGGAGAAAATGTGAAGGTATTTCAAATATATCGAATTTGGCTTAAGCTGATGATGTTTTGTATCTACTGCATATTGTTTAACTATAATGATTAATCTTTTTTTTGCGAGGAAACTGTAAGGATTAATCAAATATCTTATTAATGTAAAAAGGTTTCTATGGATCTTTTTTTAACCGTTTTCCAAAAGATAGTGACTGCTGTTTTCTATTTTTTTTCTTGTCAGATTCTAAATTACCTGATCATGCATTTATTATATATATCAACATGGGATTATTACCATATGAGCTGTAGATCCCCTGTGCCAAAAGAAAATTAAAATACAAAGGAATTCCTGTTCACTGTTTGTACAAGTTGTTTCTAACTTCTAGAGTTGATTATGTACAAAAAATGTGCAATGCTGTTTTTGTTATGTATTCATCAGTTCATCCTTCTTAAATAGTTTGCTGTCTTACAGATAATTAATTTTGATAATGTCCAAGAAGCAGTAAGGGAGACGGAAGGATACTTTATCAAAAGTGGCATTGTCACAGTGATTAAAGATGCCTTGATCCCTAGTGGAACAATCATATGAAGTCAGCCAACACCATGTATATAAGGTTATATCTCCCACAGAAACCAGTGTTTCTTATTCTTGTCGTACATAGGGTCACTAGCTTTTGCCGAACTTCATATTGCAACTGGATTAAGTTCACTGCTTCTGATATTAAAAAAAAAACTTGACCTGCGGGGGGTCAGACGGCCCCCGGGCATTATGCGATAGAGAATACTTCTCACTCAAGTCAAGAAAAGCCCCCGAACCTCCGCCCCACCCATACCAGCGGTCTGTAGCCCATGTGAGACTTGACCGGACTTCTCACCTGGCTTTGGACGTGGGGCAGACGAGGGGATTTTTTTTCCCAAGCCTGAAATTCGCTCCGATGGGGAGTCAAACTCAGGACGTCGGGGGTGTCGTAGGAGTTCTCTAACCAGTTGAACTAGAGTCCTTTGGCTTAGTTCCAGTATACACAATTGGCACTCATTTTCTATCTGCTATATTTTGCAATAGTCAATATCTTGTGATTAATGAGATTGTGTGAGTACATAAGGATTCCCATTTAACAAGTATCAATCCGTTCCAGATTACAAGTCGTTCTTCTACGTGCATAGCTTTTACTATGTATCTAGACATCTAGACACAATATATATCTATGTGCATAATAAAAATTATGTATCTAGAAAAGCCTAAACGCTTGGAACAGTTCGGCTGGTGGAAAAGCCGGCTGATTGAATAGTGTTGTGTGAGAGAATAATCTCATTGAATAGTGTTCTATGAGAGAGAACAAGCTGAAACAAGCTGAGAGCAGTTCAAGCGAATAGGACCAAAAGTTCCATGTTCACCAATCCCTGCCCGTTATGGTCTGTGTGCTGTGGGACAGAAATATCTGCTAGGCATGGTGTCATGGGCAGCCAACAGGCTGCCAGGCGCGGTTGTCCTAGTTGGGCCTTAAGCCCATTAGTGTTAATTAGTGTCTCTCTTAGTTATTTATCTATATTAGAGGAAATAGGAATAGTACCATATTGTCTAGGCACAAGAGGTGTTAGTCCTATGTACCCTTTATAATCAGCCCATGAGGCACAATAGAAATCAAGCAATGTATTATGAAGAAACAATTCTAGTCTCCCTCAATCTCTCAAGCTCTTGGCAAAGCATAAGGCCTAATTATCCCCTTACCTCCCATATGAACTAACGTTCTTAACATCGGGTATCCAGAGCTTTTCGATCCTATTAAAAAAAAAATCATCCCGATCCAGCAGCCGCCGCGCCGCCTCCCCATCACCAAACCCTACCGCGATGTAATGGCGATGGATATATTTAGGGATAACTAGGTCTTATGCTTTGCCAAGAGCTTGAGAGATTGAGGGAGACTAGAATTGTTTCTTCATAATTCATTGCTTGATTCTATTGTGCCTCATGGGCTGATTATAAAGGGTACATAGGACTAACACCTTTTGTGCCTAGACAATATGGTACTATTCCTATTTCCTCTAATATAGATAAATAAGAGAGACACTAATTAACATTAATGGGCTTAAGGCTCAACTAGGACAACCGCGCCTGGCAGCCTGTTGGTTGCCCATGACATCTCCCCCGCCCTCAGAGACCCAGCTCCCTCGAGCTGGATAGTTGCCACGGACCTATTTGACGCAACATAGGGTTAAGTCTTTTACATCTCGGCTTACCTTTGTTATTGAAGATTAAAATTGGAAATAAATTTGAAACTAAAATATAAATTTGGATGACAGCTACGTCCTCGTGTCCTCCTGGATCCCAAAGAAAGAACCCAACAGCTAGCGTCACGTGGGCTGAAAAGAGGAGGGTGTAGCAGCCGACGAGTCTGCTGGGCGCCTAAACAGATGAGACGGCCGCTGCAGTTCTTGGCACAGATGGAACCGCCAATGATGCCTGCTGCTGTGTTGCCATGGTCGTTGCCGGGAGACACCATACCTGGAACTCTGCAGGGAGGACAGGCGGGCTTGTGTGGTCAAACCTGCTGGCTGTGATTTGCCATTGCGCCGTCGTGAGTGCCATGCGCAACGTACGCACCTTGCGTCGGACAAGAAAACCTCGTACTGTTGCTTGTAGACGCACCGCTGCTTGCTCTTCGGATGCTTTTGCTGCACGAAGAGCCTGCACTCGGCGACGTGCCAGGAGTCCCCGCGCGGCTGCCTGGAGGCGTACAGCCGCCCGGCGTTCACGGTCCTCCTTGTCCTTTGCCTGGAGACACGCCCTAATTTGATCCAACTGTGCGGACACATCAGCAAGGATGCGTAGGGTGTTTTCTACACCAAGGGACACCTGGTGGAGCATGTCGGGGCACAGGGGCGATGTGAAGCGCAGGTGCAGGAGCTCGGTGAAGCGACGCCACGTTGGGGTGCCTTTATCATGCTAGACTTGGTGGAACCAAACCCGGACGTCATCTTTCAAATTGCGGGAAGCCAGCCATATCTTTTCTTCCTCCATGATGCGCTCTCGGCGGAAGTAAAACTTGCATTGGTTGACGAAGGCCACCGGATCAGAGGTCCCATCAAAATGAGGAAAATCCATCGAGGGGTCGGGGCTGAATGCGGCTGCTTGATGGAGAAAAGGGCGGAGTTGGTGCGTTGTTGCGCGGAGAAGACCCACGGCGGCGTGGAGGAGACCCGCGCGCAGAGGAGTCGCTCGGCTGCGGCGGCGGCGCGCTACAGTACCGTGGGTACTGTTCACCCACGGTGCTACAGTACTTTGGGCTTGGATCGAGGCGTCGACGGTGATCTGGATCGAAGAATCGGGAGTGGGGGAGGTGGCGGTGGTGGATGGTGAGGGAGCAGATCGTGGCAGCGGCTGGTGTTAGGGTTGTGGATGGATCGGCGATCTGGATCGCTTTTTTTTTGTGGTGATGTAGAGGATTGGCGGCGGCTGTGGAAGATGAGGATCGCTGGACTCTAGATACCAGATGTAATGGCGATGGATATATTTAGGGATAACTAGGCCTTATGCTTTGCCAAGAGCTTGAGAGATTGAGGGAGACTAGAATTGTTTCTTCATAATTCATTGCTTGATTTCTATTGTGCCTCATGGGCTGATTATAAAGGGTACATAGGACTAACACCTCTTGTGCCTAGACAATATGGTACTATTCCTATTTCCTCTAATATAGATAAATAACTAAGAGAGACACTAATTAACATTAATGGGCTTAAGGCCCAACTAGGACAACCGCGTCTGGCAGCCTGTTGGCTGCCCATGACACATGGAACATACATTCTCCAACTTCTACTTTACCCAAATTTTGTGTTGCCCTGCAGGTTGGTTTGCAGCAGATGGTGATCACCAATGTGCATCAAGTTCTCTCATCCCTTTCCAGACCGTGCGTATTCCCATGTTCCGAAAATCACCAAGCTCTGCATCAACTTGCTGAGGATAATAATCAAATAATAAAATGGTGCCATTCAAAGGCAACATTTTTCTGTCACCAGTATGAGGCACTGTTTTAAATGTACTGTTGAGTGGGATTTGGATAATGTATGCATTTGCAATCGCACACCTAAAATACCCTGTACTCTTTCTTATCTTAAGATGCTCCCTGCAATACCCAGGGAATGATGATTAAAAATGCCATACATAACATGATTTTTGTTAGATTGCTGTAGACCTTACATAAGTTTCTTCTGGCCTTATAGAGATGTTCAGAGTGAAAACTATCATCTTGGATGTGCGAAGTTGCCTGTCTTTTCTGAGCTTGTAATGGCACAGGTTTTGGTGCCTTTGTGCATTATGTTGTTGAACTTGTATTAAGTCTATATGGTGTGTCCTTTTTATATGATTTGGCAAAAATACAATCATGTTGGACATGCAAACTAACACAATGATGGATCTTGCACTTGAGAAATCTCACAAACAACTTCTCTCAAGTGCTGGTTGCACTGGATATAGGCATTGGGATGGCTAGAAACATCCCACACATGGATTTTGTCAGATCATATTTATTGGAGAAATATATTGCGTGCAATGTTCAAATTATGTCAGTGAATTGCTCAGGTAGTTTAGGCAGTAGAAGCTATTCTAGTGATCCTTATCCAGTATCTGCAATAAGGATATGTCACAAAAAAAAAGGCTATAAAAGAACAGTGTTGTAGAAACACTCTGGATTCTCCTCCAAATTTTGTGAACTGGACTGATGCCATGTGACAGCCGGATTTACACTGACTAGAGCAAAGTATGTGATGGGGTTTCAAAAATCAGTTGAAGTGATAGAGAGGAAGCTCTGTATTGAAGGGCGCCGACATGAATTTGAGCACATCGTTTACTGACGCAATCGAGCTTATTGATGCCTTGAGAATCTCCCGTGAGCATCCAGGCTTCAAGATGGTCCTAACCTGTGACATTATTTTGTTTGATAAGCTCAACAATAGGTACTGACTTCCTTATCTTCTGAAGCTAGATACATACTCCCTTTGTATCCATAAAACAAGTTGTTTTGGACTTTATTTTTTTAAAAAATATTTATTGAAATATAATATATGTATATTTTTATGAAACTATTTTTCAAAACCAATCTATTGATATGATTTTTTACATTTTCAAACTCAACAATTTAAAAGTTATTTATGATTTATATTTCTAATGTCTGACTTAAAAGTTGTCCAAAAACAACCTTGTTTTATGGGTACGATTTTTTTTTGGTGTGCACCTTGTCCATGTAGGCTTGCAGTATCTCGATGTCGCCCAGATAGTCCTGCTCTTCTATGGTCAGTGTGATAGGCTTGGTGCCTGCTCCAGGTCCTTCGAACTGAATGCCTCCTGGAGTTCTGTAGAAATCATCTAACAGAAAGCTTGAAGCTTTCTCTCTCAGGACCCTGAGTAGTATATGAAACAAAAAAGAGTTTGTTTATACTTCTCTTTCCTGAATTTGCAGAGTAGCTGAAATTCAACTGTATTAAAACAAACAAATGGATGAAGTCATTTTGTTTCTGGTTATCCTGAAAACTAAGCAAAACTAAAGCTTTCTTTTTACCTGGCATTGGTTGTTCTTATCATTCTTGCAGACAGGGCCCAAACATTTCAGGGTCCAATCTTTAGGTACTCAAAACACGGGAAATAACTTAATAAAAGGACCCTTCGACTTACGCATATGACTCTGCTTTGAGGTCAATAGGAGAAGGATGGATAACTGGCCTCCCAATAGGAACAGCTCCCGGACCACGCAAGTGTCTCCTCACAGTCATCATTGCCTATTAAGAATGGTATAAATAATCACATTCCAGTATTGATACTGGTTACTTTTGTAAACATAACTCACCAAGAAAACACAGTACTGATAACAGGTTAAAGGAGAATACCGCTAGAGGAACAGCAGCGCAACGCCACTTGTTTGTCGAGTCCTTCAGATTTGTTACGGTAGCCATATAGCCATTCAATCCAGCTGCTATTATTTGCACACAAATATGACCAAGGACCTGCATTCTTTGACATTTAGATCTGTGCCATGCCACCACCACGTGTTGTTTCTTGAAAAGAATATCTTGTGGTTGTGGGAGCAAAATAATGTGTTTAGATTCGTTTCTTACATAGGCATAGTTGCAGTCGAAGTTGGATGGTAATGATCCTCGGGCTTGAGAACCAAAGAAGTGGCACACTGAACTGAATTTTCTTCCCTTGTACTTTCCTTCTTTCTAGAAACCAACAAAAACATCAGAAGTACAAACATTCTGTAACTGTATATAGAAAAAAAAAACAATAATTCAGAGGAACATACTGTTCTCTTGTTCATTTCTGCTTCTACTAAATGAGCTAAGAGCTGCTCGGTATCGATCTGGAAAAGAAAATGTCATCAGTAATTGTGCAAGATCAATTTTGATGAAGAGCTAACCATATCATATACCTGAGATAGCTGTGCTGAGTTATCAGATTCTTGATGCAGGATCAACTGAACATAAAATATGTTTGAGATCTTCAGAACAACATTTTCAGAAGTAAAATGTTATCGAGTAAATTCAATTATACAAGTCATGCACAACCTCTCTCCTAATGAACGATGGCAAGAACTTGAACAAGGCAGCAGCCCATGGAGAAAGTTGAGATGGAATGTCGGCCTCAGAAACATTGTTACTGTGGAGATTATTGATTTCCTGAAAATGGGTAATATCAGATGGAACAGAGCGCCCATTGTCCATCTTATCAGGCGTAAGAATTAAGACGTACCTGAATGAGTGCATACATTTCTGGTATGCTTTCTATTAGTCCCTCAGGAATAACTAGCACTCCGTGGTATTTCCCTAATAATTAATATCCAATATACCGGATTATTGCAAGTTACTACAAATATTATGATGTAACAGATTATACTGTATGTGTACAAACCTTGTTCCTCCCTAGCTTCCACTCCGTCACATATCTTATTTGTAATTTCCTTCAATGTGAGCTTTGAAAACGCCACCTCCTCTCCTAATATAACCTGAACGAAGAAATTTACTAGTAAAGATGTATGGATCTTAATATGGAAGAGTTTTACTTGATCAAACCATACCATGTTTGGGTGTGACTGAAGTGCGCATTCTAATGCAACATGAGATGCTTTGCCACCCATCAAGCGAACAAAATAGTAGTACTGAAAGAGGAAGAAGATGTCAAGCAGAGTAAGTATACCATGTAGATACATTCAGTTCTGGCACTCCTGACTCTGAAAAATAAATGGCCAGAATTTATGATTTCAATGAATTATTTTTAGAAAAAAAGAATTTTATTCTGGTCTCTGCATGAGGATGCACACAACCAATCTTTATTACAGTTTTAACCTTTGGCTATCACAAATACCTTCCCAGCTGAGATTGCATCAAGGCAAACATTGCTTATAAGCTGAGAGTTCACCTGGAAGCAAATTATCGAATAAACTTTTCAGGATATGGCATTTTCATACTGCATTCAGAATTTCGAATTGTTGCACTGCTAGCAATTTGTCACATGAATCACCTTGCACACTGTATCAAAACCGACAGTTGTTTCCACGAACTGATTCCTGAGATCACCACTCAGCGTTACAGGGACGCCTATAACCTGTAAAAGTGGTGAGGTTTCTGAAACTTTTTTTCAGGTTGCAAGATAGAGTAGTATGCCATGACTACATACTTTTGTCTTGCAGTTATGCTCCGCAAAGATCTCTGCAAGCTGAGCAGCATCTGAATTGGAGGTCACCCCTGTAGATTAAAAACCTTTGAGAATCACTTTATTTATCATGGAAACTGGGATGTATCATGATACATACGGTATACTGGTTTTTTTTTTCAATTTATCCGACAAATTGTCGAGAAAATCCCATTTGTGAAGAGGCTAAAATTTCACTACAATCATGTACTGATGAAGAATAATTCACAAAAAAACTACTTTTTTGAAGAATGATATTTTTAATTTTTTGGGTTCTTTCTTGTCTCACCTCCAATGATGATTAGTCCATCCAAGTTAAGATCACAGCATGTTGCCTTAGCAGCATTTATTTGGTCTGTCGTGCGGATTTGATCAACAGTCCTGCCCAGCAAATCAAACCCACCTTCAAGGAGGCAAAAATTCCCATATTATTAACATATGTAATACTACATAAGGAACAATAGTTTATAGCTTAGCAAATGTATGAAAGTAACCTTGATTTTTGTATGACGAAAGCACATCGTCCGTGATCTCCATCGTCTTCTTTGCAAATAGGCCTTCTGTGCCACCTATACAGAAATACAAAAATGGGAAAAACTCAACCTAAGTCATCCTCTCTTGTCATTATGTTTATTTTATTTTTTCGATGCAATTGCATATTAAGAAAATGTTATATGATTATGTGTTTTTTTTTTGAAAGAAAGACAGCAGGAGCTCTTCCCAAATAACCACAACAGCCCACCCCCTGCAGCAAACACAACAGACATAGGCTACAAGAGAAGGAAAATGGACAGCCCTTACAAGAACGCCCTCTTTCTATTCTCGATGTCTTCTTTGATTCTTGCAGCCACCTGCAACACCGATTGCGCTTTGTTGTTAAAGATTCTTTTATTCTTTCCAGATGTCCGAGAAGGTGTATATATTATCACCAACCCATTGAACCGTCTCTGCTCCGTTCTAGGTGCTTTGGCTGCGGCGTCCTTCAACCATGAGAAGATTTGTGAGGGGTCTGTTTTGTTGCTTCCCTAGGATTCCAGGTGATGGTACGATCATGTTTCTCAGTGGACTTCGGTAGCACAACAGAAATTAAATCCTTACTAATGTTAGTAATCCTGGCGCATTGTTCGGCCTAGTAAGTTAGGACTTCATGTTTCTCTTTCAGTTTTGCATGCGGATGAGCACTGATCTGTAGTTGCCATCACGCGTAGAAGTAGTGGCGGGAATAACTCGCACGTCTAGCGGACGACCGGTGTTTGAGCAGCATCGTGGGCACGGGATGGACGTGCTCGCTGCGCGGTGCGCGCCTGACCACTGTGTGGTTCTGTAAGTCTGAATAAATGGAGAAGTAATACAACAGAAAACGCTGCTAGTTGTTCGCAGCACCAAACCCAGTGTTCCAAGTGTTCGCGTTGTGTTTGAGTGATTGTGTTTTTGCAGTTATAGATTGTAAGCTCGTCGGCTGTCAAGAACGCCGGTCAGAGCTAACAACTAAAACAACGATTTAAAACTGTAGGACGTTGACTGATGGAAATTCTTAGACCTCGAAAGGAAATATGCTCACCTACAAACCCAAGCAAAACATTGTGTGGATTCTGAGCTTTCATAGCATCATAAGTACCCCATATGACATTATGCCCGCCAGGTGATTGCCTTCCAGAAAACACCACACCCACCCTACACATACATACATATTCACATACGACGACACGATTATATTAAAGCTGGGTGCATCGTAGCTTGCAATTTAGGAATTCAAATCCAACCTAATTGGCGGGTGTTCTTGGATGACTTGTGCATCAGATTCAGAGACCACCGTGTCGGTGTGTGGCTCTTGAAAACGCACCAGTCTCTGACCAAAGATGTGTGGGAATGCCTGTGCGACGATATCGGCGCATTTTGAATCAATGGTTGTTGTTGAGTCGCCAAACTCCACTCTGATTCTCGTTCCCTGGTCACATATACAGTTTATTTTTTAGAGACATGAGAGAAGAAGATTATTTTTCAGGCAAAACTGAGTATCCTATTTAAACATTTTGCTTGTGTGTGTATGCAGGCAGATGTGCTAGTGTTCGAACATCAGATCAATGTAGCATCACTGCAAAAAGAGTGAAGCTATCAATTCGATCAGAAGCTTCAAAAACATTAAATGACGCTAAAATCGTCCGTCTTGTTCGCTTGAACTTATCGGCTCAGCTTTTCAGCTATGATATACTCCCTCCATCCCAAATTGTAAGTCATTCCAAGAATCTTGGAGAGTCAAAGTTTCTCAAGTTTGACCAAACTTATATAACAATATAATAATATTTATGATGTCAAATAAGTATCATTAGATTCGTTATCAATTATATTTTCATAGTATACCTATTTGATGTTATAAATCTTTATAGTTTTGTCTATAATTCTTGGTCAAACTTAAGATGCTTTGACTCTCTAAGATTCTTGGAATGACTTACAATTTGGAATGGAGGGAGTAGTGTTTTTCTTTAAAAAAACAACCAAAAACAATATCGGTCTGTTTATCATCGAACGGTCAACGCCAAATTATGACGTCATGTGGTTAAAAAAAACAAAACTTTGAATTCTGTTGAAAGAAAAAGTGCTCGTGACTTGTACGAAAAAAGAAGCTTCTATCTATATAAACCAAGAAGTCTCTGCTTCCTCTAGAAGCACTGGGGCCGCCACGGCTGTGCAAAATTGTCATACACCGGTCAGAAAAGGTGTTAACTACATGCAGGAAATGATCTCGTGACCATGACTAATAATCACCAAGTCTCTGCTATCATTAGTACAGTACATGACAAGGAGAAAAAACTGCATTATTATTGTTTATTAGGAGTGGAGCCTACATGGCAGATCGAGTTGTTTCACTCGTCGTCTTCCTCTTCCATCAACTAAGCTAGTATTATTATCTACTCCGTATCTACTATGCTCATTTCCTATACAGCAAGAGGTGGACAAAATCTCCTCGGTCTCGGTGCATCCAAAATAATGGAGCGTTTTTTTTTTCGCTTTTCATATGGCGGTGAAAAGGATCAAGTGCTTTGTTACATCGACAACATCATAAGCAATAACTCTTGGAAACATCCATTGAGAACATGACACTCGACTCGAGAAACCAAAGGTGCAGGATGCATGCTTGGAATAACCTAAGAATTGCAGATGCAGCAGGGGAAGAAACTAAGAAATATGTTTATTGGCAGGCAAACGCCGTAAACCTGAAGAAGACATGGAGGCAACTCCGGTTGGTACAGAGCCCTCCTCCGCTGCAGCCCGGTGAGCTCCCTCGGCGAGCCCAGGTCGTCGGCGTTCATCCCTTTCCCTTCCCTCTTCAACAATATAATCTTAGATTCCTCAAAGATGGACAAGTTTATATTCCTGGGTGCAGTGCAGTGCAGTGCAGATGTACGGTTGTGCTCTTCCTAGCTAGCTCCCTTTTTGTAAGGAAGGAATTGAAGGGGCACGGCTGTTTGTTGGCCCCTGATGCTATGCTACCAACAGCAATTTGACCCCCATTTCCCTTGTTAACCTCTTTTTCTATGTGCTGGTATGCAGAGCTGTGATTGTGATTATTTGTGATTGGTCAACCGGAGTGACCATCAAGGTGACAAGCTGCAGCCTCTTTTTACTTTTTTTTTTCTCGGTTATTATTTCCTCCATTTCAAGCGCCGCGTGCATAGGTCCCCCAACCAGTAAGTAAAATTCGACTACAACTCATTCTATAGGTGGCACATGGAACCAGCAAGCAAAAGTGACTGAAAGAATGAAATAAAGAAGCAAGCAAAAGTGTTATTCTCTAATCCAATAATTAAAATGCTCCTGAGCTATCACCCGTTCGTTGGTGTGTCTGTCAGCATCCAGTGGATGAATTAATACTTGACATCGTTGTCACCGGGACGAAAGCAACCATAATTTGTTTTTTTTATTTATTGATCGTGTAGAATAATAATGTTTCATTCGATCTGCCAAAAAAAATAAAGAGATGCAGTTTGTAAAGAACCAATATTCCAGAATCTTTGTTTCGGGCACTAGGTTTCTGCTCCTAGTTTCTTAGCTACACATTTGTAGTTTCCCATGGATTTGGACCTTCTTTCAAATTTTCCTAGATCTTCACGGAAAGTTTACATCACGCGCTTGATTTTGTAGCTACCTTTTCATGGAACTTTAGTCACAATGACCGTGGAAAACATATATAGATGGATCTTGAAACAGACGTGATTGCAGCCTATGTTCTCTTTTACTTAGCCTACCTATTATATAGAGTGGACAGAAGTTAAATTGTCGAGACTATTTGGAAGTATCCATATCTAAACTCTCTCTCCTCCCCTCACAGCTCACGTAGGAGCCAGTAAAACCAAAAGTTTTGACAGTACTTTTGACAGTGGGAGCCAGAGCCGGTAGAGCCGTGCCAAAGAGCCCTTATATGTTACTTTAGCTATGTCCTAAGTTAAGCTTCTCTAATTTTGATCAAGTTGTTAAATATATTTAAGTTCAAATTGAAAACATCTAGTCCCTTAGAGATTTCGATGATTAACGATAATGCAAGAAATTATGACTAACGTGTGTTTTGCAGAGACAATTTGAGTTAGGTCATAGTAATAGTGATTGATTGAGCAATCAATGATTTTCATGTCCCTAGTAATGGATATCGTTTTGTTTTTCAAAGAACGGATGCAAGGCTCAGTACGATCTAGTTCTAAGTATCGATTGGAGTCGAGAGACATTTAGAGTAGACTAGGGTATTATTTCCATTTAACCGTACTATTAAGAGGGGTATGAATGGGTAGCTTGACTTAGGTTAGTCTAATGCTTTAGATGTGGTGCAAACTTGTCAAACTTAGCCCTAAGTAGCACAAGGTTGCCCTGAGATCAGTTGGAACAACTTCCGTTCGACGAAATTCGTTTTAGAGTTATTTAGGTGTTTTTCAATGCACCGAATGTTGGTGCATGTAGCATTAGACGTGTCCGGTCAGTGCTAAGTGGCTAGGGTATGCCACCGGACACACCCTCGTGAGTTATCAGACGCGACGGTGAACCCATCTTGCTCTGCTCTTTGCACCGGACTCTGCACCAGACGCGCCTGTGTGTGGTGTCCGGTCGTTTCTGGAGAAGTTCCAGAGAGGGTTTTAGCAGACCAGACATGTTCGGTCAGTGCTGATCGAATGTTGTTCAGCGTCCGGTTGGTACTCAATAGGTTTCCATAGAGGCCTTTCTGACATGATGCGCCTGGTCAGCACTCACCGGACGTCCAGAAGCATCCCGTTAGTGTGGTGATATAAATAAAAACTAGTCATTGGATAGTGACCGGACGCATCCGGTCCACTTAAACAACAGACTTTTAACCCAGTGGGTATGTTGAGGTGGGGGTTATTTATACTTCTCCATTGTATTTCACATACGACCTTTTCTCATTTTATCAGCCGAACAACAGCTTGAGTGTGCAAGGGATAGCAAAGGCTCTAGCGAGGAGTTGAGTTCTGCTAAACCGAAAATGAGACATCTCATTAGTGCTTAGAGAGATAGCAAGTGTGCATTCACCCATCTCATTAGGCTTGACTAAGTGAAGTGAGAGTTTGTGATTGTTACTCTTGATGATCGACAACACCTAGATGGTTCGATGGCATTGGAGAGCTTGGCGATTATTCAGAGGCGATTATTCAGAGAGCTTGTGGATGACCTGAGCCAAGTTATGATCAGTTGTGGGCGATTCACCGAGCCGGAGAGACGAAGAATCAGCCTAAAGAGAGCACTAATGAGAAACATCGTCTTGCACAGATCAAGGTGGAGCGATACCGTCGCACAGTGCTTCAACAAGGATTAGTGGAGTGTCGACTCCTCCATACCTCAGGGAAACATCGTCTTGTCATCTCTACTCATTTACTTTGATTATTACTTTATAAAATTGTCATGCTTGAGTAGATATGATACTAGGTTGTTAGTCTTTGTGCCTTAGAACACTTTGCTAGGCACTGGTGATCGACTTTTAGAGTTAGGAGTTAATTATTGCTTTAGAAATTTAGAAAATTCTAATTCACCTTTTTTTGGGCATCTTGATCCTTTAACGAATGGATGAAATAAACTAGTACTACACAAATAATTTTTAGTTGCAATCAACATTGATTTGTATGGATGCATCAACCCCACCGGACACCACGACCAATCTGCCAAGGGAGGCGGGAATAGGTATCTACTTTCAAAATTTGCAGGGTAACTACATATACATCAATGTGGTGGTGTCTCAGTCTTCCTCAGTAATCATGGTGGAAACAACGGCGTTAGTTACTGCAGCTATTCTAGCTTCAGCTCTTAACTTCAATAATGTTTCCTTCCTGACTGACAACAGAGTCTGAACATCACACCAACCCGCCAGACTGGAGGATGAAAGTCTACTCCCAGGAATTCTTAAATTGCAGGTCCCTTGCGCAATTCAACATCTACAAGATCAACAGGTCCTCCAACTCTATTGCAGATGCTTTAGCCAGGCAAGCGGCTGTGATACAACCTCACTATGCCCACCCCCTCAGATCGCTTGTACACATAATGATCATGGCTCACAGTGCCCACTTCTTACGACAATGAACTCATGTAACCTTCTGAATATAAGGTTTCTTACAACGTTATGTTGTTGAATCAATAAAATTCGCCCATATCAAAAAACATTGATTTGTATGTAGAGATGCTGGTTTTCTGAACTTCCTCTACTAAGGGGCACTAGAAACCATATATGTGTAGGGGAGCGTACGTAGCTATCAGTCAAATCCATTTATATTGTATCTTCACTAACCAGCCTAAAAATAATAATTAAAAAAAGGAGAGAAACAAAAAAAACAGGTTTTTTCGTTTCTAACCGGCTGCCTATTGCTAATTGCAATAGAAGAAGCATGTCTGTAGTAGTTTTGATGGCAACGATTTCTAGATGTGAGCCTATTATGAAAATAAATCAAATATTTTTTTTATAAATTACACAGTACAACAAACATTTGTTTCTATGAACACACTTAAAACCTGCCCCTATGAGCATTTTCAAAGAATAGACGACAATTTCTTGAGATTGCACAACAAGCGCCTCGATCGCACACATTTGCTTCTATGAACGAACACATTTAAAATCTACCTCCTATGAGCACCTTTAAAAACTGGACGATAAATTCTCAAGAGTGAGGAAGCCACAACATGCATCTCATTGTAAAAAAACGTTGTCTATTGTTGAAAGCATACTGTCGCTATATCCTAGAAAATTCGCTCCAACAAGAAGTGGACCCAGGATTTAAAGTGCTACCGAGACTCTTGTAACCATAGAATAACTACCATTTTGCAATCAAACATTTTTGTTTGATAGACCAGAGAGCTTATAACGAATATTTGGAACATAAAAAATCTCAAATGAAAAAGCTGCCTACAAAATTTAGATCTCATCAATGAGTTTTCCTAGCAGGACGACATATGTGAGAGAGGACACATTCAGAATTTTGCAAACGAAATAAGGCATGCCTAAGCTAGTCTCCAAGGCACGAGTAACTTTACAAGGAATTGAATTACGACCAAATTTATCAGAAGAGTTGTTAGCTCTGCCGCGACGACGATAAAGTATCTTTCTTGTGGAGACGGTCTTGGTCGTTTTCGTCTCTTGATGATGATGATGACGACGACGACTGCTGGATGCATTTCCTTTACTGTCGTCTGCTTTTGTACTTGGGAGATGCACGTGCTAGCAGCCGTGGACATGGTGCCCTGCCCTTTACAAGACAAGACACAAGGATTTGGAGACTACCACTCCCAGTCGAACAGAATAATGGTCCATGGTTTTTGAAAAGCCACGCATACATACAAACGAGGACCACGATACATGTTGGTGTTGGGTTTGTCGACCGTTACCATAGAGAGATGACCTCATCAATTTCCCAAGCATAGTCGCAGCGAAGAAGAAAAAAGAAAGAAACAATCCTAAGCAAACAAAAAAAAATACTTATATAAGAAAAAAAAAGAAACAATCCTAAGCAAATAAAAAAATACTTATAAGATAGTAATTAAAATACTTCCTCCATTCTAAATTATAAGACATTCCAATAACCTTAGAGAGTCAAAACATCTCAAGTTTAACTAAACTTATATGATAATATAATAACATTTACGATGGTAACTAAGTATCATTTTATTTTTTATCAATTATACTTTCATAGTATACCTATTTGATATCATAAATATTTATAATTTTCTCTAAAATTTTGATCAAACTTAAAATCTTTTAACTCTCAAATATTCTTATAATGTCTTATAATTTGTAATGGGAATGGAGCTGTAGACAATTAAAAAATATTCGAAGCAATTAGGCAAAGGGCCGAATCAAGCAATAACCATGTGGCTGCTGTGTTGGCGGCGTGTAGGGACGTTGTACAGTACATGGACGGCACGTCGTTCCTATCAGGGATGGATTTGGATGTCTCCACATTCAAATTGTGCGGTATATGTATGTGTCTCAGTGTCAATTTGGATCCATATTTATATTAGAAAAAAATATGAAATATTCAACATTACCAGTATCGTTGAAAATAAAGTACCGGGTAAAACATTCTAAAAACTTATATATTTTTCTAAATCCCTTCTTAATCCTTATCTTTTAGCTAGACGAGAAAAAAAAACTCTTTCTAACAACTTCTAATCCGTCCTCCTAATCTTTCCGGTTCCGTGTAAAGTTATGCGTTTTCTAGTCACGCGTAAAGTCGCGAGCACTCTAGAGGTGCAAGGGCACTCCAAATGAGAATCCCAAATCCTGATTTAAAATATTGATTTTGTATTCGCATTTGATAATATTTGTATTCATATTTCATTCCAAATTAAATGTACTCTCTCTATTTCAATTTATAATTTGTTTGACTTTTTTTGACCCCAAGTTTGATCTCTCGTCTTATTCAAAAAATTTGTGTAAACATAGTCTTTTCTGTCAAACTTGGGTGGTGGTTTGGGAAATCTAGGTGGTTCATATTTGTGTTTGTCTTTGTTTTGGGCAAATATGCAAGGGGCATTGAATTCGATCAACATGCATCGAATTCGATGAGTCTTGATCGAATTCAAAAATGAGAATCGAATTCAATGAATAAACATAAAATTTGATCAATATTAATCGAATTCAGTTGTGGTTTATCGAATTCGATTTATGGTATCGAATTTGATAAATAAATTTCGAATTCGAAGTATAAAAATCGAATTCGATGTCTTGATTGAATTCAAAAAATGGGAATCGAATTCGGTGAATAAACATCGAATTCAATTGTGGTTTATGTATATTATTTAATAAATAAGCAAGTCACACCTAAAGAAATAATATTTTGTACAAAAATTCGAATAAGACGAGTGGTTAAATTTGGGGTTAAAAAAGTCAAACGAATTAAATTGGAATGGAGGGAGTAGTAAATAGTACCATTCAAATTTGATCTAAATCCATCCTATGCGGTTAGCAACAGCAGCAACTATAGGCGGATGCTCACGATAGCGGTAACACGGGAGCTGACAACGATTCTGTAGCCGTTTGGAGATGGTACGAATTTGGAGCTCCAAAATCATGGCTTCATCTGCTCTTCCTCTTTTCCAGATGTCTTTGTAGAAGTGGAAGACAAGTTGGATTACCTCTAATTTTCTGTGATTTATTTTTGAAATGTTTTCTTTTGTGCATTATTATTAAGGCAGCACAAAACGAGAAAATATATATAGGGTATTGAGATCATTCATCTCTAAAAATAGCAAAGTTGAGTTATAAAATGGCTTGGCGCGGGCCCCGAGCGAAGGCAGGCACCCCTACAATCTTTAGCCGGCACGTACCCCCGCGCGCCAAGAATGGCACGCCTCGCCACCGTGGCCATGGCCGTCGCAGCCATCGCCGCGGTGGCCGGCGCCCACGAGACGTACTACGCGTCGGTGGAGAACCACCTTCCGGCGCAGGGGATGAAGCTGGCGTGCCACGCGATGGGCGGGTTCCTGACGGAGCTCAGCGTGGTGCCGCGCGGGCGCGTGCCACACGGCAGGGCCGGGCGCCGCGTCGCCGAGCTGCTGGTGGAGCGCGGGCAGCACGGGTGGGTGCGCTGCAACTGGGCGTACGCGGGCAACCACGTCGCCGGGATCACGGTGCTGGACTCGCGGTGGCCCGAGGCCCGGAGGTGCCAGGACCCCGCCGACCAAGGCCTGTGCCGCGTCGTCTTCGAGAACGACGCCGTGGTCCTCAAGACGCCCGACCGCGGCGTGCGCGTGCTCGGGGACCTGCCCGTCAAGCGATGCCGCCGGCACTGGATGCTGTTCAGCACCGGGTGCACCTACCCCGACCACCGCTACCCCTACGCCGGCCGGCGACTCGGGAGCGCCTTCGAATACTTCGCCATCTGATCGAATGCAGTGCTCGATCGGTGTATGAGGGGTGCCAACCATTTGGGGAGTCAAATTTTATGTACAAAGGGCTTCCAATACATTACAAATTACAAAGGCAAATGCATCATGACTCACGAGATTACCACACGAACGACGTAATTCTAGCTAGCGCATGGAATGGAACTGGGTTCAATTTTGCAATCGCCAAATTAACAGCCTTCAACTTGAATCTACATACGTATGCCAACTCTAAGCTCAGAAATTCCCACAACTCTAAGCTTTATGTTCAAATCGAACGAAATCAAGCCCTTTTCTTTTACGTAAAATTAAATGCTTTATTTTAAAAATAAACTGGAAACAAAAGGTAAAGGAAAAGCAGGTAGCCGATCGTCAGCCAGACCAGAGTGCCACCGCAGAAGGCCAGAAGCAAAGGATCCCTACTGCTTATCAAATGATCCAGCAAGTCTACGCATAGTCCTTTGTTTTGCTATTTTCTCTGCACATATAAGCCTGACGCCATGCTTGAAGGACTAGGGCCATTCACAACTTTATGGTTTTCCAAACCATGGTAAGTTTACTTCCAGTGAAAGTTGCGCAAATGCATATGTATGAAATAACTTGAGCAACATTTCGTTTAACAGGAAGCAACTGAATCAGGGTTACTGACATTGCAACCTTAGTTCAGGCTCAGTAACAACTTTGAGCCCTTGTGTATGAACAACATCAACATTCAATGTGTTATAGGTGAAATGGTTTAACACGAAGCAGAAAATGAGTGAGAACTCTGTTCCATTGCACTTCTCTGTTCTGTAACTCGATAGACAGTCACCATTTTGTGACATCCTTCCTATCTGTGAATTATCTATGATCCCATGCAACCCGCCGTAATTCTGTTGACAACTTGTCATTCAGCTAAGAGGAATTGTGATGCGATCACCTTCATATGGACAGCCAAGGGTCCTAACCATTACATCTGTTCAAATTCCCAGGCTTATACTTGCCTTCATTTGTCTTTTTTCATGTGATGCTGAAACCGCCCTTGCCTGTATTCGTAGACAGAAGAAAAGCACATTAAAGAACAGAGTTTGCTACTCCAGCATCACTGAAGGCATGAACCAATACCTGATTGATTTTCTGTTGGAAGACAATGTGGACTTCTCTCCGGAGAATTTCAACTTCCAGAGCATACTCTCTTTGTTCCTCATGAGATGTCAATTCATCCAATTGCACCCTCAATGCATTCAGGGAATCATCCAGCCCTGAAAACTTCTGAAGATCTGTAGCATCAGCTGACGTAAGCTGCAGCAGACTCCTAACAGCTAACAAAGCCTGCATGATGACCAAAACAAGTTTGATCAGGAAGACTAGCATCTCATAACTCATGGCAAACGTAAGAAAATAGTATTCACTTAGATGATATTTTGGAGTGTACCTTCTCCTGGAGGTCAAGGTCAGGCACTGATGTTATTATCTCAACTACTGATTTTATGAAAAGGTGGTTGCTTAAGGATGGAGCTTGTGACTTCCCTGTATTTAGCTGAAAGTCAGCTATATATGCCAGTAAAGACACAACCTTTTTCTGAAGCCGAACATTACTTCTAGTGGTTGACAGTATATGCTGCAAACAAACAACACATTGGTACACTTGAACCTCACTTTTGCCTAGATGTTCAATATATGATTTCCTTTTTCTACCTGCAACATTGCATAACCATTTTCTGAAAGGAACAGCTCCTGACCATGTTCATTGTCCCTAATCAAAGAGGATATAGCATACAGTGCCTTTGCAGCTTCTGGTGCAGAACTGGAATAACCCATCTTCACTAATCTTTCCAAAGCTCCATAACCAAGGATCTAGCCAAGTACAAAGAGTTTAGTAAATACATCGATGCCCCATAGAATGATGCATTGATAAAAAAATGTAAAACGGTTTGTTGAGTAAGCTGTAAGGATATATAAGTAAAAAACAGATAATCACCATAGAAAATAGTTGGAGACATGTTAAGTTGATGGTACCTGGTTTTGAACAAGAACATTGTTCTGACTGGCTTTTCCTAGCACCCATGCTGAAGTAGTTCTTATTCCTTCATCTGCATTGCTAAGTTCCTGAATCAACGGAGGAAGGCCTCCAAGTTTGTCAAGGTCTGAAAATAAATTCATAAAATCATGCCACCATAAGATGGTAAGAATCTTGTATAGAAAAATAAGTATAATTCTTGGTTTGCACAAACTGATAAACATGCATAGAAATGAACTGCTGATCTTATGAAACATGGAATGGAGACTTGAAAACACAGTTTTAACTTTCAGAACAAAAAACTATGTAACAGGTACATGGATCATTTTAACATGCATCAATTACAATGAATAACTGACATACTCGTTTTAATTTTCAGAACAAAAAACTATGCAACAGGTACATGGATCATCTTAACATACATCAATTACAGGTGAATAACTGACATACTCTCTCTTATCGACAAGAGTCAAAAAGGGACATCTATTATCTGTAGCTACACGCTTATCCATGCATTGATTTGCTGAAGATGAGGTTTCTAGCATACATTTATCTTGACAAACAAGTACATAATTTACCATTAGTGTTGTCGATGGGCTCAACGAGAAGTAAAAGCTCTTGTAGTGCACGCTGGCGGTCCTCCAGCAAAACAGAGGAATTATTTAAGTTAGCAATAGCAATCTTCATCAAGTCAGCATCTGATGGCACCTTTAACTTCTCCATCAGCTCCTGCAGAGCAGTTATTTGGATGAAGGTATTTGCATTTTACATCAACCAAACGTTGGCCTGAACTCTCAAAACCAACTTTTATGACCACCAGAAATAGGAGTTCTTCAAGAAATTCGTAACTTAAAGTGAACTCTAAACTTGGATGAACGAATTTCCCATCAGCTCTGCAGCAATGTCTTCACCTTAATCTCCATCTGTCGCTTGAGCAATTCCTCTACTGATAGCCTCTCCAATTCCGCAGCCTTTTCTCTCAACTTATCCGGATCAGAGTTCCCTGCATCAGGAGCAGTTATGGAGTCAATTGGCCCCTACTTCAATCACAATGCAGGATAATAAGCATTGTCGGAGAAAAAAAATTTATATAAAATTTAACCCAGATTGTAAATATTTCGGGTTGAAATCGGCGAATTCACCCAACAACAAATGAGGAAGGAACCCGCAAAAGCCCAGGCCCATACGGCCATACCAATCGCCCACTGCAGCATGCTGTCGAGCGAGGCGAACTCGCGCCCGTCGTCCCCCGTCAGTAAACCCTCTCCTCCGCCGCCAGCGCGCGCTTCGGCCTCCGCAAGAATCTCCGCCTCGTCCTTTCCCGTGGCCCACTGCCTCGGCTCCCCGAGCAACGACGATCGGTTCCTCCCCTTCTCCACCGCCGTCGCCGCCGGAGAGAATCGCAGGAAGAAGAGAAGCAGAGCGACGGCCAAGACGGTGGCAAGACTCGTCGGGAGGTGGCAGCGGCCAGACTTCTTGGCTCCCGCCATGCGCGACCGCGAGAGGGGATCAAGAGTGAAGTGGAGGGGACGCCACGCCAGGATCGGGTTCGAACCGTCTAATCTAGAAATTTTAAGGTGTCTTTTGTATTTATATAGGTTTCGGTGGTCTTATAATTGGAATCCTTCTAATTAACCGTTTCAGGTATGGCGCTATCGTAATCCCTCTCTCTTAAAATAGTCGTTCTCGTTTTTTGAAATGCAAGTTTTTTTTAACTTTGATCACTATATAAAAGATATTATTATTTATAATATATAATTAAGAGTAAAAATGCATGGTTAGTTCATTAACTTGATTTCGTCCATCACGTTTGAAACTGCATTTTTGGATCCAAAATTTTGATTAGTGGTGCACAAACAGTCCATACCGGTCCAGGTCATGTTTTCTGTCTACGTGGACAAGCCACAGCAGCCCAGGTGGCCCGCGTGTGACCGCGCTTGGATGTGTCTTTTTCGCAAAAAGGCCCCTGGAAGCGTTCATCCTCTCATTCCCCCGTCCTCTCCCCTGTCTCCGACTCTATCTCCCCCATCGTGACGGTGGCGGCGGCGACCACGGTGCGGCGGGAGGAGGAGGCGAGTTGGCTCATCCGTGGGCTTGAGCGGGAGCGAGGTGGAGTAGGAAGGGGAGTCTCCAAGAGCTAGGTCCCGCGACGTACGCGGCCAACCTGTGCGATGGTGGCCACCAAGCGCGGAGCAATGCAGGAGGCGCCTCAATACGATAGCTATTTCCCATCCAAATCTTTGTTCTTTGTAGGTGTAGGAGGTACAATATAGGTTGATGGTAGTAGCAGTTGGTACAGTTTGATTTAGTTCATTAGGGTTTCTCGTCTCTCTCCTGACTAGGTTTAGCTCGTAATGTTGCTCTGTTGCGTTAATGTAGGGGATGAGAAGGAGGAGTTCACAGTGGAGTTGCATCATGGGGGACTTTTTGTTGGTCAAGGTTCAAACCGAGCTTATGTAGATGGCAAGGTCAGTTTTTTTGACCATTGTGAGGTGGATACTTGGTCGCCACTTTGGATACAGGACTTTGTTTATGAACTGCATCTCTACTATAAGGGACCAATCAAAATTGTACTAAGTCTACCTAAAAAGATGTCCACCGCTGAGAGAGACTAACCATTGCACACCAACGAAATTGTACCCAGAATTACAATACTATTGAAATCTATGGCTCATAGTCCCTCCTCGTAGGTTTCAACTTGATCTGATGGTCAACATTATTTGGATCTCCCAGGCTTCAACGCAGGCCTTTCACGTCCGTTGATCGGTGACCTGCCGACGCTAATCGCGCTGCCTTCCTCACACGATCGCTCGAGCACGAAAGGAAAATAAAAGAAAAACAACCATCAATTGTTCCCAATCGCGTAAAAAGGGAAGCACCTTGTCACCCAATTATCGGCAGATTTCCATTGCCTGCCCTCACCTTTATTCCTTGCACGCCGTCCTACACACGAGTCACGAGCAGGAGGCCTGTGCAGGCGAAGGAAGGCAGCGGCGGCCTCCCTGAAGCAGCCATGGGGTGCGACTGCAATCCTGTGCGGCAATGACGACGGCGGTGGTCGGGGACGCCGGATATGGTGCCTTGGTGGCCGGAGTTGTTGTCTCCAAGGCCGAATCCACGCGGTGCTTCGTCGAGCGGCGACAACGGCGGCAGTGAAGGTGCGATGGGCAGCAGGTGTCGACTACCAGTGGCAAATGAACACGGGCCAGCGTGCTGACCTTATCCGATGCAGCGAGCAGGACAAGGGTCGGCGCGGCGACCAAGCGGACGCGGTATTTCATGAGTCCCGGCGCGGCCAGCCCGATGAGAAGGTGCCGGTGAGGTGAGCGCGAGGATAGGTTTCTGAGCCCCCGCCCAGGCGCACCGCTACCACTGCTGCGTAAGAGTAAGCGGGGGTGCTGGTGTGACAGGGGAAAACATGTGGATCGCGGAGGGACGCAGCCAGAAGAGCTCTAAGCCTCTAACATCTCCGGCAAAACCCAATGGGGAGTACTAGGGCGTGACCTACCGGCAAATGCTCCTATCCAACTTGTTCTACACATGCTGCTGCAGTAGCCTGCTAGCACACTCACATCGCACTGCTGAGATCATCTGGCAAGGGCGTGACGACGACCTCATCCCAGTCTCTAGCCTCCGCAAGATTGATCTGTACTCTTTTAGTTATGAATTTATACTTCCTCTTTTTGTTTTCCAATCATTGTAGTCTGTGCAGTGCTAACAGGGTGCTTGTGGGAATGCCTACATATTTTTTTTTGCTTGTTGATTCCTTGATGGATGCTTACCAGGTGCTTGTGGAAATGCCTGGTTGCGTACAATTCAGTGAATCAGACATTTATTGTCATTTCTTTGGGTGGGTACTCATACATATGGGCATCGAGTTTGCTATGTCAAGTGTGATTGAAATTGATTTTGGCTTTCTCATTGATTATCTCATGATTGAAATTGCAGATAGGGCTCAAGGAGATGGATGGATTTTGAAACACTAGATCAGTACCATCATTAAACTGCTCCTAGACCTCCCATCGCATACTCCTTAAGTCCTTATGGCTGGTAGACACATCAGAGGAGATGCTCCTATCCAACATTTCTGGTTTGCTTTTGTACCAATACATTTATGCTTTAGAGATAACCTACTGAAATCTAAATAGTTGCAACTAGTTTTGATTCCAAGATTAGTGACACTTTTATGCTTTAGAGATAACCTACTGAAATCCAAATATCTGCAACCCGCTATATGCTCAATTGTGCCATCTAATTGTCCTGGTACATTTTTTAGATGCCATCTGTGTTCCATCCCTTGGTTCTAAAAAGGACACATTGAGATGAACTTATAACTGATTATTTTGGTTATTTAAGATAACAGAATACAGGTTCCCCTTTTTTACTTATACCACTTTCATTCTCTTGAGAGCTCTGATCTACTTGTTTCAGTATATGTATCTCATGTAGTTTAAGTTTTTTTAAAAGAAAATATATGGAAAACAGGGAAAAGACAATTAATATATTGCCACCCCCTGAACTTATCTAGCCTGAGTTAAGGGACAACAACTTATTAGTGTATGATAATCTGGCCTATAAATTGTAATAATCTAGCCATCATATGTGCATGTTTGCTTCAGATTTTAGAATATAAACTGATTACATAATTTGGGGGGTGCAAAACAAACACCCCCTTAGAATGGGTTGAGACCTTGATGTCATATAGTTGTAAAATTCATTTCTTAATGAACTAACTTGCGTTGTTAGAGGGGAAATGACAGATAGTATTTTGGTTGTTGCCATTTCAAGAAACATATTCTTTTTGTTTTTACGGTTTCAAGAAACATATTGTCTTTCAATAAACAAAAGATGTTCTTATTTTTGCAACACATTTTTCTTAGTTCCAAGTTCATTTTCTCCTTTTCTCAAAGCTTATTACTGATGATATCATATCGTACTTTTGGCTTGCAGGATGATTGATGATATATTGTCTTTATTGACGAGGAGATCTTGTATTTGTTAAAAAAAACTATATTTAGATTTTGTTTTTGTTTTTTCTATCTTGGTTCGTTGATGAAGATTGGGTATTTTCGTCAGCTACCTTTGGTTTCAGTGCAATCTTATATTAATTCCTCCTATCTTCAATGTAAGTAATGTCGATGGATCACGTTTGTAATGGGAAAAATATTTTGATAGCTAGAACAAGATATAAGACTTATTTCGGCTATAGATACCATAGTGTTAATGTCATTTGTCTATGAATTTGTGTTTCTTTCATCAGTTGATATATATTGTTTTTGTTGTACAATTTATTATATATACGCTACCGTAGCGTTAGCACGGGCACTATACTAGTTACCCCAAGAATCCAAAGCGCAAGGTGTACTGGTTGTTACCTGGAAATGATTTGTCAGATGGGCTTAGAATTGTTAGTTCATACACTGAAACCCTTATCATGCAATCACTGGTTCATACTGTTAAGAATTTTGTGTTGTACCTGGATGATGATGACAACATTTCAGGGTCAAACTGAGAGGACGTTGTTGCTAGCCAAAGGTCATGAGTCCCCAGAAAGTGAGTAATGTAGGAAGGAAGGAGACCGAGAAGCTACCAGATTTCTACTCTGGTTTAAAGAGGGATAGTGAAGATATGAATGCAGACAATGTTGATGAGTTTGATGCTAGTGAAGATGACCCTGACTTTGTGGATTCAGACTATGAGGTTGATGAAGAGGATGATGACCTTTTCAATGACAATGTTGATGAGGGGGTTACAAGTGAAGGAGTGGCTAGAAGCAAAGGTAAGAAGAAGACTGTCACCTTCATAGATGATGCAGATGTTTCAAGTGATGAAGGAGAGGATCTGGACTTACCTAATTCAGATGGAGAAGGTGAAATTAGGATGAGGTTTGAGTCATTCAGAGAGAGTGACTTGACCAATCCTATATTCAAGGTTGGGATGGTATTTGATTCTATGGTGCTTCTCAAGAGGGATGTCACTGAGTATAGTGTGAATGAGAGAGTGGACATTAGGTACCCTAGGAATGAGAAGAAAAGGTTGCATGCTGTGTGTGATAAGGACTGTACATGGGAGTTGTATGGATCAGTTGATGGCAGGTCCCATGGCTAAGGATGAAAACGGATCGGATACGAACGGATATCGCTGATATTGTATTTGTTTTCATATTTCTATTCGGATTCGAATTCGAATACGAATAGTATCAGAAATATCGGATAGGATATGATTAGATATCGACATCATAAATATACCGATTTTAGTATTCGGATACGAATACGGTATCAGATGTCAATCTTCGGACTCGGATACAGACAGGTCTAAACTCCTCTAAAAGAATTCGGTCGGACGGACGGTCGAATAAATATCCGTACCGTTTTCATCCCTACCCATGGCATGGTGATCAAGAGATATTGTGGTACTCATAGTTGCCAAAGAAACTGGGTAGTGAAGAGGTGTACCTCTAGGTGGCTGGCAGAGAAGTACCTAGAGTCATTCAGAGCAGATCAGAAGATGACTTTGACCAACTTTTCTAGGATAGTTCAAAAAGAATGGAACTTGATTCCATCAAGGTCTAAGCTTGCCAGAGCTAGAAGGTTGGCAATGAAGACAGTGATGGGAGATGAAGTTGTGCATTACACCTTGCTATGGGACTATGCATAGGAGGTAAGGAGGAGTAACCCTGGTAGTACCATTTTCATCAATCTAAATGGCAACTTGTTTAGCAGTCTGTACATGAGCTTGGATGCTTGTAAGAGGGGGTTCTTGGCTGCTTGTAGACCAATAATGTGTCTGGATGGGTGTCACATAAAGACAAAGTATGGTGGTATCCTTCTTGCTGCTGTTGGCATAGATCCCAATGACTGCATCTTTCCAATTGCTTGGGCCATAGTTGAGGTTGAGTCACTTAAGCAAGATCTTCAAATTGACAACACTTTTTCCTGGACAATTATGACAGATAAGCAGAAGGTAAATGAGGTTCAGTCACTTGTCAAATGTACTATGCTAACTGCTAAGCCACTTTATAACTCATGTTTCTATTTTCAATTGCAGGGGTTGATACCAGCAGTGGAACAAGTGTTCCTAGATTCAGAGCACAGGTTTTGTGTGCGGCATCTGTACTCCAACTTCCAACAACACTTCAAAGGTGAGAACCTGAAAAACCAATTGTGGACTTGTGCTAGGTCTAGCTCAGTAACTCAGTGGACCAGGAACATGCATAGGATGAAGAATTTATATCAGAAAGCTCATGCTTGGCTTGAGAAAATGCCACCTCACACTTGGTGTAGGGCCTTTTTAGTACTTTTCCTAAATGTGACATCCTATTGAACAATGCTTGTGAGGTTTTTAACAACTACATTCTAGAAGCTAGAGAGATGTCTGTACTTTTTATGTTAGAGACAATCAAGTGCAAGCTAATGACTAGGTTCTACAACAAGGAGAGAGAGTTGGAAAAGACTGGCTAGGGGTTGTATGTCCTAAGATTAGGAAGAAGTTGCAAAAAAAACTTGGAATGGGCAAATACTTGTTATGCTATGCCAGCAGGACATGGCATATTCTAGGTGCAGGATAGGGAGTACTCTTTCATTGTTGACCTCTGTGCTAAGAAATGTGACTGCAGGAGGTGGGATTTGATAGGGATCCCATGCTCTCATGCCATATCTTGTCTTAGGCATGAAAGAGTAGCAGTAGAGTCAGTCCTACCAGAGTGCTACTCAACTGCCACATACCTAGCTGCATATGGGCACAAAATATGGTCATGTAAGGACATGACTCATTGGGAGAAGATTCATGCAACTGAGATTCAGCCACCACTATATGAAAAAGGGTTGGCAGACCTCCTAAGTCTAGAAGGAAGCAGCCAATAGAGATACAAGGCCCCAATGGACCAAGACTATCAAAACATGGGACTACAGTTACATGCACATACTATGGATAGACTGGACACAACAAGAGAGGATGTGTCCTCAGAAAGGCTGGAACTAAACCAAACATGGTACCCAATAGAGAGGATGAAGCTGGACCATCCAAAATGGAGTGTGATGAACCTACAAATGGCTAGGTAATGACATCTCACAACACACATGTTCTTTACTTTGCATATGTTGATCTTCACTTTTTTTAGTCTACAATGGACTTTGATAGTTCACAGGCACCATCCTTAAGCCAACTAAGTCAGGCAATGCTATCTCAAATGCAAAATGAGGTAATTATAATGACCATTTCCAGCTGAAGCCATTATCATGACCATTATTATGAAAATCATGTTATGTTATGCAGGAAACCAACACTAGAAATGTTGACCAAGGACCTCTACTTGACTTTGCCTTCATTTCTTCCAACAACCCAGAAGCAAGGCCTATTCCACCTACAACTGCAACCAGGGTTCATCGTAAGAGTGCAAAGGCCATGGAAGCAGCTAGTGAAGAAGCAAAGAAGAAAACAACAACTATAAAGAAGAAGACAAGAGCTGTGAAGAAGCAGCCGTGATCAAATCAGTCCAAAGTTAGAACTTTTGTGTTGTGCTCTGTAATGGTTTTTTGGCAGCAGCAGCAACAAACACTTGAACAGTCCAAAGTTAGAACTTTTGTGTTTTGTAAAGGCTGTAATGGTTTCTAGCAGTAGCAGCAGCAACAAAAACTGAAAAGTAAATGTTGATGTACCCTTTTGTATAGATATGAGCATACAATAGCTCAGGTCTTATGACTGGTCGGAATACTTTGGATCTGTTATCCTTTTCTATGTTCGAATGGGCAACAAGTTAACTGTGATTTCCATTTATGTTCAGTCCTTGTGATTGCATACAAGTTAATTGTCTTTCACACTCTGTGATTGCCATTTATCTGTTATCCTTGTGCTTGCCATTTATGTTCAGTCCTTGTGATTGCATACAAGTCCTTGTGATTTCCATTTATCTATTATCCTTTTACATAATGAATACAAGTTATAAGTGAACATCAATAGAACATGGCAAAGTCAAAGTTCATTAACTGGGATAGATGATACACTGAATTTTCATCAAACAGAAACATACACTGAAGTTCATCACTACTTCAAAAACATCACAAACATCATCACTACTAGAACAAACAGAACACACCTAGACAACATACACTGAACTTTCATCAACTTAATTAGTTCACTCCCTACTACAAGTGCACTATCTTTCTTGCACTGATCAGGTTCAAATACCAAACTATAGGCATGCTCTTTCATCTTCATGTGCTTACTGTACTCTGCAACCACCACTGCATCTTGGTCCGAGCCTTTATACTGCACGATTGCCAGGTACTCATTCTCCACTTGAAGAATGGGCAGCCTTCACCGTTGCTCTGCAACACACAACAATTGAATCAAGATTTGAATCAATAGCCAAATAGGTTCTATGAAAAGGGACAAATCGACACCAAAAACATCAATCTTACCTTGTGTGCCGGGCAACAGTAGAAGACTTCCCCTCGGCTCTAGGGTTGCTTCGAAACCCGCCTGACCACTTTGAATTGATGGCACTCTGTGCAAGTGATCAAGGGAAACAGACCTATGCTAGTTGCTGAGGTCGTGGAACCGCTTCTTGAGGCGGCAGATCTGCCACCGTCGGCGCCAAGTTGCCTGCGCGGATCCATGGTAGACGCCAGCACCTCCTCCTTGCTTGCTCGCCTGCTCCTTTGTTGCTCGTCGCGCGCCGTTCGCCGCTTGCCGCTGCAGACCCGTCGTTCCTCCGCCGCCGCCGCACCATGAAATCTGTCGCCGCCATCACGATAGGGGGGGAGAGAGAGATAGAGTTGGAGAGAGGGGAGAGGACTGGGGAATGAGAGGATCAGGGCTTCCAGGGGCCTTTTTGCCAAAACATGCGCTGAGGGCCACCTGGGCTGCCACTGTGGCTTGTCCATGTAGACAGAAAACATGACCTGGACCGGTATCAACTGTTTGTGCACTACTAATCAAAATTTTGGACCAAAAAATGCAGTTTCAAACGTGATGGACCAAATCGACACAACCTTACAAGTTAATGGACTAACCATGCATTTTACTCTATAATTAATATCATTAGATAGGTTTTTGAATATACTTTTGTTGACACCAAATATGATGCACTTTTACATAACCAAAATGATGCCACTAACCTTAGGATCAAGGATAAACAAACACATCATGACCATATTTTATCAAATAACTAGTTCCACATGTCCATGGAGTGTTTGAATGCAGGAATGAAGAAATGGGGCAAAGAAGAGCCAGTGAGACCCACATAGGGGGTCGACCGACCACCCTATGGGCCCAGCAGCTCTCCCCTCTTGGCCATGATCCAAGAGGAGCACATTAGAGTGAATTCTAACCATTGGATCACTCTGTGCTTTCTCTCAATGGCTCACATGCAAAGCACAAGGATCCATGGGCCCACACCAAGGAGATAAACGTGACAAACACCTCAGAACCAACAACCAACCTCAATGACAAGTGGGACCAACACAGGGGAGGACGAAGTGGGCCAGAGACCCCAATGGGGGGGGGGGTCGGCCGACCACCCCCTGGGCCCACCTGGCTCCCACCTGGTCCCTGACCAGTGGGGCCACTTCCAGGAGGCCAGAGGAGGACCCACTGACCATAAGGGGGTCGGCCGACCAGCCCCTAGGTCGGTTTGGCCCCTGCCAACCGCCATACCACTCTACACATGGTGGAAATCACCACCATCCATCCAAGGACGGTTCAAGGTCGGTTGGATCCAAGGGTGGAGGATTGAAGCCCCCTAGATTGCTGACGTGGCGCTGGAGTAGCCCCTACTCCACCTTCCACTATAAGTAGAGGCTCATACCCCCTCTCTACACATGGTGAAGAAGCCTACAAGCTCTATTCCTTAGATTGTTCTAGTAGTTTAGTCTAGAGTGGGAGTTAGAGTTGAGTCGAGTTGCGCTCGGGATTTCCGGAGTCGTCTTCTGGAAAGTCTGGTATAGCTCTTGTATTTTTCCTTCTTTGTAAGACTTTATCTTATTCAATATATTATATTTTCTCTCTACTTTACTTAGTATTTACTTTGAGCATTACTATACTAGATATAGTATTGTTATATGCTTTTGCTCTTTAATAGCCTTTACATCAATTGTCTGTGATCCTTGTGACCTTTCCTGTATGCGATCATTGCCTATCATAGGGTGCTTTGATTATAGATCGTAGTCAAAGTAATAAGTTGTGTGTAAGCGTGATGCTTATACATCATCTTATCCTTGGTTACTACTTGCTACACGGATTGTTTGTGGTAGCTAGCAAGAAGTGACAGCCTTGTCTAGTCGTTGTATTCCACCACGTGTTTTTAGGCAAGTTCTTAAAAGGTAAGGCCCCCGTAAAACGAGGGCGCGGTCCGGTAGGAGTTTTGTCCTCCTGCTGATCTATCCCCTCGCCTAGCATACTTGTATTGAGGAGGCAAACTATAGTGTTTAGACTTGTTAATTGGCTAAGTATATTGAAGTAGAGTGAATTGCATAGGAGTCCCTTGTACTCTCTCGTTGTCCTCCCACCTAGCTATTCTATCTAGTCCGTTCTAAGTATCATTTACCTTGGCTTATTCATTCATCAACCCCTTCGTATCACATTTATCGTTTACCCCCCTATACTAGTTAGTACTAAGTTGAGGTACTCTCTAGGATCTCTCTCTAATTATTATTTCTAGCCCAGCTTTCCATTGGGAAAATATAAATTACGATACCTTAGAATACTTCTAGGTGAAGTGCTACAACGGTATAATCTGTGCGCTTGCGGATTTATCGAATAGTCATGAGAAATACCAACAAGCATTTCTGGCGCCATTGCCGGAGAAAGCTTATCCAAGAAATTTTAATTAGATTGAATCCAGAGATTCTCGTTAACTTAGTTATCAATTAGTCATAGGGGCTTACCCCTGTCTGCGTCTTCCTTTCTTGTGAAGCCAAATAGTTTATGAGCGGTTTCCAACTGCTGGGAAACTACTTAGAAGATCCTGAGCAGTTGTTGAGGAGGACTAGACGTCGTCAAGTTCCCCCTCAGAGGTTCATCTCTAACCAGAATCCGTTCAAGGAAGGAGGCTCTACACCATCACTCTATGGCCCAGAAGGCGATCTCTGACTTCTCGGCTCTGTCAGCTACCCACGTAGCTCAGGGTCCCGAGGTCAACTTTGGGGATGCCACCTTCGAGCTGAAGCCCGCCTTGATCCACATGGTGCAGGTCAATCCATTTTGCGGGAAGCCCCATGAGGATACCAATGTTCATCTCCAGCACTTCATGGAGTTATGTGGCACCTTCACTATCAAGGGAGTGGCGTCTGACGCCATTCGCCTTCGCCTTTTCCCATTCTCTCTATTAGGGAAGGCGAAGCAATGGTTCTATGCCCACAAAGAAGAAGCCACTACATGGGAGAGGTGTGCTAATGCATTCCTCAAGAAGTTCTTCTCGACGGGCAAAACCAATGCTCTTTACGGAAAGATCTCAAGCTTCCAACAAGAATCTGACGAGACGATTCCCGAAGCATGGGAATGTCTCCAGGAGTACATTCGTGCCTGTCCTCATCATGGGATAGACGATTGGATCTTGATTCAAGGATTCTACCACGGGCTGACTAGCATGGCCCGTAGTCACGTTGATGCTGCCGCTAGAGGGGTATTTCTCCAACACACAGTGAGAAATGCCAATGACCTCATAGAGAAGATGGTAATCAACCAAGGATGGGGTGAGGAACGTCTCCAGCCAAAGAGGAGAGGTATGCACACCGTCAATGAGGTGGACATGCTCTCTGCCAAGATGGACCTCCTGACGAAGAAGATAGAAGAAAGTTCCAAGAAGGAACGAGAGGCCATCTACCCCATCGCCGCCGCACAAGCTATAGAAGCTGATCCATGGTGCGAGATATGTGGAGGAAATGATCACTCAGGCAACAATTGCCTCGAGACATCGAAGGAGGACGTGAACTTCATCAGCAACAACAACGGGTATCGACCCCAACAACAAGGAGGATGGAACTCGCGCCCCTTCTACCAAGGTAATGGAGGTAATAGCAATTACAATAATTACAATTCTTACAATAACCAACCTTCATTAAAAGATCTTGTTCTTGAGCAATCCAAGATTAATGATGGTATAAATAAAAAGATGATTGCCACTGATAAAGTTCTTGAAAGCTTTGGTGAGAAAATGGATAGCTTCACAACTGCCATGAAAAATCAATTGAGCTTTAATAAAATGCTAGAAATCCAATTAGCTCAATTAGCAGCAGCTATGTCATCTCTAGAACAAGGTAAAATTCCTGAGAAACCAGAAGATTTAATTGAGCATGTGAACATGGTAACAACAAAGTTCGGTAAGCCGCCACTTCGCTCCTATTGGGGCTATCTTCTCGATCCTCCCTTCATCATGAAGAAGGAAGATCCAGGCCACCCGACCATCAAGTGCTCAATCAGACAACAAACCTTCCACACCGCCTTCTACAATCTCGGATCGGGCGTCAACATCATGTCTAAGGTAACTTATGATAACTTGTTAGGAGGACCTTTGGTCCCTACATATGTTCGCCTGCATATGGTAGATCAAACGATAAGGTTTCCCAAAGGACTTGTGAGGGATATCTTAGTAAACATCCAAGATGAATATATCCCCATAGACTTCATCATCCTGGACATGGGAGCCAACGTGGAAGTCCCCGTCATCCTGGGAAGGCCCTTCCTCAACACTACCAACGCAGTCATCTACGTTGGATCGGGCCAAATCCACTTCCAGTTCCCGAGTCACAAGGTAAAATGTGCTTTCAATGGTTATAAACTTAACAAACAGTTAAAGCACAACCATCCAAAAGAAGAGTTCGAGCCCTGTGACAAAAGAAACAGTACCCGGAGGCCAAGATCAATGAACTCAAGGAGGACAAACCCGCCAATCCAAGGCAGGTTTGGAAAGCAAAGGAGGTGCACACACCACAGTCTCCATCTCTGGAGCCATCAAGTGCACCCGAGGAATGAACAAGAAGGAGAGTCCTACTCCAAGGACTTAAAATCAAGGAGCCTTCGCCGAAAGGTAAGTCGGTAGTTATTTTTTATTTCCCTTCTTACATTTAGTTCAATTCTTTAATTTCTTTCATGCTTAAAATTTAGAAGGAGAATAATAAATTTAGATTAAATAAAACTTGAGAAGTAGTTTAGCACTAAAAATTGACAAAAAGTAGGACCATAGAGTGGTCGGCTGACCACCCTATGCATCCTACCTTGGCTCATTTAATTACATTTCACTTTGTGATCTTAGCAAAAGAAAAAAAATGGAGGACTAGGGGGGTCGGCCAACCACCCTAGGTGCCCCATGATCATCCCTCTTTCTTACCCCCCATCCTTTGTCCAAGCATCTCATGATTTGAGTAGTGAAACTTTCAAAAATCAGATTTTTTTCTTTAGGGGACATCTCTTTTGTCTTTTCATGCTTTAAAGTATATCAATCACTTTTGGTTAAAGCATGACACATCCTTGTCTCCCACTACTCCTTGTCCAAAGTGGGAAACCATGACACCTTTCACTTTCACTTTGTCATGCTTTGAAAAAGAAAACACATCAATCATCTTCAATCAAAGCATGACATACCTTTGTCCCCCACTACTATTTGTTTAAAGAGGAGAATCTTGGGCACTTTATCTCAGCTTTTGATCACATCACATAGCATCTTTTAGCTTTCACCAAGCACTAGAAAAAACATGAGTGGAATCCCCACTTTAGGGGGTCGGCCAACCACCTTTGGTCACCTCCTTTTCCCTCTTTTGCTTTGTGTAAGGTATCTCCTAAAAGCTAGTGATCATGGCACCCAAGGGCATGCCCAAGAGGGTTTCGGACGACCACCCCATGGTACCCCCTTGGTGCCATTCTCTTCCCCTATAAAACCCCATGCAAGGAAAGCTCATTCCCTCACACCTCAACCAGAACTCAGTTCTAGCTCAAGCCTCTCCTTGCCTTGTTCTCTCCTCTCTTCACTCAAGAGAAGTAGTGTTGCTCTCACTAGTCCACAAGAAGATCTCTTACCTTCATCGAGCTTCTCTTAAACTCAAGCCTATCCCCGCAAGGCCCCGCAAGGCAAACTAGCAAACTCTCTCCACACACAACCTTGTCCTAGTCTTGCCTCTTCCTCTCTAAAGATGAAGAACCCATTGACATCCGCATTCAAGAAAATGAAGCAAGCTATAAGTGGGAGCTCATCTCATCGCTCCCACCAATCTGAGGATACTTCCCAAGGAAGAAGAAGGAGAGGTTTTGCCCGATACACTTGGGAGAACATCCAAACCGAAGAACACCCTCAGGAGGAAGAAGTGCTGACGGAGGTACCTCATATCGGGGCATTCATGGTGCCTCCGATGAGGACCTATGACCAACAAAGTGGTCTCTAGTTCGACCAACTAGAGTACTAAAGGTATCTCTCTCTTCAGGATCAATCTTTCGAGCACACAAGGATATTGGATCCGAGTCTTCTCTCCAACGCAGGTATGACCACCGAATTCGACACTATCTTTTCCACTATTGGTTGGTCTGGCTTTTGGCAAGTAGAAGAGCATGGAATTGAGTTGCTCACCATAGAATTTTTATGCTCTCTCCAAGTCTCTAATGTTGGAATTTCTTTCCACATGTTTAATAAAAGCTTTAGTTTAACTTGGAGTCATCTGAATGTTGCTCTTGACTTTGAAAATTCATGCTTGCCAGATTTAGACCCTGCCATGCGTAGGTTTAATAAGAGGAAATTTTGGATGTCTATCTCTACTCTAAATGATTGCTCAAATCCCAAACCTGAGGAAATTCATAATCCAACTCTTCGTTTTATGCATCTTTGGATGAGTATGACTTTGTTTCCTGGAAGTAATGTTAGCATGTTAAGCACCATAGAATTAAAACTACTTTATGCTATGGTTAACAAGATTCAAATCTCTCCTATAAAATGCTTGGTAGAATTTTGACAAAGTTCAATTAAGAGTGATGGACCTATTCAATTCACATCTTTAATTACTCGTCTTGCCGAATCTATGAACTTGCTAAATATCACCTACCCCTTTGTTTATATCCCTACTCCTATAGCCGTAATCTCAGAAGAATATCTTGCAACTACTCAAATGTTAAAAAGAGATGTCAATAGTGAACTTAAAATGATTTACAGTGGCCATACAGTTGAGGTGCCTCTTCCAAATAGGCAACTTCAGTTGTATAGGACCCGTAAGCTAACCTTTGATTTAAATCAAGGAATTGGGCAAAGAGGTTTTGCAGGCTCAGACATGAGAGCTCAGGAGGGGCGATACTTTGTTCATCTTGAGCAAGGTGGTCCTTCTCGAGGAACTATTGGCGAGGAGGAAGACGATGCATCTTCCGATCCCATGCACACCTCTACTGGCATGCCTCCTTGACCATCACGTCCGCAACGAGCACGAGCATCCTTTTCATCCACACGAGAAAGGGAGCATCGTGAACAGTGGCAACAATTCGATCATCTCACCAACACCTTTGGTGAGCTGCGTGTTGAGCACGGTGAGACAACACGCATCGTCCAGCAAACTGCCGAAGACATCCAAGCAATGCAAGAAGAACAATACCGGCAGTGGGACTTGTGACGGCAACTACATCCACATCCGCCGCATTATTGAGCAAAGGATAAGCTTGGGGGAGGTTCCCTCCCCCACTAAGGTAAGTTTTTAAATTTTAGCATTTATATTTATGTATTCCTTGCTTATCTTTGCTTTGCATTTAAAAAAATCTGCATATGATAAAAATAATAAAAATACTCTCTACTCCACTCTCACATGTTCCATGAAAACTAATATCTCCTATGGAAATGATGAATAGTTGCTCTGCTAAATGTTTCTCTAGTACTTAGTTTACAACTTGGTATGTCTCTAAGTATGGACTACTTGGCTTAAAAGAAAACATCATGAACCTCAAACTTTTGTGGGTTGCAAATGTTGTAACTAAGTCTAAGTTGTTGTGAGACATGATATGACAAGATAAGAGCTGCTATAATATTGTTCTAAGCAAGAATGACTATCGGAGTTTTATTTATTAAAATGATAAAAACACTTTTTGTTCCTCAATGGTGAAAATTCCTACCAAAGCCATGCATGATCTTTCATGATATAAGCTTTCTACACAAGCTGCTTGCTTTGTGTTGAGTTTTGTCAAGTTTTGTGACCCTTGTTGAGAGATTTATCATGCTCCCAAGATCAAGATCACATACACGCCACATATACATGCTGCTTCTACACTGGAAGTACGCAAAAACATGCCTTACATTTTCCTCATAGTTCATACTCCATGCTCTAGTAGAAAAATCTCTCTCTAGTATGTTGCTAGTAAATGAGACATAGACTATGCAAAATTATGAAAAATTCAGGGGCATTCTAAAGTCCCAAAATTTAGGAGCATTCCAAAGCTCTCTGAAAAAAATTAATTTAAAAAGATAGTTATGTCTCAAAATAATAAGTTAGGAAAGAGAGATCATCCCAATATAGGAGTATTGATCATTTGCCATGTTTCCACACACTTGCACATCTTGATCTAAGAGTATGACACTTCTCTCCTTAGATCTGGAATTTGACTTTACAATATATGCAAGGTAAGTTTGCTATATCTTTGATCCCTACATATAGCTCCACATAAGCTTTAGAGATAGGATGAAAAAGAAGGCAAACTTTGATATGTGCCTTGGTGAGGAATCATACACCTTATGAGCGACTCAAGAGTACCATTTGAGGAACACTAAGTCTTTCTTTTGCAAAATCTTACAAAACCTCCGATATGAAACTTGTGAAAGAATGAGAAACTAGTGCTCAAGTCAAGTTGTTCTATCTCTCAACCTCCCAAGACAAAGGATAAAGCTATAAGCCCCATGAAGGACTAAGGTAATATGGGTGAGTCTTCATTGCTAACTTTTCCATTCAAAAGAGAAGTATGATTGTTGTAGACTCAGTACTCTTGAAATATGAAGCATAGTAGCAACTCCTGATCCATCGAGCTAAGTTTGATTGTTTGCTCCGGACGAGCAAAGGTTAAGCTTGGGGGATCTTGTTGGCACCAAATATGATGCACTTTTACATAACCAAAATGATGCCACCAACCTCAGGATCAAGGATAAACAAACACATAATGAGCATATTTTATCAAATAACTAGTTCCACATGTCCATGGAGTGTTTGAATGCAGGAATGAAGAAATGGGGCAAAGGAGAGCTAGTGGGACCCACATAGGGGGTCGGCCGACCACCCTGTGGGCCCACCAGCTCTCCCCTCTCGGCCATGATCTAAGAGGAGCACATTAGAGTGAATTCTAACCATTTGATCACTCCGTGCTTTCTCTCAATGACTCACATGCAAAGCACAAGGATCCATGGGCCCACACCAAGGAGATAAACGTGACAACCACCTCAGAACCAACAACCAACCTTAATGATAAGTGGGACCAACACAAGGGAGGATGAAGTGGGCCAGAGACCCCAAGGGGGGGGGGTCGACCGATCACCCTCAGGGCCCACCTGGCTCCCACCTGGTCCCTAACCAGTGGGGCCACTTCCAGGAGGCCAGAGGAGGGCCCACTGACCATAGGCGGGTCGGCCGACCGCCCCCTAGGTCGGTTTGGCCCCTGCCAACCGCCATACCACTCTACACATGGTGGAAATCACCACCATCCATCCAAGGACAGTTCAAGGTCGGTTGGATCCAAGGGTGGAGGATTGAAGCCCCCTAGATCACTGATGTGGCGCTGGAGTAGCCCCTACTCCACCTTCCACTATAAATAGAGGCTCATATACCCCTCTTTACACATGGTGAAGAAGCCTACAAGCTCTATTCCTTAGATTGTTCTAGTAGTTTAGTCTAGAGTAGGAGTTAGAGTTGAGTCGAGCTGCGCTCGGGATTTCCGGAGTCGTCTTATGGAAAGTCTGGTATAGCTCTTTTATCTTTCCTTCTTTGTAAGACTTTATCTTATTCAATATATTATCTTTTCTCTCTACTTTACTTAGTATTTATTTTGAGCATTACTATACTAGATATAGTATTGTTATATGCTTTTGCTCTTTAATAGCCTTTACATCAATTGTCTGTGATCCGTGTGACCTTTTCTGTATGCGATCATTGTCTGTCCTAGGGTGCTTTGATTATAGATCGTAGTCAAAGTAATAAGTTGTGTGTAAGCGTGATGCTTATACATCACCTTATCCTTGGTTACCGCTTGCTGCACGGATTGTTTGTGGTAGCTAGCAAAAAGTGACAGCCTTGTCTAGTCATTGTATTCCACCACGTGTTTTTAGGCAAGTTCTTAAAAGGTAAGGCCCCCGTAAAACGAGGGCGCGGTCCGGTAGTAGTTTTGTCCTCCTGCTGATCTATCCCCTCGCCTAGCATACTTGTATTGAGGAGGCAAACTATAGTGTTTAGACTTGTTAATTGGCTAAGTATATTGAAGTAGAGTGAATTGCATAGGAGTCCCTTGTACTCTCTCGTTGTCCTCCCACCTAGCTATTCTATCTAGTCCGTTCTAAGTATCATTTACCTTGGCTTATTCATTCATCAACCCCTTCGTATCACATTTATCGTTTACCCCCCTATACTAGTTAGTACTAAGTTGAGGTACTCTCTAGGATCTCTCTCTAATTATTATTTCTAGCCCAGCTTTCCATTGGGAAAATATAAATTACGATACCTTAGAATACTTCTAGGTGAAGTGCTACAACGGTATAATCTGTGCGCTTGCGGATTTATCGAATAGTCATGAGAAATACCAACAACTTTTACAATAAACTTATTTGGAGATGTAAATATTATACGCATTTTCTACGAACTTAGTTAAAGTTAAATTTTTTTGACCCACACGATTCTCATAGAGACTTCTACTATGGAACCGATGGAGTATGTTGGTTTGTACTCCATTGTTACTTTGGTGGCATACAATACGACACCTGACTTTTTTAGCATGTTTTTCAAAAAATACTCACAAATACACGTATCTTTTCAAAATATAGATCTTGAGCTTGGCGCCGTAGCAAATGGCGTGAAAGTTACACGTCTCGGCGCCATGGTCATTAGCACCGAGATCTAGAGTCATGTTTGGTGTGTCGTTGACGTGGCTGCCTAAGTGGTGCGAACATGGCATGAGCTCGGTGACGTGGATCTTGGTGCCGAACTCGGCGCTAATTGCTACGATATTGAGCTCGGCAGCAATTGCGACGACACCAAGCTCTAAATTGTGGACCCCATAGCATTGCCCTTTGTTCATGTATTTCTCTCTTTCACTATCTAAATTTAACCCTAGCTCTAAATTATCATATCTTGGACACCCTAAAATGTTACCATAAGATGGACATAGAATATTTACCATGAAATGTTCAAGTCCTAATAAAGAAGCCATTTTTTCATATATGTATCCTATGCCAATTGTCATTTTAACCTATGAGAGTAAAAAAACAAATCCAAACTACCTCTATTTATGGCGCCGAGCTACATGAACAAAGGGCAACGCCATAGGAGGCCGCTTACCAAAGCTTGGCGCCATCACAATTGGTGCCAAGCTACGGTGACGAGCTCGGCGCCACATCAGCGCCACGTAGGTAGCCATGTCAACGACACGGAAATGACCCTAGACCCAACGCCAATGACCATGGCGCCAAGACATACCTCAATGACAATTGCTACAGTGCCGAACTTACTGTCTATATTTTGAAAGGATACCTCAAAGGGTATATTTGTGACTATCTTTCGGAAAATGGGCTATAACAAAAAGGTCAGTAGAGATGGGTGATGCATGTTCCATCATTCTATTTTCCCCATGCTGGAGTGAAGTCACTCACTCCTTTTGATGTTCGAATGAATCGTCTCCGTCTCCAATAGCACTTAGGAAATAATGAATTGTAGTAAGCAGTAAGTCGTTAGTGGACATGCAATGATTAACTTATAAACTAGCTCTAAGTATTTTTTTTATTTTAATAGAAGAGAGAAAAAACTAACCCTTCATCAAGAGTTAGAGACGTCATACACACATTTGGAGGTTATATTAGTGTTATATAGGTCTAATCATACTATAAGTCATTACTAAAAGCTAGAACTATTAGAGAGGTTAACTAGAGCTAACAACTATCCCATATCATTGTTAGTGCCCTTAGGAGTTGCAGTAAACAGTAAGTAGTAAGCACTTAAGAAAGAAGGGTTTCGGCACCATGAATTGCAGTAGCGTTAATCAGTTAGCACAATAGCACTAGAGATTAATATAATTGCCTATTTTATTTGATAGGAAAAAAAATGAAACTTTTTCCTTCAGAAATAAGAGATCCGTGTCTCATTGTATTAAGAAGAAAGAGGGGTATAAGAATCCAACACTTACAAGACACACCCAAACACAACTCACTCACACATACAACGCACAAGTATTGTAGCCAAGACACATATAGACCTAGGCAGAAAGACAACCCATAAAAGACCCAAAGAACTAATCACCTAGAAGAGGGGCAGTCAAGAGGGAAAGCCCTTGAGCCCTTGTCATGGTCGACAGCCAGTTTTCCTCACCAAGTTTAGGGAAGATTTAATCACCTAGCGAAGATCACAAAGTCCACAACATTCAGGCGAGGTATCCCACTATGTGCAAGGCAATCAGATGTCCAACACTTGTTGTGGGCCACTAACCACATGAAGAACCAACATTTTGGAGGTGCCAAGACCTCCAAAATCCTTTCCTATGGTGCAAAGAGAGTAGCATCTGAGAAATATAGTAATGACAACAATCTCTGTTTCCTAAGTCTCACCTATAATATATTGGTTCAATATATTGTAATCATATAAATTTGTATCTCTTACTTTTCAAATGCCTAGTGACATAGCGTGTTTGTTTTTTTGCTTATAATCAAAATCGAGACGAAAATAAGCCAAAATCCCACCCAAACACCTTCGATTATTTTTATTATGTAGCAATCGGGAAGGTGAAAACAATCCTAAATGAACTACTACTAGTGTTTTTTGGACCGCAAGGAGGGGGGTGTTCCCCCGCTGTGGTCGCTTTTCCACTTGATGCCTCTACTCTCCCTCGCGTCTATTCCTGCATTCGGCCTCCATCTTAGATTGCACCGCCCCTCCCTTGGCGCACCTCTAGCGCTCGACTCTGTTGGGCGCTTCCTCTCCTGCACGAGTAGGATATGAGCTTTACCTGCTCCTCCTCCTCCGGTGCTACCCGATCGGATGTGAGCTCGACCCGCTCCTCCGCCGCTGCCCAAGCCTCTGTATCCATAGCCGACGCTCCTCCCTCTCACTCCCTTCTTTCTCCCATTCCATTCCTACTCCCTATCGACTCTCCATAGCTACTATATTTAAAAGGCCAATTAAATTATGGAAAAATGTATAAAAGCAGTCACCAACATAGAATAAGGTTTAAACTGACAATATTCCATGGTTTTGATGAATTATAATTTTCTAGGGATTAAACAAGGAAAACAACTGTTGGAATCAAGGTACAACTACAACGGATCAGGATTTCTAGACCATATTTGAACCGAGATGATACCGCCGATCAAGTTTAGGGACCTGCGGTGTCAGTTTGAAAGTTTATGGACCGAGATGACACCATCAGTCAAGTCTAAAATCCTATGGTGATGACCTTGAAAGTTTAGGGACTTAGATGACATCGTCTACTAAGTTTAGGGATATATATAAATACCACTTTAAGTTAAGCGATATATATGACACTGTAGAACGAGCTAAGCAACTAACTGTTGAGGCCCTGTTTAGTTCATTTCAAAATATTTTAGGTTTTTTCTCATCATTTTGCAAATTGGAACTAACACCACCCCAAAAATTTAACAAAAGTGGTCCGGTCTCCATTTTGGATTTTGAACTTAAGAGGCCAAAATAAGCCAAACTTTACATTAGTTTGTGTGCCACCCTTACAATCTCTATCATTGGAATCCAAAATAAACCAAACTTTGATTGGAACTAAAGAGTCCACTAAAATATTTTACATTCCTAATTTTGGAATAAAAAATAGTTAGGATTTGGACTTTGGATTTCTGATGGAACTCAACAGGGCGTGAACTGACCTTGCCTAGTTGCAACATACTCCCTTCGTCCCAAAAAGAAGGTAGTTATAGGATGCGTGTAGGTCGAACTTTTTAAACTTTGACTAAGTTTGTAAAAAATCTGTACAATATTTGTATCTCCAAATAATTTTGTTAAAAAAACTAGACTTAAAGATCTTTTCGATGATACTAATTACTTAGCATAATTATTTATATATTTTAATATATAATTATTAATATTTTGAGAATGTTTGACTTTTTCAGAAAGCGAAAATGATATCTAAATTTAGGGAGGACGGAGCATAGTAATCTTTTATCTTTTATATATTATATAAAGTAGTTGAATTTGACACGCTGTGCAGGCATTGCCTGCGCCTTACCTGGTGATGCCAGTCGCCAGTTGCCAGCGGGCCGTGCGCTCCTTGGGCCTGGCCTCCGTTGCGGGGCCCGCTGCTTTCCTCGAGACCGTCGCATCGTACACGCTCCAGTCCACCAACCGCGCGCAGCAGTAGTCCATCTCCACCAACTGCTGTAAACTGGACGGATCTCACGGTGACTCCGACGCCGACCGGTGGGGCCCTGCAGGGATTGTTTGGCAGCGACAGCTGTTCGTTGCCCTCCATGTCGCGGCGACACGGTCCAAGCCCACGTCTGATGCATGCATCCGCTCACTGCCAAACGGCCCCACACACGCTCCCACAGCCCACATGTCAGATGGCCAGCTGCATTAAAGCCCCTCCTCACTCCAAATCTCGCGCACTGTGTCTGTCTATCAGTCGACGGCACCACCAGCGCCAGGCCTCGCCAAGCCAGCCGGTGGAAACCTCGTGCTCTCCGCCGCCGCCTCGGGCCCTTCCGCCCTCCTCTTTTCCAGATCACCAACTCTTCGGTGGGCCATGCTGAGCGCGGCTGCCATCGGGCTCGTCCGGCCATGCGCCGCGCGGCCGCTCCCCACCTACCCTAGTCCACGCCGCGGCGCCGGCGGGTGCATCGGCGGCACCCAGCCGCTCCTCACGCCCCGCGGCCTCCGCCTCTCCGCCCGCGCCGGCCTCCTGCCGGCCTCGCCGCTGGAGGAGGAGGAGAACCGGAGATGCAGGGCCGGCCGGCACGTGGCGGCGGCCGGGAAGGTGGCGGCGGCGGCTGAGGGGGCCGGACAGGAAGCAGGAGGAGGCCTCGTCAAGACGCTGCAGCTGGGGGCGCTCTTCGGCCTCTGGTACCTCTTCAACATCTACTTCAACATCTACAACAAGCAGGTTAGCTGACTGACTAAAACCATCACTGGCACCTCTTCCTGTCCCTGTGTTGAGTTGGGGGAAGCGTTGCGTTCCTGATGCGCGAGCAGCCCAGTTGCTGGCCTTCCCTACTTAGTCGCCGCACACGACTGATTCCGATTCAGTTCTGATCGACTAGAGCCAAGTGTGCAGATTGGTGGATCTAAGTTCTGGTGATTTTGATTATTCCGGTGCATGCGGGCAAAGGACAGATCCTTCTATTAGTTTGCGATTTCCTTAATCTATAAACTGAGTAGACGAGAGCGTTCTCATTTCTCCTTTTATGCATGTTCTGTGTGCTATCCTTACAAGAGGTCCATGTATTGTTCATGTATTTTCCAGTTTTCTTTCCATGAAGTGGTCCATATGTTGAAATTATCTTGGCGGGGCATCTTTCATCTGGACATTTCATTCGGTTTAGTGAACAACTAGTCGACCTTGACCAAGCCTTGAGAAATTCATAAATCAGATATAATAACAGATGCCTGTTTTTTGAACCTCATAAATCTACTGAAACTAAATGTAGGCCAACCCACTTTCTGCGTGACTGCAAAAGTTCGCTCAAGACCATCATGATCTTTAACTGATACAAGCTCCGCATGCTACACTGAAAGAAAACTTTGCCTTCGTTTCTTTTTCTCCATTTTAGATCTGCCTCATACCACACTTTTTTGGACAAGATTTTGCTTAACTTTGTAAAATACAGCCAAGTCTAGGTAGTATCTACATTGTAGTTTTAACCGTACTCAATAATGATTATAATAAAGTTGATGCTTGTTTTGTATATCTCTAGATACATCTTTTTAAGGATCTGTTATATGCACTGCAGACTACACCCATGTGATGTGTTTTCAACTTTAAATCATGATACATGCTTACATTGGTGTTCCATATGTGAGGTTATTTTTTTAAACTACCATACCATTTCTCCATAGTTTTAAGGGTTTTAAGTTTTTAACAGGCTGTATGCACAGGATGATCTAGCTGCTACACTTCCAGTGTTTTGAAATCCACCCAGATAGCCCTTATGTTTTCTGGTGGCTATGTCAAGACAATATTTTACTGATAAATGTCTGTTTGCAACTATCCTAAGAGGAATTTAAGTGTGTTACTGGTAATTGTAGTCTTTCTTTATTCATTAATGTAGATTGTGTCATGTTTTAGTTAGTTTCCTAAGAAACACTTCATGATCAACAACAGTTACCTGTAAATGATACAACTTTCTAAACTGTTCCTATGCTCTGCAGGTTCTGAAGGTTTTGCCATACCCTATAAACATCACAACGGTGCAGTTTGCTGTTGGAACTGCCATTGCTTCGTTCATGTGGATCACTGGTATCCTGAAAATGCCAAAGATTTCTGGTGCCCAGGTCAATATTTAGTTTTGTCAGGCAAACTTTCAGTATAAACATAGTGCATCAAAATTAATGTCGGTGCTGTTCTTGTTTCCCAGCTTTTCGCGATCCTTCCTCTAGCTATTGTACATACCATGGGCAATCTTTTCACAAACATGAGCCTTGGAAAGGTTGCAGTGTCATTTACACATACCATCAAGGCCATGGAACCTTTCTTCTCAGTTCTCCTTTCAGCAATTTTCCTTGGTGAGGTAAGTCTTCTGTTCAATTCTAAAGCCTCTAGTAACTACGTAACTCTCTGCAATATGATAAAATCTTTCTTGTTTCTTGCTTTTTTCTTGACAAATGAGTGATTTTGCAGTTTCCTACACCTTGGGTTGTGTTGTCTCTTCTTCCAATTGTTGGTGGTGTGGGATTGGCATCCCTTACTGAGGCCTCATTTAACTGGTATGTCATATAGGCACCTTAGATTGAATACAAGCAAGTGTTAGGATGCTTGTTGTGCAAATTAAATTTATCCTTCTCTATTAGCTTTAGCCTACCCCAACTTGCTTGGGACTACAGGCTTTGTTGATGTTGTTGATGTTGATGTATTAGCTTTGTGTCTTTTGTTCCATTGCTTCAATCAGTTGCCATACCTCAAAATTTAGTTGTACAATTGTTCCAGTGCTATTCTTCTGTGTGTTTGCATGCGCTTACACCACCAGGAAGTTAAAAGCAATGGCTTCCTTGTTACCCATTTTATACTCATGTGTAACTTCGAAATTTCAACACAGGGCTGGATTTTGGAGTGCAATGGCTTCAAATGTAACCTTCCAGTCAAGGAATGTGCTAAGCAAAAAACTTATGGTGAAGAAAGAGGTAGCTGAATTACTATTTTTAAATTTTCTTGGGTAATCAAAGCAATCGACTACTCTCTCCTTGTCAAATTATGAGACGTTTTGGCTTTTTAGTTTCATAGCTTTTGCTATGTACCTAGATATTGGTTATGTGTAGATACATTGTAAAAATTACATTCGAATATGCGTAAATGATTTGGAACGAAGGGAATAATTGATTTGTTAGTTTCTGTTTTTAATAGGTATATTTGTATATGCCTTCTGTGCCGTGCTATTCGATTAGATTGCATGCCTAACCCTCTTTCTTTTCCCCACTTGTGACCAGGAATCTCTCGACAACATTAATTTATTCTCGATCATTACAGTCATGTCATTCTTCCTGTTGGCCCCAGTAACCTTACTTACAGAAGGTGTTAAAGTTAGTCCAGCAGTTTTGCAGTCTGCTGTGAGTATCTTGCTGCTTATTTATTCATGATACCTTACTGACTAGCTTGAGCATAATTCTATATTTTTTAATATTATTTCTTGTGCAGGGTTTGAACTTGAAACAGATATACACAAAGTCATTAATTGCTGCATTCTGCTTCCATGCGTACCAACAGGTGGTGATCCATCTTTGCTAATATTGGTGGATTTGTTTGTTCTTTGATTATATCATTAACGTTGACTCAGATTACTAGTACAAGTTCCATTTCAAACAATGATCTTATTATTCTAAATTTGTTGAAGGTGTCATACATGATCCTCGCCAGGGTATCCCCAGTCACACATTCAGTGGGCAATTGCGTCAAGCGTGTGGTGGTCATTGTGACCTCTGTTCTGTTCTTCAGGACCCCTGTTTCTCCCATCAACTCTCTCGGTCTGCATCTTTTCCTTTCACTACTCTCAACTATACCAATCATTTTATTCCGTTCACCCTCATGAATTTGAAGCATTAAATTTGTGCAGGTACTGGGATCGCTCTTGCTGGAGTTTTCCTATACTCTCAGTTGAAGAGGCTTAAGCCCAAGCCCAAGGCTGCTTGATCAATAGACATTTGCAGGTCCATCCAATAGAACTTTGGAAGTTATGCTATGCCATTGGAGTGATTAGTGAGTGCCGTAGTTAGAATGATGTTTAAAGAAGAGCTACCACTTTGGTCGATAATTTGTGATTTAATTGCTAGCATTTTTGGACGGATTTGTTCGTGTATTAATAATTTTGCAGTGATGCCACTTTCGTTGTGCTGTTTATAGGCTTTTGGAACTGAACTGTGATGTTTCATTGGACCATTTTCAACCTTGACACTAAATTAAGATAGTAGATACAAGAAAAAGTTTGGTGGAGAGATAATATTTGGAGTTATCTTTTATATTTTCCTTGGTGATTGCTAAACCATTCGGAATAGACAATAATAATCCATTATATTCGTGATCCTTTTTATACGGGTATTAGGATAATTAGTCAAATTATATGGATTCATACCTTCAAAACCTACAAACATGACATTGATTTGAACAGTTGATATGCATTGGTTTTGAGCAATAATTGATATATCAAATATGAAAAGCCGGCAGGTGGAGAAAAGTCTGGTTGATTAAATAACCTGGTGGAGAAAAGTGGCTGATTGAATAGTGTTACGTGATTGAATAGTGTTTTATGAGAGGGAACAAGTAAACAAAGTGAATGATTTTAAGCAATTGATGGCTGATTGAATAATGTTATGTGAGAATAAGCTGATCGAATAGTGTTTTTATGAGGGAATAAGCGAATAAAACGAATGATTTTAAGCAATTGATGATACACACAACATTGGATTTGAGCAACAGTTGATATATCACATATGACAATGATTCTAAGCATGTTGTTAGCGAAACATTAGTTGATGATATAGATATACTCCCTTCATCCTAAAATAAATTAAAGGAAATTTTTTCTCAGGGACATTTTAAAACATCTAATATGCTGTTTTACGATCACCATATGTCAAATTATCTTAATTTTGACCATTTATAGGAAGGAGTATGACATCAAATAAATATATCATGAAAATATATTTCATGCTATATCTAGTGATATTAGTTTGGTTTTATAAGTATAAGTGGTATTTTCTTATAAATTTGATCAGATTTAAAATAGTTAGACTTAAGATAATTTTAAAAAATTGATCAAATATAGATAATTTTAAAAATTAATCAAATATAGAAGTAAAGGAGTATCTCACTGTAGAAAGGGAAATTAATTGTTAAAACTCACTTGATATGTGTGCTCTACCCCCTCCCCCCTAAAAACAGTATGATTGTGCACTACATTAGAGCAAGTACAATTTGATTCAAAACTTGGTAGTGTTGGAAGTAAGCAACAAAATTTTGCCTTACCACATGGTACAACCAATGTTAATAGGGATAGTAATCAATAGAAAACCCAATGAAGAAAAGCCCTTGTATGCACCCCTATCATCAATGTATTGTTCTCCTATTACCCACACGACCACACCCACTACTATGCACAAAAAGTCCCCATACCCACCAACCCATGGGTAAAGGGTACCCATCGAATAACCCACACCCATTTCATGAATGATGGTGGTGGTGATGGGTGTTGGTCCATGGATAAGTCGCGAGTGGACACACAAACATCGTTCGTTGACTCGTAGGCTTGGAGTAGATGGAGCAGACTGCAGAGGACACGACACGGTCGCAGAGTCACAATGCTCACACGTAGTCAGGGTCGTCTATCCTCCAAGTTTTTGACATTGCCTTCAACCCTCCCTCAAAGTGTATGGATCTTGGGGAAGCTTAGTGAGAAAAGGAATAAATGCTGGTGGTTGGAGGAGCTCAAATAGAACTAAGATTTTTGGTATACATTATGGACCCACCTATCATCTATTAAATAGAATGTACCCGTACTTGCTCTATCTGGTAGGGGAAGAAATGACACTATTAGGGTACCCATGAGGGAGAGGGTAAATGCTCTATACTTGTGCCCTAATAGGGTTTTTTATCTTGGTGGATTAGGTTTTTTGGATGTCAGAGTGATGAATATCTGTTTAATGGTTAAGTGGATTGATAGGCTTGAGAGGGGTGACAATAATTTTTGTTGTGAACTGTTGAGTAACAAATATATACATTGTAAGAGCATTTTCCAAATCAAGAAGAAGAGTGGCTCATAGTTCTAGAGAAGCTTGCTTGATCCAAGGGATGAATATTAGATGGGAACAGGGGCGGATTGAAGAATCATGGACCCTTGTGTTTAGGCGATTAACGACAATACTAGATCACTATGACTAACGTGTGTTTTGCAGAGGCAAAGTCATTTGTGTTAGGTCATTAGTGATGCAATTTGAATGGGCTTAATGGATATTCATGCCCCAAGATGGAAATCGTTTCGGTTGCAAAGGATGATGATACAAGTCGAAGACTAGGCTAGCTCTTAGTGCCATAAGGTTGAGAAGGGCACTAAGTATAGCAAGGGCTTTGTTTTTCCTTTGACTGTACTATAAAGGGGGGTATGAGATTAGTAGCTTGACCTAGGAGAGTTTAGGAGAGTGGGTATATGCACACTTGTCACAACTAGTCCTAGAGACCTTGCTTTCAGCCCATGGTTAACCCTAGAAATGGTAGGAGCAAAATCCCTTGAGAAATCTCAGCGAAAACAGTTGAAATAGGGGGAGAAAGAGGCTCCGGACCAGTCTGCCAAGTAGGCGTCGGACCAAGGAGAGTGGTCCGACGGTCCCTGACTTAGGCAAAATCTCAGCTCGAGAAGCTCCGGACCACCTGTCTGGAAAGCGTCGGACCATAGGAGAGTGGTCCGATGGCTCATGTCAGAGAGAGAGAAGGCTCCAGACTAGTCCGACGGTGAGTCCGACGGCTAGTCCGACGCTTCAAGATAGGAGGTTGTTTTCATACAGTAAGCTCCCTGGCTCCGGACCAGAGCGTCGGACCAGGGCTCCGGACCAAGGAGAGTGGTCCGGTGGTTCGAAGAAGAGAAAAGGTTTTTCACTCAGTGAGCACCCTGGCTCCGGACCAGTGCGTCGGACCAGGGCATCGGACCAAGTAGAGTAGTCCGACGGTGCCTGAGTTGAAATTCAGAGTGAGCTCCGGACCAGTGTGCTTGGTCCGGTGGTGTAAGCTCCAGACTAGTCCGGTGGCTTCGCAGAGAGAGGAAAAAGCAAAAAACGGCTAGTTTTGGAGGTGGGGACTATTTATAGTTGCCCCCTTCGTCCTTAGGACCTCTCTTGGCCATTGTTTCAGCTGGTGACACCTTGAGAAATCCTTTGGAGAGTCAAGTGCCTAGTGAGGGAGAGATTAGAGAGAGTTCATCTTGTTCTTCCCTCCTAGAGTGATTAGGAGTGACTTGTGTGCATCCATCCACCTTCCTAGCCTTGAGTTGGTCAAGTGAAGGTCTTGTGCTTGTTACTCTTAGTGTTCAACAGCACCTAGACGGTTTGGTGGTGTTAGGAGGAAGTGATCACCGGAAGATTGTTGGCGGCTCTTCTCCAAGCTTCTGTGATCGGTTGTGGGCGATTCACCGAGCCGGAGTGGCGAAGAATCAGCCCGTAGAGAGCACTCTACCCTTGCGCGGGTAGAGGGGGAGCGATACCTTGCGAGGTGCTCCAACGAGGACTAGGGGGGTGTGTCGACACCTCGATACCTCGGGAAAACATCGCTGCGTCACTGAGAATCTCTTTTCCCTAGCTCTTTACATTTCCGCATTACATTCCGTCTTGTTTTTATCTTACCTACTAGAATTGCTTAGGTTGCTCTTAATTTCCATGAACTGCTACTGCTTTCTAGCTAGAACACACGGAGCGTAGACACTAGGGGGTGATTGGTATTTGATAGGTTTTCATATTTGCTTTAGAAATTTAAAACAAGCCCAATTCACCCCCGCTCTTGGGCATCTTGATCCTTTCAATTGGTATCAGAGCGAGGTTTCTCTAAATTAGGCTTCACCGCCTAGAGCAAGATGTCCCATGGGGATGGACCGCCACCCATGTTCGATGGGGATGACTTTCCTTATTGGAAAGTGCGGATGGAGGCCTACCTTGAGGCCGTGGACGTCGGCATTCACAAAGCCGCCACCCAAGGTGGATCGGTGTTCGCCGAGGATCCATACTTTGAGAAGAACAATGCTAAGGCAAATAACATTCTTTTCCGTGGCATTTGCAAGGATGTGTTCAACCATGTGCGAAATTGCAAAACCGCGCATGAAATTTGGACAAACATTTGTGCTCTACACGAGGGCACTAAATGTGAAAGAGAAGAGCGTTATCACCTCATCATTGCTAAGTTAAATGCTTTCACCATGCTATCTCATGAAAATGCTAATGAAATGTACTCTCGCTTGAATGTGCTTGTAGAGGAGTTGAATGGCCTTGGGCTCTCCCAAATGACACCGGCCGATGTGGTGCGCAAGATACTTTGTGTCCTACCAATAGACAAGTATAACCACATCGTCACGGTCCTTCATCAAGGCGATCTCTCCGCAACTACACCAACACAAGTGTTGGGCAAGATCAATGCTCATGAGATGTACATGAAGATCAATGATGGAAGTTCATCCTCTTCCAAGAAGAAAGAGAAGGAGGAGAAGAAGGACTTGGCTCTCAAGGCATCTTCCAAGGAGAAGTGCAAGATTCAATATGTCATTGAGAGTGCAAGTGATGATGATGATGAAGACAACATCGCTCTCATGGTGAAGAAGACCGTCAAAATGTTGAAGAGGCTAAACAAGAATGGAGTCAAGTTTGACTCAAAGAAGAAGAAATTCTTCACAAGCTCTTCAAGGAATCCAATCTCCCAAATGAAGTGCTACAATTGCGGCACTCTTGGTCATCTAGCCCATGCGTGTCCCGAAGAGAAGAAAGACAAGTTCAAGAACAACAAGTTCAAGAACTTCAAGAAGAACAAGGGCGGCAATGATGACTCAAGTGATGATGACAAGAAGCAAGACAAGCCATACAAGAAGAAGAAGAACTTCTACTTCCACAAGAAGAAGAAGGATGGCAAGGCTTACATTGTGGGTGATTGGCTCACCGATATTGATGATTCAAGTGACTCCTTCGATGATGAGAGTGAAGAAGAGAAGGTGGCCGCATTGGTGATTGGTTCTTCGATTCCACCGCCACCTCCTCCTTCATCATCGGGCTCATCCTCTACACACCTATGCCTCATGGCTAAAGGTGACAAGAAGGTACAAAAAGAGGATGATGGTGATGACCTCTCTAGTGATGATAGTGACGATGAAGAAGCACCTTCCTATGATGAGCTAATTAAAATTTGCAACAAGTACGCTAGCATCATAAGGAAGTACAAGAGTAAAAATGACAAACTTCTTGAAATCAAAGAAAACTTGCATGATAAGCTTGACAACTTGTCTAGTGCTAATGATGATTTGAAGCTTGAGAATAATTCTCTCACATCTAGCACTAGGGAGCTCAAAGCCTCTCTTAAGCAAGCAAATGAGAAACATGATAAGCTTGAGAGGTCATCCCAAGAGCTCCACACAAGGTATAACTTGCTAAAAGATGACTACAACTAAGTGAAAAATGATCATGGCACACTATAGGTAGCAAATGAATTGCTTACTCAAGATCTTACACATGTTGCTACTAACCCGTGTGCTAAGTGTGCAAGTGCTACCTCTTGTGAAATCAAGCTTGATGATGTGACTCTTGAGCAAAGTGCTAAGTGCAAGGGCAAGAGAGTTGTAGAAGCCAACAAGTATGATGATTATATGAAGATGAGGGAAGAGAACTCAAAGCTCAAGGAAGAGCTAATCAACCTCAAGGAAAACAAGCCCTTCACCATCAAGCCGGCTCAAGAAGAAGACAAAGATGCTATCACTTTGATCAACTCTCTTCGAGAAGAAATTGCCAAGCTCAAGAATGACAAGACCAAGCTTACAAGTGGCCTTGAAAAGTTCACCAAGGGCCATAATCTCCAAAGTGAACTTCTAATGAGCACCGTCATGAAGAATGACAAGACCGGTATTGGGTACAAGGAAAACCAAGTGATGAAGGCCAAGGTCAAGATTGAAGCCAAGAACTACTACAAGAACAAGTACAATGGCTACAATCAAGAGAAGCCAAAGCCCAAGCCTAAGAGGTGTTTTGGATGTGGACAAATTGGTCACTTCGCGTTTCAATGTAAGACTCCACTTCCCAAGACCTTGCCCAAGCACACTAGGCCATTGGCTCATGATGCTCACTATGTCATCAACAAAGATTCCAAGGGTAGACCACTTGTGGTGTTCCTTGGACCACCAATGAAGAACAAGCCTAGGTTTATTTGGGTTGCTAAGGAGTTGGTTGACAAGGCAATGGGGCCCCGCACTAAGGGGGTTCCCAAACAACAAGCTTAACTCCAAGTTGCTTGTGTGTAGGTGAACTACAAGACCAGTGGGAGCCATTGGGTAATTGATAGTGGTTGCGCTCAACACATGACCGGTGACCCCCGGATGTTCACCACACTTGATGAGGATTGTGCAAATCAAGACAAGATTACTTTTGGGGATAATTCAAAGGTCAAAGTTCAAGGCTTATGCAAAGTGGCTATCTCCCAAGATCAATCAATCTCCAATGTCTTGCTAGTACAATCATTGAGCTTCAATTTGTTATCGGTTGGTCAACTTTGTGATCTCGGGTTTCATTGTCTCTTCACTCCAAATGAGGTGATTGTGACCAATATTGAAGATTCATCAATGATATTCAAAGGGTTCCGGCACAACAACCTCTACTTAGTAGACTTCACCTCAAATGAAGCTAACTTGCAAACTTGTCTATTCTCCAAGAATTCTTTGGGGTGGCTATGGCATAGAAGATTAGCTCATGTGGGCATGTCAACCTTGAAGAAGCTTGTCAAGAAGGAAATGGTTAGAGGAATCAAGGATGTGGTGTTTGAGAAGGACAAACTTTGTAGTGCATGTCAAGCCGGAAAGCAAGTGGCAAACACTCATCCAACCAAAGCTTTCATGTCAACCTCAAGAGTCCTAGAGTTGCTACACATGGATCTATTTGGCCCTACCACCTATGCTAGTCTTGGAGGAAATCTCTATTGCTTAGTGGTAGTGGATGACTACTCTCGATACACTTGGGTGTTCTTTCTTCAAGACAAGGGAGAGACACAAGGAATCTTCAAGAAGTTTGCTACAAGAGCTCAAAATGAATTTGATGTGAAGATCAAGAAGATTAGAAGTGACAATGGCACCGAATTTGTGAACACAAAGATTGAAGATTATTGTGATGAAGTTGGGATCAATCATGAGATGTCCGCCACATATACTCCACAACAAAATGGTGTTGTAGAGAGGAAGAACCGAATGCTCATAACTCTAGCAAGGTCTATGCTTGATGAGTACAACACTCCGGAGAAGTTTTGGGCGGAGGCAATCAACACCGCTTGCTATGCGGCAAACCGTCTCTTCGTCTAAAGGCTATTAAAGAAGACCCCATATGAGCTTGTCAATGGGAAGAAGCCGGATATTTCATTCTTCCGGGTGTTTGGTTGCAAGGTGTACATCTACAAGAAGCGCCAACACTTGGGTAAATTCCAACGGCGGTGTGACATTGGTTTCCTTGTTGGATATTCACTTAAATCCAAGGCATACCGTGTATTTAACAAAGCCACCGGCTTAGTTGAAGAAACGTATGACTTGGAGTTTGATGAAACTAATGGCTCCCAAGGAGCGCTTGAGGATATTGATGTAGGTGATGAACCCTTGAAGGAGGCAATGAAGAATATGCCAATTGGTGCTATCAACCCGCAAGAGGTGGAAGAAGTTGAAGATGAAGCAAATCAAGATCCTTCTCCACCCCACACGCCTCAAGTTGATGAAGGAGATCAAGTGAGGGAAGCTCAAGAAGACACTCACATTCCTCAAGATCAAGCCAAGGCCGAAGCAAGCAATGTTGAAGCACCGCATCCTCCTCCTCAAGAGACAAATAGAAGATCAACATCTATCCTTCAAGCTCACCCCCATGATCAAATCATAGGGAGTCCATCAAAGGGAGTAATGACTCGCTCTAGACTTGCATCTTATGTTGAACATCACTCGTTTGTTTCCTTTGTTGAGCCTACTAGTGTTGAAGAAGCACTTGCGGATCCGGATTGGGTGAATGCCATGCATGAAGAACTCAACAACTTCACCCGGAACCAAGTGTGGACACTTGAAGAGAAGCCAAAGGATGCAAGAATCATTGGCACCAAGTGGGTGTTTAGGAACAAGCAAGATGATCAAGGCGTGGTTGTGAGGAACAAAGCAAGATTGGTGGCAAAGGGGTTCTCTCAAGTAGAAGGACTCGATTTTGGAGAGACTTTTGCACCGGTTGCAAGACTTGAAGCCATCCGTATCCTTTTGGCGTATGCTTCACATCACAAAATGAAACTTTTGCAAATGAATGTGAAGAGCGCCTTCTTAAATGGTTTCATAAATGAACTTGTCTATGTCTCACAAACTCCCGGGTTTGAAGATCCAAACTTGCCTAATCATGTGTATAGGTTGTCCAAGGCACTCTACGGATTGAAGCAAGCTCCAAGAGCTTGGTATGAGAGGCTAAGGGACTTCCTAATCAAGAAGGGCTTCAAGATCAGGATCGTCGACACTACACTATTCACCAAGAAGCTTAATGGAGAGATCTTTGTTTGCCAAGTATATGTCAATGACATTATATTTGGGTCAACAAACCAAGATCATTGCAAGGAGTTTGGTGACTTGATGTCCAAGGAGTTCGAGATGTCAATGATTGGCGAGCTAACCTTCTTCCTTGGCTTTCAAGTGAAGCAAATGAGAGAAGGGACCTTCATCTCTCAAGAAAAGTACACTTATGATCTACTTAAGAAGTTCAAGATGGAGGATTGCAAGCCAATCAAGACCCCAATGCCAACTAATGGGCATCTCGATCTCGATGAGGGAGGTAAACCGATTGACCAAACTCTTTATCGCTCTATGATCGGTAGTTTACTTTACCTCACCGCATCTAGGCTAGATATCATGTTTAGTGTGTGCATGTGTGCTAGGTTTCAAGCAAGCCCTAAGGAGTCGCATCTTTGTGCGGTTAAAAGAATCCTTAGGTACATAAGGCACACCCCTAGTATGGGTCTTTGGTATCCCAAAGGAGCTCCCTTCCAACTAGTTGGCTATTCCGATTCGGATTATGCCGGGTGTAAGGTTGATAGGAAGAGTACCTCCGGCGGGTGCCACATGCTGGGAAGATCACTTGTTTCTTGGTCCTCAAAGAAGCAAAACGGTGTGACATTGTCAACCGCCGAGGCGGAATACATTGCCATGGGAGCAAGTTGTGCACAAATCTTATACATGACCCAAACACTTCTTGATTACGGCGTTGTTTTAAAAGAGGTTCCACTTTTGTGTGATAATGAAAGCGCCGTAAAGCTTGCTAACAACCTGGTTCAACACTCTCGCACCAAGCACATAGATATTCGCCATCACTTTCTTAGAGATCATGTGGCTAGGAAAGACATCACACTAGTTGGAGTTAAGAGCGAAGATCAATTGGCGGATATCTTCACTAAACCACTCGATGAAACAACCTTTTGTAGGTTGAGAAGCGAGTTGAATGTGCTTGATCACTCTAACTTCACTAAAAGATGAGTTTGTATGAACCATGTTGTTGACAAAAAAAGCGTCAGGATTTGCGAACACCTCGGGCTATTACCCAAAGCTCGGTATTCCGGAGGCGTGCCAGTCGATTTGACCAATCAATCAACAAGGATGATAACTAGAACAAACTGAACGAGACGACAGCGATGCGCCTGGACGTCAAGGCTCAGATTGATCAAGGATAACTAGAGCAGAGCTGAACGAGGCAAACAGCGATGCGCCCGGAATGCCAAAGCTCAGAGGTACTCCCACGCGGAACTTGCAAGGATTTGACGGAGATCAAGATGATGCAGCCTGTCGAAGCTTGAAGAACTCGTTGATAAGCTAAAACTAATGCAAAAAGGGTAAATTGCGATAAAGAGTAGAATAAGATAAAATTGGTTTGTTTTTGATTGGATTGATTGTCTTTTCCATGGCCCTCGGGCACGTATTTATACTCCCGCATGGAGAGTTGTACAAAGACACAACACGTATCCTTCCTAAAACAAACTCCTACTTTTAAGGAAATTGACTCGCGCAGGAGCCGGATAACAATATTTATTTCCTAAACAAACACACCTATTTTAAAGGAAAATAAACGACTCATGCAAGAGTCGGACTCAAACTACTATAATAATACTGGTACAAAACACCAGTTTCCTTATACTCCTCTTTGATGGAAACTTTCCATCGGCAGATCCTTTAATCCGCGCCTTCCTTCTTTGACCACCTGTAATCTTCTGCTGCCACCAAGAGCTAAGTCACGCCCATCGGCATCGACAATACTTTCCCGATTGGCAATCGGCAACATTTCCCGATTAGCGACCTTGTGCTGTCTTCACCAATCACTCCCTATCGACAATCAGCAACCACCCTTCGGTAGTCGGCAATGACCCCTCATCGGCAATCGGTAATGCTTCTGTCGGCAATCGGCATCAACAACTTCATGGATTAAGCTATCCGACCTTACCAATCAACCTTTGTCGACGAGGATCATCCATCTTCCATTGGCAGCACACTTAGCCTTCTCGCAGTATATTCCCATCGGCAATATGGGCTCAAGATTTCCCGATGCCGATAGAAAACAGCTGCTGATCAGTCAAGCCTTAGCTCATTTGATACGTTGAAAAACGGTGTCAACACATGCCCCCAGTTTCGGAACGTATAATACTTTACGTGCCGAAATTCTCTCCACTGTAGCCGTTGCCGTAGTCGTTACCTCCGAGATAGACGCACGGTTTCCTCGATCCCCGCGTGTGGAACTGCAATTTAATAATAAAATCCCTCGATTGTAGCACAAACAGTTGCAGACCACCTCGATGACCGCGCGTATCTACCGCGGGTCTCTCCACATTCCTGCACAGTGTGAAACAGAACCCCAAAATGCCCCTGAGCAGACTTATAAAAGTTACCGGGATCAACACTACCTTTTAACGCGAGCCCATTTTCACTTTTACACTCTCTGCCTTCATCTTCAACCTCCGGCGCCTCCGAAGAACACGAGCTCGAGCAACAATACTTCTCCGTATTCCAAGGACGAACTGCAAGCACCCCTCATCTCCAATGGCGATCCAAGTCGACATCCCAAAGGTAAGACTCATTCTCCGCCTAATCCAACCTTCTGCTAGTCCTTTCTCTTGCATAAATTTGGATTTATCCCCATTCTTTTCTGATTCGTCCTATTCTCTTCTTCAAACCCTAGGAATTGTACAACAAGATAGTGATCCCACTCGTTGATTCCATCCTAAGCTGCTTAGGCCCCATGGGCAATCCAGACCCCACCTTCATTATCAATGCAGAAACCAACCGGGTACCATTCAGATCCGAGTGCTTTAGTGTAGGACTGTGGAAGGACGCCTTCCGCTCATGGCCCAAGCCTACCAAGGGTTGGAAAAATTGGTATCTCAGAGTAGCTAGAGCGCAGCAAGTGTACTGGCAAGAACGCAGCCTGGATCAGTGTATCAGGCTTTCAATTACCGATATGGAGAAGAACGAAAACTTGTTAATGGCAGCCTCATATTTCTGGTCCGATAGCATGAACGCCTTCCTCTTTAGGCATGGACCATCCTCCCCAGCCCTTGCCGATGTCGACATGTTGACCGGCTTAGACATCACCTCTGCCGATACCTTCACCCTCTTCAACAGAAAAGCCGAGTATAAGATGAATACCCGGAACATCGGCGGTTGGACGGGTTATATCAAGGAGAACCAGAAAACCGGATCGGTAAACCAACGGGAGCACGCGATTTTCCTGAACATGTGGCTGGAGAAGTTCGTCTTCTGCGGCAAAACCGTCGGCCCGACCACCATGCACCTTCCAGCGGTTGAGCTACTTGCCGATGGAACAAGGCTCCCCTTAGGCAGGTACCTTCTTGGATCAGTATACCGATTGCTACACCAAGTATCCCAGAAGCTACTGCTAGGAGAACCCATCGGAAATCTTGGAGGCCCCTGGTGGTTTGTCAATCTGTGGTTGAACGTACATATGTACAAGGCTCTCCAGTTTGATCTGTTTGCCCAACAATTCCCAAGAGATATATCGGAAGATTACCGATATGGGGATGATGAATCGGCAACTCTCCCTCCACTTAATTTTGGAGAGGCTATTATAGTACTGCCAGGTACCGATGCCGATACGGAGTACTTCGGCTACTTTTTCTAGAAGTTCTACAACGGTCTCCCCTCCGCAGAACGGACCTGGTGGCCATATATCGATGAGCACAATCAGTTCCCATTGCTGTTCAATCTGTCCGATGTAAACCTGCCTGAGAACCGAGCAATCATGAAGGCCAGCATCACTCCCCGAGCGATTCCAGTGAATATCTTTGGATCCGGGAAGAATGCCCCTCCATCTTACGAGTTCTACTATCCATCGGCAGCGGCGAGACAACTGGCATTTGGCCAACTGCCGATCAAACTCTGCTACTCCAAAGTAGTGAGGCCAAGGCAGACAATCTCCAGCGCATTAGATTGGAACAAAGTCATCAACCTTCCTGCCGACGCTGATACATCAGATATCGACTTGTCCTCCTGGTCGCCAACCTCCTTCATCACTAATGAGTACAAGTCTTGGTGGCAAGAGTGGAAGTGCCAACTATTCGCCAAGTCTTCACACTACTATCGGCACCTGATTGACGCCGATTACATCATCCCTGATGACGCAGTAAGTCTTCCATCCGATGTACTTTTATTACTTTACTTTCATCATCGGCATTTAACTCCTTTGCGCTTGACAGGCCGATGATCCGATCCCCACAACGAGCAACAGTGGCAGGCCCTTCAATCTTCGGATAATGGGCCCCATATCCATCATCGGCACCAAAGCTCCAACGCTGGCTGCCTTCACGCCTCAACAGGTACCTACGCCGCCACCTACAAAAGCCCAGGCTACATCGGCCACTGCCGTTGCCCTAACGCGGGTTTATGCAGTAAATCCATCTTTACCTGTACCGATTACATACTGTTTCATTGGAAACATCCCATCTTGTATAACTTGTTTTATACTTTTCAAGCACTATGGTCATCGGCATCTGCTTCCAGCAGACAAGCATCTTCCAGCCCAGCTGCCGATGCCCCCCGGTCTTCATCCAAGCGGGTTGGTTCCCCTGCGGCTGCACCAACGAAAAAGAGGCACCTGAGGTTGGCTTCTCCTTCGCCGTCGGCTCCAACCGCACCATCAACTACCAATGCACCATCGACGGAACCCTCATCGGCCCCCGTTGCACCAACCGCCGGCGGGTCATCGGCAGAACCTCCATCAGTCCCCGTGCCTGATCAACCGATGGACGACGTCCCAGACCAAGAGATAACTCCACCCGCTACAATAGCAGAGGCATCGTCATCAGCACCATCGGCCAGACTGCCCGGCGAAGAAACAACTCCACCCGCCGTAGCAGCAGAGGCAACGTCGGCATCGGCACCGTCGGCTGAAGTCCCTGATGATAGAGTAGGGTCACTACCACAAGAACCGGCCATTGCATCTGAAGCGACGCCGACAATAACCACACCAGCACCAGCGGCGTCGGCTGCCTCTCTAGCAAGGGCCCAATCATTGGCATCCGCCGCCGATGTCCAAGACGAAGCCGGACCATCCAGTATACCAAGCCCTAGGCAGGAGGTCCGCTTCAAAATGGTAAGTTGATCATTCTAAAGCTTATAGTATAATTTTATAATCGGCATATTTTAACCCCTCTGTTTCCAGGCTCAGGACTCTCCGGACAGTCTCTTCTCTTATAGCTTGAACCCTCAGAATGAAGACGAACGCCAAGGCTTCATCCAAGCAGACAATCTGTTTTCTTTTGCGGTCGACATCCCCGATGAGGACGAAGAGGAGAGTTCGGTCCCAACCTTATCGGCAGAGATCAAATCCAAGCTGGAAGAGTTGCTTTCCTTGCTGCTACAAGATACGTCCCAGCTCATTCAAGATTCATCGGTAGCAAGGATTGCTTTCAAAGACATCCAAAGCCATCTCCCTGCCGATATGGCAGAAATCCTTCTCTAGGCAACCTTCCTCGACATCAAGCAAATTCAATACCAGCGGCTTCTGCGTCGCATTGCCGATAGGGCCACTCAAGCCAAGAGCGAGGAAGAGAAGCTGAAGTTTAAAAATATCGCCGATGAGAAGCACAAGAGCATCTGTCAAGCAGAAGTCTCCATCAACAGCCTCGACCAAGAAGTCCTTCAGTTATCGGCAAAGAAAGAAGAATTATTAGCCGAATTACAAAAGGTTGAGGAGGCCTTGACCGCAGCCAACCAGAAGAAGACCCAACTATCTGATTCCATTAGGGTTCTGCGGCAAGAAAGGGACCAGAACGCCCGACAAGCCATCCTGTGGAAGAAGAAAATTAAGCCGGTCGAGGGTTCTGCCGATGCCGATGCTAAAGAGATGGATGACATAGAGCAAATTCGCCTGCGTGCGATATCAGCCATCCACTCTTTGTTGTAATCCATTTGTTGTATCGGCAAACATAATTCTGATGCTTGAATTTGACTTATAATATAATGCTAGTTCATTTCTACCGATGTTTATATAACTTTTTCGTTCATCGGTATTCAACTGAGCACTACGCATCTACCCATATGCTAGGGTAATACCTTTTTAAGTATTTGCCGTTGATCGCTCTAGGGAACGCAACCCCTTCGAGAGTTTCCAAAATGTAAGCATTACCAGGAGCAGACTGTTTTACCCGATAAGGACCCTCCCAATTAGGGGACCACTTTCCAAATTTGAGCTCTTAGTCCCGATCGGTAAAATCAACTTCCAAACTAAGTCACCATCGGCAAACTCCTTCGCCTTTACTTTTTTGTCATACCATCTGGCAACCCTCTTCTTATTCTCTTTAATGCTAATTAATGCCCTCAACCGATGACCTGCTAAATCCTCTAATTCATCTTTCATCAGAGTAATATAATCATCGGTCGTCAATTGATCCTGAAAAGATAATCGCCTAGAACCAGTTTTGATTTCCCAAGGCAGGACAACATCGTGTCCATAGACCAACTGATACGGCAAAACCTTGGTTGCACCATGACAAGCCATCTGATATGACCATAAAGCCTCGTTTAGCACCACATGCCACCTTCTAGGGTTTTCTTCAATCTTGCGCTTAATGAGCTTGATAACCCCCTTATTAGTAGCTTCAGCCTGACCATTAGCCTGGGCATAATAAGGAGAAGAGTTTAACACCTTGAAACCCATGCTAGCAGCAAACTCATCAAACTCTCCCGATGTGAACATAGTTCCCTGATCGGTAGTAATAATCTGAGGAATACCAAATCGGTAAACAATGTACTCTTTAACGAAATCCACCATGTTTGCCGATGTCACCTTCTTCAAAGGAATTGCTTCGACCCACTTAGTAAAGTAATCGGTAGCAACGAGTATGAACTTATGCCCCTTGCTCGATGGCGGATAAATTTGGCCGATGAGATCAATAGCTCATCCTCTGAACGACCAAGGCTTAATTATAGGATTCATTGCCGATGCAGGTGCCCTTTGCACATTACTAAACTTCTGACAGTCCTAGCACCCTTTGAAATAATTGAAGCAATCTTCAAGGATTGTCGGCCAATAATATCCATTCCGCCTGATCATCCACTTCATTTTGAATGCCGATTGATGCGCTCCACATGCACCTTCATGGATCTCACCCATCAACTCTTTCGATTCCTCTTTGCCAAGACATCTAAGCAAAACTCCATCAATCGTCCGATAATACAACTCATCGTCGAGGAGCACATACTTAGTAGCTTGGAACCTCAGACGCCTCTCAACTTTCCTAGATGGATCCCTCAAGTAATCGACAATCTCCTTTTTCCAGTCATCGGCAACTGTTACCGATGTCGTGACTTCTTGAACCGGTTGATACCCTGAGGTATTCTGGGCTAACCGATTGGCCTCTTCATTACGCAACCTTGGGATGTGCTCAAGGCGATACTATTTGAACTCCTTCAACAACTGCAAACACCGTTCATGGGCAGCAATCAAAACTTCACTTCGGCACTCATACGTCCCGATCAGTTGGTTAATCACCAACATAGAATCACCGAAGATTTCAACAGCATCGGCACGCACTTCCCTGAGTAACTCCAGCCCCTTGAGTAAAGCCTGGTATTCAGCCTGATTGTTTGTTGAAGTAGCAACAATCGGCAACGAGATCTCATACTTCTGTCCTCGGGGTGAAATCAAGAGAATACCGATACCTGCTCCATCCTTGTACGTAGACCCATCAAAGAATAAAGCCCAAGGAGCAATTTCAACAAAGCTCACCATACTGCAATGCCGAGTAACAAAATCGGCCATCACCTGACCCTTAACAGCCTTAGCCGATTCATACCTCAGGTCAAACTCAGACAGTGCCAAAATCCACTTACCGATTCGTCCACTCAAAATCGGCATTGACAGCATGTACTTGACCACATCATCTTTGCAGATAACAGTGCATTCAGCCGATAGTAAATAATGCCTCAATTTAATGCAGGAGAAAATAAACATAAACACAATCTCTCTATGGCCGAATACCTGGTTTCAGCATCCACCAATCTCCTGCTCAAGTAATATATTACACGTTCCTTCCCTTCAAATTCTTGAATCAAGGCTGACCCGATAACACCGTCATCGGCAGACAAATATAACCTGAAAGGCTTCCCGTGTTGAGGTGGAACCAAGACTGGAGGATTCACTAAGTATTTTTTAATCTCCTCTAAGGCTGACTACTGCTCTTCTTTCCATGTAAACTCTTGATCGGCTTTTAATTTTAACAAAGGACTAAAAGATTTAATCTTACCAGACAAATTAGATATAAACCTTCTAATGAAATTAATCTTGCCGATCAAGGACTGCAACTCAGTCTTGTTCGTAGGAGCAACCACCTTGTTAATTGCATCAATGGACTTTCTACCGATTTCAATGCCTTTCTGATGCACCATGAAACCCAGAAACTGCCCTGCCGATACGCCAAATGCACACTTGTTAGGATTCATCTTTAACCCATGCTCCCTCGTGCACTCCAATATTTTCCGTAAATCGGCAAGATGCTTCTGGAAGTCTCCAGACTTAACCACCACGTCATCAATGTAGATTTCAACTATTGTGCCGATATACTTATGAAAGATAAAATTCATCGCCCTCTGATAAGTAGCACCAGCATTTTTGAAGTCAAAAGTCATGACCACCCACTCAAACAAGCCAACATGACCTGGACATCGGAAAGCAGTCTTGGATATGTCCTCTTCAGCCATGAATATTTGATTATACCCAGCATTACCATCCATGAAGCTAATAACTTGATGTCCAGCAGCAGCATCGATCAGCAGATCGGCAACGGGCATCGGGTAGACATCCATCGGTGTGGCCTTGTTAAGGTTCCTGAAATCAATGCAAACACGAAGTTTTCCATTCTTTTTATATACAGGAACCACGTTAGAAATCCAATCGGCATATCGACATTGCCGAATAAATCCAGCTTCGATTAACTTTGTAATCTCAGCCTTGATGTCGGGTAAAATAGTAGGATTGCATCGGCGCGCAGGTTGCCGATGTGGTTGGAAACCAGACTTGATGGGTAACCGATGTTCAACTATCGATCGGTCCAAACCAGACATCTCTGTATAATCCCAAGCAAAACAATCTTTATTCTCTTTCAATAAATCGGTTAACTGCTGCTAACATTGGGAATCTAACTTAGCACTAATAAAAGTAGGCCTAGGTTTACTACCATCGCCGATGTCGATCTCGAGCAAGTCATCGACAGACGTGAAGCCCTGCCCCAATTTTTCGTCATCGGCGAATCGATCCATTAAGATTCCTCCTCAGGACCGACTGCTTGGATCGGCTTGATGCGGTAATCAGCAATTTTGAGGAACTATTTATCCCAGGCTTCGCCAGATATACACCTAGTCTGCTCATAAGTTTCCAACTCTGCCGATGCAACAGTAGATGGGGCTTCACCGCGGATGACCTCAATTCTATCCCCGATCCACTGTACCAGACTCTGATGCATAGTAGAAGGGATACAACAATTTGCATGGATCCAATCCCTTCCGAGGAGCAAGTTGTAAGTACCTTTGCCGCTGATCACAAAGAATGTTGTCGGCAAAGTCTTACTGCCGATGGTTAAATCAACACATACGACCCCCATGGCTGTTGACACATTGCCTTCGAAGTCCTTGAGTTTCATATCGGTCTCGACTAAGTCCTGGTCACCTTTGCCAAGCTTTCTGAACATGACATATGACATTATATTGATTGACGCGCCACCATCCACCAGCACCTTCATCATCAGCTGCCCGTCCACCTTTCCCTTAACAAACAGAGCCCTTAAGTGCTGCCTCTCATCATCGGCAGGCTTTTCAAAAACAGCCGTCATCGGATCCAGCACTAACTGCGCCATATCGGCAGTCTCTTCATCATCACTGGCGGGTGCCATGAACTCCATCGGCAACATGACAACCATGTTTATATCTGCCGATGGATCCCTGTCCTTGCGCTTCGGCCTCCATTGCTTCTCCCTCGAGGGTTCTGCATCGTCGTACAGGTCATCACGGCGTTGGCGCTGAATTCTCCTCTTCTGGGTCTTGGTCAAACCCTTAGGGCACCAGGGAGGAAGCTTGGTCTTCCAGACAGGCTGGTGCTGCTTCCCACCGCTTACATCAGCACTTCTTCCGATGTTGGGATCTTTGGAGAATATCTCTTCGTCGGGAACTCTAGCATTGGCCATCTCCTCCAGCTCCTCCCGATCAACACGTCTGCCATGCCGATCATGGGCACTGAGCTTGCCCTCCAGTCGGTCAAGTGCCGATCTGTTCTCTCTGAACGGCTTGGCGTACTTGGGTGCCTGATCATCAAGACAAGGTCTCTTACCTGACCGATCGGCAGCATAGTACCCATTGCACTCCGGACAGTTATCGGCAGTGGGCAGTTTGATGCCCTCTTCCCAGCAGTGAACGAAGAAGGGACACCTCCAGTGGTCCTTGTGTCGAAGCCATTCTCGATGCTCCTCTTCTTCCTGCCGATACCGTTCTTCACGTGATTGCCGATGATCTCGCCTTGGTCGGCTGTGTGTGATCACAACTCCAGAAGCCCTGTTGGCGCTGTTGCCTTCATCGGCAATCTTCTTGCCCTTTCTGTCATCGGCAAAACTTCTCGTGTCGTGCTCAGGTATTTGGTGGCTAGGGTCTACCGATGAGTTTCTCCTGGCAGCTTCCGATGTCAGCACTCTAGTTTTTTCACTGATCTCCACTATATTATTTGGGAACGGGTGCTGATCTATCTTCATCGGTTTCTGGACTTTAGAGTTTTCAAACTTAATACGCCCAGATTCAATCTCTGACTGCAACTGCTGCCTGAATACTTTGCAGTCATTGGTACTGTGTGCGGTTGCATTATGGCACTTACAGTACCTAATCTTCTTGAGCTCTTCGGCCGATGGAATTACTTGGTTGGGCGCCAACTTGATTCGCCCCTCTTGCAGCAATAAGTCAAACATCCTATCGCCCTTGGTGATATCGAAGGTGAACCTTTCAGTCTCTTTTTGGCTGAACAAACAAGACACAGGCTTCTTATCCTTCACCCATTCGGCCGCGTCGACATTCAGCTCTTCATCCGATCCAGAGTCTTCTTCTTTCCCGATGAAGGTCACCCTCTTGTTCCAAGTCTTCCTGGGCTCAAAGGCTTTGATGTCTTGATCGGCAATCCTCTGCACCAGGTGACTTAGACTGTCAAATTCTTGGGACGCATACTTGTCCTTGATGTGCGGCAGTAATCCTTGGAAGGCCAAATCTGCCAGTTGCCGATCATCAAGCACCAGACTGTAACACTTGTTCTTCACGTCCCGTAGCCTTTGCACAAAGCTTTCTACTGATTCATCGTTGCGTTGCCTCATCTTGACCAAATCGGTAAGCTTTTTCTCATGTATGCCAGCGAAGAAGTATTTGTGAAATTGCCTCTCTAGATCAGCCCATGTGATTATAGAATTTGGAGGCAACGATATGAACCATGTGAATGCTGATCCAGACAATGACGAAGAGAACAATCTCACCCTTAGCTCCTCCCTGCTGGCAGCTTCCCCGCACTGGATAATGAAGCGGTTGATGTGCTCCATTGTCGACGTGTCGTCTTGGCCGGAGAACTTGGTAAAATCGGGCACCTTGTACCGATTTGGAAGAGGAATCAAGTCATATGCAGGAGGGTACGGAGTCCGATAAGAGTACGTGTTGACCTTGGGTTTGATGCCGAATTGCTCTTTCATGACTTCGGCAATCTTACCGACCCAGTATGCATCTTGCTCTTGCCGATTCATTGGCTGGTTGTCGACTGGTGGAGTCGGCTGACGCGCCTCTTGAAGATGAGCAGTAGTCGCGGGCGCAGCACCAGTCATCTGAACACTATGCATCGATTGACTTACCGATGGATAGTTCTGCACACTTGGCAGATTTGGCTGAACCATCACATTCATCGGTTGCTGTACCGATGGTCCGCTCTGAGTGTAAGTTGGGCCTCCATAATGATACATTGACGCGCCAGGCTGCTGAGCCGGCGGCTGGTTGACCCATCCAGGATTATAAAGCATCGGCATATGAGTCACCGATGGCTGATAGCTGACCGGAGCATGTGGCTCTTGTATTCTGGAGCAATCAATCACCAGATTACTTTGGGGAACCGACACTCCAGCTTGAGAATTTGCCACCAGAGATTGACTGCCGGTGGTTATAATGTGTTGCATCGGCACAGAGCTTGCCGATGGTGGCATCAGGGGTATATTGGGAATTACTTGGAGATCATCTGATGGCACTTGTACGGTTGGAGCGGGCGCAAAGTTGTGCATCATATGGGCCATCGACTGTGACTGCGTTGCCGATGTCGTGGAGTTCCTCCAAGCTGAACTGTCTCCCTGCACCAGATTAGAACCAGCATATAGATTCGGAGGCATACCGTATCCCCACCAGTTAGCAGGGGCTGGTCCTGAAGTTGCCGACGCGGCTGGATCTGGGTTGAACTTGGTGACGCCGCCAGCGTTCGGTCTTGGTGATGTAGCCACATCGGCAGACGGTTCCACAGGGGTGGAAGACGCCATTGGGGCTGCCGATGGGCTTGTAGATGCTAATCCAGGTTGATGGTACGCTGGACCGACGTATCATGGTGCATGTCCTTCCTTGAATGATTGCGTAACAGCATTGTAGACAGTATTGGACAACACGCTGGAGTGGCTAATTAATGCCTGACTTACAGTAGCATTAACCATCTCCTGTAGCTTACCAGGATTAGCGTCGTACGTGACCTGCCGTGGCAACGGCGGATCTTGCTTCTGGATTGCTTCGCCGCTCCTGCTGAGGCTGAAGGACTTCAGATATAACTGTTTGTACTCCTCCATAGCCCGCTCCATGGTCTGCTTCTGATCATCTTTCAGATCGGCCTCAGAGACTTCAATGACATTCCTCTGGTTGACGTCGGCGTGATCACCCATGATAGAGGTGTAGATTTGTATAATCGGGTCCCACTGGGCGTGCCAAAAGAGGTGTTGACACAAAAAGCGTCAGGATTTGCGAACACCTCGGGCTATTACCCAAAGCTCGGTATTCCGGAGGCATGCCAGTCGATTTGACCAATCAATCGACAAGGATGATAACTAGAACAAACTGAACGAGACGACAGCGATGCGCCCGGGCGTCAAGGCTCAGATTGATCAAGGATAACTAGAGCAGAGCTAAACGAGGCAAACAACGATGCGCCGGTAATGCCAAAGCTCAGAGGTACTCCCACGCGGAACTTGCATGGATTTGACGGAGATCAAGATGATGCAGCCCGTCGAAGCTTGAAGAACTCGTTGATAAGCTAAAACTAATGCAAAAAGGGTAAATTGCGATTAAGAGTAGAATAAGATAAAATTGGTTTGTTTTTGATTGGATTGATTGTCTTTTCCATGGCCCTCGAGCACGTATTTATACTCCCGCATGGAGAGTTGTACAAAGACACGACACGTATCCTTCCTAAAACAAACTCCTACTTTTAAGGAAATTGACTCGCGTAGGAGCCGGATAACAATATTTATTTCCTAAACAAACACACCTATTTTAAAGGAAAATAAACGACTCATTCAAGAGTCGGACTCAAACTACTATAATAATACTGGTACAAAACACCAGTTTCCTTATACTCCTCTTTGATGCAAACTTTCCATCGGCAGATCCTTTAATCCGCGCCTTCCTTCTTTGACCACCTATAATCTTCTGCTGCCACCAAGAGCTAAGTCACGCCCATCGGCATCGGCAATACTTTCCCGATTGGCAATCGGCAACATTTCCCGATTAGCGACCTTGTGCTGTCTTCACCAATCACTCCCTATCGGCAATCGGCAACCACCCTTCGGTAGTCGGCAATGACCCCTCATCGGCAATCGGTAATGCTTCTGTGGGCAATCGACATCAGCAACTTCATGGCTTAAGCTATCCGACCTTACCAATCAACCTTTGTCGACGAGGATCATCCATCTTCCATCGGCAGCACACTTAGCCTTCTCGCAGTATATTCCCATTGGCAATATTGGCTCAAGATTTCCCGATGCCGATAGAAAACAACTGCTGACCAGTCAAGCCTTAGCTCATTTGACACGTTGAAAAATGGTGTCAACACATGCATTCATATGTAATATAACATGTTTAATTTGGTAATGCACATAGGCTTGGCTAATGCAGTTAAGATAACCGCCCTCAAAGCGTGTGACAAAGCTTAATCGTGGTTCAAACTTGCAAGCAACCTAGATTCAAATTCCATTTTGCATTGCATATGCATGAGTGTTGCTTCTTCGTTTCTTTTCGGTTAAGTTTTTTGGTCATCCTTTAGGTTCATCACTTAGGGGGAGCAATTCAACGCTCTAGCTTCAGCTAATACCCCTCCTGTGCCCCTATGGTGACCCTTGGAGCTTTATTGAACTATTTTCTTATGAAAACTAATCCTAGCCTATGGCAAACTATTTCTAAAATTGAGGGTTTGAGAGATGGTTCTTATGCTAAGTCCAACAAGTGTTCCTCTTTGCTCTTTTGTGTTGGTACTTGGCTAAGAGAAAAGATTGGAGAGAAAAACAGGAAAATTCAGAGCAAAATCAAGCATCGGACCATCCTTCAGACCACTCTGCATGGTCCGACGCTCAATGGTCCGACGCCCTGTCCCTCACTGCATAAAAATTCTCCAGTCACACAATCCGTCGGACCATCGTCTGACGCTCCTCCGGACCATTGGCATGTAGTCCGGTGCCTCTGTCAGTTATGTCTAAGCGCCGTCGGACCAGTCCGGTGCACCGTCGGACCAGTCCGGTGAGTAGTCCGACGTCCTGGTCCGGTGGTCGGGTGCTCTCTGCATTGACTCTCTTTCTTTCTCTGGTACCGTCGGACCACCCGTCGGATCACCCTCCGGACCAAGCAGAGGAGTCCGACGCTTTGAATTTTTGCGCTTAACCCCTCGCGTGTGCACTATTCTGTCAGTTTCTTCTCGTCCGCCGTCCGTACGCCGCGCCGCTCTCCGCCGTCGTTCTGCCCTAGCTCGGTCGCCCGCTTGTGCCAACACCTCTCGCCGCCGGTGAGCCAGTCTCCGGTGCGCCGCCGCCACTCCAACTCCTCGCAGCCCAGCGTCGCCACTTTCCACCGCGCCGCCGCCTGCCTCCTCCCTCCTCTATCCTCGCCGCAGAGGACACACACCACCCCTCGCCGGCGACCTGCTCAATCCTCCCTCGCCGGTGCCCAAGCTTCCACCATCCTCCCTGTCAGTGCCTAGCTTGGGTGTAATCCCTCCCTCCATACATTGCCACTGCAAAGAAGCCTTCCCCCTTTTAGGGTTTGGCCTAACCCTAGTAGGGTTTTCGATGTCACCATCCTTGACCGAATTTGATTCGTCGTCATCGACTTCGCCTCTTCGCCGCTAGGGCATGGTTTCAATCCTTCCGTACGCGTTTTGTCGTATCATGGATAACGTCATGTCCTAGGATTATTCCTTGCAAATCTCTTAAACATGTCAACTCCAATTCACTAATTCTAAATGTCAATTGTAATCCTTCAGTTGGCAATTCATTCTTGAGGAGTATGGTTTGGGACTTGAATCGCTTTGATTAGACGCGCTCTCTTACCTCAGGTATCATGTCAGTTTTTCATTCCTTTACTTATCTAGATGCTTGCTTCTATACGGATTCTTATCTCTAGATTTCATATATGCTTATATATACCCTGTCTATTCTATCTAGCAGCAGTCAGTGGCAGTTTAAACTCGGGGCAAAGCTCGCGAGTAAGGATTGAGGCAAAGCCTCAGAAGGTTCAGTCCAGTGGCTTGCAGGCCCCTCTTTCGATTGATTCTGGCATTTGGCAGTTGATTGAGACAGAGATAAGTGGTTCTTGTGGCAGTAGTGCTTGAGATCTGTCAGTGGTTGCTTTCAGTGGGCAGTGCTTTCTTTGCTTGATCAGTGATGGCTCGCGGCTCTCATGCCCGTGTTACTGGGTCAGGTGATGACACTCCTATTCCTCCACGTCCTTCCAGAGACAAGGGCAAGAAGCAAGTGGTTGAGAAGCCAAAGAAAAAGAAGCGAAAGCTAACAGAGGCTGAGAAAGCAGAGGCAGTGGCAGATGCAGTCGACCATGCAAAGCGCGGCGGTCGCCGAGGTTCAGTGAGGCTTGGCACCCCTCCGCGGGGTCTACCGTATACTCCTCCTGAGTCACAGACAGAGGACACTCCAGAGGAGCAGGAGCTTGTCACGGAGGCTCTGGGTACACCGTTGGCACCTCGTTCCTGGGGGCGATCTACTCGTTCTCAGTCAGCTCAGTCACCTCAGAGTGCTTCAGCAGCTCCCATAGCAGCTTCAGCTTCTGTTCACCTTGATCTGTGGAATATTACAGCCAAGCAGGTGAAGAAGCTTCGGTTTGTCGCTCTTGAGAAGTGGTGCCCTGATCAGCGTGACCCCAGAGCCTCACCAGGATGGCACACACCTCTCATGGAGGATTTCTACAGAGCAGCACAGCTTACCAGCATCCAAATCCGACCTCACAGGGTTTGCTCCTTAGAGAGCATCATTGAGTTGGCTGGTGAGGAGATTAGACCTTTTATCACATACCTTCCGGGACTCGCCGATTTACTTGGTTGTTCCGGAAACTATATTGAGAGATGGGTCAGAGAGTTCTATGCCTCAGTGTGGGTTGATCCAGAGCACAAGTTTCTACAGTATACTTTCAGAGGATAGCGATACAGGCTCTATTTGACTCGGCTCAGAGAGATCTTTCACCTCACTCAGACCGGTGGAGAGCTCGATCTTCACTATGACTGCTATAGAGGAGCCTCTGTGCCTAGCTGAGCTCGAGGTGGTCATACGTTGTCAGTTCAGGAGGTGGCTCCTCTCTTCAAGCCACCTTTCTCAGAGGGCTCCCGTCGTAGCCCAGCAGAGCTCCGACCCACCGTTCACCGGTTGAACGAGGTCCTTTGTTGTACCTTGCTGCCTCGCACCGGTTACAAGGAAGGATTGACCAACATGCAGCAGCTACTTCTTCAGGCACTTGTCTCTCAGACACCGTTCGACATCGCCGACTTTCTTGTGTCAGAGATTGAGGATGTGATAGCAGATGGTATGAGGACCCGACATCAGTTTCCCTATGCTCACTGGATTTCATCGATCATAGCTATTGAGCTTGAGGGAGCCAACCCTAGACTCCGTGCCCTGCTGGATCAGTCACCGACTTCTTTCCCAGCCTACAGAGTCCTTGGTTCGTTTGACAGCCGGTTTGGGAACCGGGTGCTTCGTCTTGTCAGGGAGAGGACTACTCCATCTGACAGAGCTGATGTTGATACTCAGGATGAGGCGATACGCAGTGTTGAGCAGCAGGAGCTTCATGGATTAGACACTAGAGCTGAAGTGACTCCCGAGGATACCTCTTCAGACAGCTCAGACGCCGACTTCCAGCCAGTTCCACCTATGCCCCCATGGGCTCACGACACTAAGGCTGGCAGCTCTGGCTCTGCCACAGAGACTATGATGCTGAAGATCCTTGACCGTCTCAATGAGCAGCAGAGCTCCTTAGTCATTGCAGTTACTCAGGTCCAGCAGAGACAGGATGAGATGCAGAGGCAGTCTGAGGAGCGTCACTTTGAGATGCAGCGACAGATGCCAGCTATGCAGTTGGAGTCACAGCGCCTACAGCTACAGTCTCAGCAGCTTCAGCAGCAGAACATGGCCTTTATGGCCCACATGATGAAGTGGACTAGCGCCCCTCCTCTTGAGTTCCCAGCTGCACCTCAGATCTAGATGATGAGTACATCACAACCCTCTCAGTCAGTTGGGCAGCTAGGAGGACCACAGTTTTCAGTTGGCCCCTCAGTTGGCCCTTCAGTGGCCCCTTCGAGTTCCGCCGGACAGACAGTCACTCCCACCCCAGCCGTATAGTCCAGTGGACTTCAGGGTGCCGGATTGACCACCCCGTTCCAGTCACCGGCGACTCAGGTGACATAGTGGTTGGACACCTTCGGCCCGACTCAGCAGTTCACCCCTCTCACTACTGGTTTCATGCCGCTCACTATTACGATGGGTGCTACTGCCCGAGATCTCTCTGCGTCGTTCAGTGACATTACAGGGCAGCCGTCCCCCACTGGTCAGCAGCTAGCAGTAGAGGTTGAGGCCGAGCTGGTTGCACCGACAGCTGATCAGCACCGCTCTTCAGTAGCTTCCTCAGAAGCTACACACGACAGTAGGGCTCTAGCCGTGTCTACTCCACCCACAGCTGCAGTTGCCACCGATGCTACAGTGGTTACTACAACTCCAGTACAGCCTCTGCAGTCTCCGGCCCTTTAGACTCCAGTCGAGTCCGTGCATGAGGCACAACCGGATACCGCAGCTCCTGAGGCTCCCGCAGCGACACTGGCACCGGTTTCTGATCCTACTACTACCCCAACTACTGCTCCAGAGTCTTCGACACCAGCGATAGCGGGCCTGTCAGCTTCCGACCCCCAGACCGCTTCACTTCTAGCGTCAGACACTCAGGGGGAGGACTCCGATGATGAGACCTATTTGGCCGTGTTCAGGGTGCTCGACCGCTCCATAGCTGCCTCCACTCCGCCTCCAGACGCCTAGCTTTGGTGCCTCGACGTCAAAGGGGGAGAGGGAGAGTCGAGTAGATGGACTAGCTTCAGGGGAGCTAGTAGGATTCGTTCTTTTGATGTGTATTAACTCTATCGCATCATGCATCACGTTTACCGTCTTTATGCCTTGTATGATATGTGTGATGTTTGAGACTTGATGGTTGTGTGACATGTGTGGACCTTCATCTTTTTATATATCATGTCACTTGTTTATGCTATATTGCTTCCGTGCTAATCTCTGATCTTTTGGCTATAGCATATCCTTTATGAAATCAAGTACTCTGCTCAATTCATATCTATTGTGCTTGTCATAGCTTGAATGGTTAGGCATGTTTTTGTCTTTTCTATCACTAACCCATGCCTATCTCATGTCAAGTCATGTTTTCTCTTATCAAAATTCACTCATTATTCTCTACTCGAGCTTGTATTGTCGTCAATCACCTAAAAGGGGGAGATTGAAGAATCATGGACCCTTGTGTTTAGGCGATTAACGACAATACTAGATCACTATGACTAACATGTGTTTTGCAGAGGCAAAGTCATTTGTGTTAGGTCATTAGTGATGCAATTTGAATGGGCTTAATGAATATTCATGCCCCCAAGATGGAAATCGTTTCGGTTGCAAAGGATGATGATACAAGTCGAAGACTAGGCTAGCTCTTAGTGCCATAAGGTTGAGAAGGGCACTAAGTATAGCTAGGGCTTTGTTTTTCCTTTGACCATACTATAAAGGGGGGTATGAGATTAGTAGCTTGACCTAGGAGAGTTTAGGAGAGTGGGTATATGCACACTTGTCACAACTAGTCCTAGAGACCTTGCTTTCAGCCCATGGTTAACCCTAGAAATGGTAGGAGCAAAATCCCTTGAGAAATCTCAGCAAAAACAGTTGAAATAGGGGGAGAAAGAGGCTCTGGACCAGTCTGCCAAGTAGGCGTCGGACCAAGGAGAGTGGTCCGACGGTCCCTGACTTAGGCAAAATCTTAGCTCGAGAAGCTCCGGACCACCTGTCTGGAAAGCGTCGGACCATAGGAGAGTGGTTTGATGGCTCATGTCAGAGAGAGAAGGCTCCGGACTAGTCCGACGGTGAGTCCGACGCTTCAAGACAGGAGGTTGTTTTCATACAGTAAGCTCCCTGGCTCCGGACCAGAGCGTCGGACCAGGGCTCCGGACCAAGGAGAGTGGTCCGGTGGTTCGAAGAAGAGAAAAGGTTTTTCACTCAGTGAACACCCTGGCTCCGGACCAGTGCGTCGGACCAGGGCGTCGGACTAAGCAGAGTAGTCCGACGGTGCCTGAGTTGAAATTCAGAGTGAGCTCCGGACCAGTGTGCTTGGTCCGGTGGTGTAAGCTCCGGACTAGTCCGGTGGCTTTGCAGAGAGAGGAAAAAGCAAAAATTGGCTAGTTTTGGAGGTGGGGACTATTTATAGTTGCCCCCTTTGTCCTTAGGACCTCTCTTGGCCATTGTTTCAGCTAGTGACACCTTGAGAAATCCTTTGGAGAGTCAAGTGCCTAGTGAGGGAGAGATTAGAGAGAGTTCATCTTGTTCTTCCCTCCTAGAGTGATTAGGAGTGACTTGTGTGCATCCATCCACCTTCCTAGCCTTGAGTTGGTCAAGTGAAGGTCTTGTGCTTGTTACTCTTGGTGTTCGACAGCACCTAGACGGTTTGGTGGTGTTAGGAGGAAGTGATCGCCGGAAGATTGTTGACGGCTCTTCTCCAAGCTTCTGTGATCAGTTGTGGGCGATTCACCGAGCCGGAGTGGCGAAGAATCAGCCCGTAGAGAGCACTCTACCCTTGCGCGGGTAGAGGGGGAGCGATACCTTGCGAGGTGCTCCAACGAGGACTAGGGGGGGTGTGTCGACACCTCGATACCTCGGGAAAACATCGCTGCGTCACTGAGAATCTCTTTTCCCTAGCTCTTTACATTTCCGCATTACATTCCGTCTTGTTTTTATCTTACCTACTAGAATTGCTTAGGTTGCTCTTAATTTCCATGAACTGCTACCGCTTTCTAGCTAGGACACACGGACCGTAGACACTAGGGGGTGATTGGCATTTGATAGGTTTTCATATTTGCTTTAAAAATTTAAAACAAGCCCAATTCACTCCCCTCTTGGACATCTTGATCCTTTCACGGATCTAAAGGGGGTTCGGTGGGCTCCAGCCCCTCTACAGTCGGTGTATTAAAGAAAATATAGAGGGGTTAAGAAGAAAAAAAGAAGGAAAATAGAGAGATTAGAGGAAGAAGAGATCAACCCCTCCTTCAATCTTGTTATGAGAGGTTGAGGGAGAAGAAAATGATAGAAAAGAAGAAAAATAGAGAGATTAGAGGAAGAAGAAGATCGATCAGCCCCTCTTCAATTTTGTCCTGGATCCGCCACTGGATGGGAAGGGGTATTAGTGTGAAGAGTGGTCAACAAACAAGATTCTGGCTAGATCACTAGTTATGGGGTACTCCTTTGAAGATTGAGTTCCGACAACTCTTTCAAATATGCACAACCTGATATAGCAGTTGCAGAAGTATGACAATAAGATCACTGACACATAACTTTTAGAAGATCTCTATATGGGTTTTTACTTGGTGAGTGGTCAAGGTTACAATGTGTATTAGAGGGGGTTCAGCTAACATTCGGAAGAGATGAGGTGTTGTAGGTGTTGGAGAATACTGGAAGATTCACAATTCACTTTTTATACAGATTGTTGACGTTTTAGAGGGGTTAAATGTGTTCATCTCAATGAAATCTGGAAATGTCGAGAGCCTTTCAAAGTCTAGATTTTCGTGTGGATGGCTTATCATGACCGTATACCATGCGATGTTCAGTTATCAAGAGAAGATGGCCTTACTGCGTCCTGTCTGAGGACGTGTATCTATCTATCTCAAACTTCATGTGAATTAAGATAAATACATATGCTTACAAATAAAGCATGAGGGTAGAAATATTCATATTATGCTCTTTCTACAAACCTAATTAAACATTAGATGACTTTTTACTTTTTACAAAATTGAGACTTCCATTCTTTCTGAAGGTGGAGTATTATCATCGGGCAGGCCGGCGTTTCTCGATATCTCCACGGTTGTCAATGTCATCACCGTCCCTGTTTCGTTGATGACGAAGCGCTTACTACAACTTGCAGACAACGACGGCCGGGACGCAAAGCAAGAACGCACAGCAAGACGACACAAGGCCGGCAGGAACGGGGCTGGCTGGAGCGGAGAAGAGGAGCGCGCGAGGCCATGGCAGTGCGAGGGCTCGCCAAGACGGCTCTGCAGCTGGGGGCGCTGTTTGGGCTCTGCCACCTCTTCGACGTCTACAGCAGGCAGAAGCAGAACAAGGTGAGGTGACGACTGATGACAACGCCGGCCAGTGGTAACGTACCGGTACGGTGTTTAATTTGTTGGTTGATTAGTTTTGATTGTTGTTGAACATGGCAGGTGTTGGCGCTTCTTCCTCACTTGCTTAGATTAATTACCCCAGCAAGCTAAGTTATTACACGGCTTGATCTCAATCCTATATATGCATGGCACCAGGTTCTCAAGTTTTTCAGGTTTCTGAGCATCGTACGTGACAACGTGCTCGAAACTTTCTCAAATTATTTTCATGGCATATGCATATGATATAACGACACCTCGCTAAGTTTCGTGATTTTCAGATTTCGTTTGCATTTTTTAAATTAAAAAACCGCCCGAACGTAACTTGGAGGCGTTGCCCCGAGAGCACGTTGATCGAAACTTCGGGTCCGTTTCTGAATTTGGCCTACACATACACTCAAGAACAAGAATAACATTTTTTCATTCATTGAAATCCATTATTCGATGCACTCGCAGTTCAAACTTGCGTATTTCGCGAAAAATCAAGAAAATGAAATAAAGTCAAAAAATATAACAAAAAGTTTTGAAAAAGTGTCAAACTTAAACATGTTGACCATGCTGGTTTGTCAAAGCTACAAAAAAATTGAACGCAAAAATAAAAAAATGTTTTGTCGAGTGCCAGCCCTGGCACTCGGCAAAGGGCAAACCCTAATTATTTGCCGAGTGCCGCCGATCTGACACTCGTCAAAGCAAAGAAAATAAAAAAAATACAAAACCCAACCGACCAGCGCCCACACCACACACACGCACACTCACACACACTCACGCGCACGCGCCGCCGCCGCCGCCTCTGCGCCCGCGCCCGGATGCCGCCCCCCCCCCCCCCCGCCCGCGCCCGGTCGCCGTCGCGCGCCCCCTGCGCCCCCTAGCCCCCGTGCCCATCCGCCTCCGCGCGCCGCCCCCACCCCACCCCGCCCTCGCCCCCCGCCTGGCCCCCCTTCCCGGCCCCAAGCCCGGTCGCCACCGCCATCCCCGGCCGGCCGGCCCTGGAAAGGAGGAAGATGAAGAGGAAGAAGAAGAAGAAGAAGAGGAAGAAGAAGAAGAGAAAGGATAAGAGGTCCTCCCAGTCCCTCGATCGATTAGGGTAAGTAGTAGTTATTTAATTAGTAGTAGTAGTAGTGTAATTAGTAGTAGTAGTACTAGAGTAGATTAGTAGTAGTAGTAGTACTAGCGTAATAGTAGTAGAGTAGATTAGTTTAGTAGTAGTGTAGTAGTAGTACTAGAGTATAGTATAGTAGATTAGTAGTAGTACTACTACTAGTACTAGTATTAGTAGTAGGGTTTAGGGTTATCTTTGAAAAATCAAATTAATTATCTATATTTGTTGTGAGTTGTGACTTGGTGTTACAATGCAGGTTGTCATGGATAACGGTCTCGTCTCGACGACCTTGCCTTCACGTCCTCGTCCCTCGGCTGAGTAGAAGGTAAAACTCTGGGTTCTCGGCCATCGTGCCGTTTTGGATGTGTCGGCCTTCGTGCCGCAAATGTGGGTGTCGGCCATGGAGCCGATTGTTTTTTTTGCAGGTCAGGGGAGGTTCTGCCAAAATTTATAACTTATATCGTTGCTTTATGGTTGTGCAGAGAAGAGGACGTCAGAGGAGCTCTGGAGTAGTCGATCCACTTCGTCGGCGTTGCGGGTCTACCTTCACCGCCCCGACTCGCCACTGCCTCGAGTCGCCACTGCCCCGCTATCCTTACTCCACCGCCACCTTAGGTATAAACAACATCTTGTATCTTTGTCGTAGGCCGCGTAAACTAGTTAGGCGTCTCCCGTCCGAAAGAGATACGGTTGGAGGCACGAAGATCACTGTGTGTATTCAACCGTATCTTTTTCGGATTGTCCACGTTATTTGGACAACCCACAGATAAGTAGATGAGGTTAGTTTCCATGCTCTGCTCCTGTCCTAATCGGAGTTTCGATACCACCTCCCCGTTGTTCTCCGGATACGCACTCTCCACTAGTGCCGCATCCTGTTGGTCCTACATGGACTCCGATAAGTTTGTATATATGATTGTTTATTGTTTTAGCTTCTTCGGCAGTCCTCCAGGTACTAACGAATTCGCTTCTCCTTCATGCAGCCACCGTCACAGGGTTAGGCGCCTTCGCCTCAGGGCCAGCCTTCGCCTCAAGGTCAGCCTTCGCCACAGTACGGGTGGCCCCCTCGTGGCCCTCTTCTGTACTACGGGTGGCAAGGTGCACTTCCTCCGCAGTCCAGCAGGTCGCAAGAGTGGCCGCAAGGGGGCCAAGGTGGGAGCTCTTCAGGCACTAGGGACCAAGGTGAGCAGTGATGGGTTTGTGAGCTGTGATGCATATGATGTGATGGATTTTCATTTTGAACTTGTGATAGTTGGATGAATTGTGAACACATGTTGTGATGAATGGATTATGGATATATTTTGTGTATTCTGTGATTGGATGTTGATATCCATGTGTTATATACTGTGTTTGTGTGATGGATGAATGTATATGTGATGTATATGGTGTTTATTGTGATGAAAATGGAAAAAACAAAAAAAAATTAGAAATTTCCTAGCCTTGCCGAGTGCCACACTCGGCGAGGGGTCATGACACTCGGCAAAGGGGCTATGACACTCGGTAAATTTGGAATTTTTTTTCCAGGCTCGGCCAGTTTGCCAGCTTTGCCGAGTGCTGGCCTGGTGGCACTCGGCAAAGGGAGATGCTTTGCCAAGTGCTGACGTGCAGGCACTCGGCAACGATTTTTCAAAAAAAAAATAAAAAAAATTCTTTGCCAAGTGGCTGCCACGTCAGCACTCGGCAAAAAATCCGTCAATTTGACGGTCGCCGTTTTTGTTGCCGAGTGCTGACCTGACACTCGGCAAAGCTTTTGCCGAGTGCCCGATATTTGGCACTCGGCAAAGCCGGCTTTGCCGACGGATTCTTTGCCGAGTGCCACACTCGGCAAAGCCTTTGCTGAGTGGATTGACCCTTTGCCGAATGGGTCAGGCACTCAGCAAAGCGCCTGAATCCTGTAGTGCTTAGCCGAGAACCTCTAGTGGTGGAGGTTGATGTTGTGTATCCAACTGTTGTTATGGTGCACCTCCTAGATTGATATTTCAGTTTTCTTTGAAATCAAGAGGATATTTGGCATGACGTCACATGACATTGTCCCTAAGGAGTTTTTAAAGGGGACCCTTGGAAATGAAAAGAGTAGTAGCAAGAGTGGATCTCATTGCTGAAGTTCTCTACCATACTTGATTGACACATTTGGAATTCCATTTCATAGGATTTGGGTTGAAGAAGTGAATAGCAAGGCAAAGATCCAATATGGCCAATGGGTTGGGATGTCTAGCTTTCTTAGGAGCCATCTATCCAAGTCCAAGGATTTGGTCATGTCTAGCTTGTTAAACAAGGTTGGTGATTTATTGTTGCTAAAACCATGCCGCATTGCACATGAAACATATGAATTTGTCATGAATTCTTCGTGTTTCAATGAAAGCACTTTCAATTGGGTAGATGATGGAGTTGATGCATGCCACTAACCACGGCACATGAACCTTAATGGAGGACTGAATAGAAATCAAAGATGGATTCAACACCATCTTTTTTGGGGGGATGAGCATGACATTTGCTGAACTAAAGAGTGCCATATTGTTGAGTGAAACATATTTGCTACATTAATGACATCCAAATTTAATAACCTTCTAGCAAGATTTGAATGGAGTGCCTATGTATCCATCAGGCTTGGGGGCTTTGGCAGGAGGCATCTGATGACTGACTTGTTTTAATTATTCCTTCATGAAAGGTGCATCAGTTATGACCGCTAAGATTGTGAGACGAAAATTGGAGAGCTTCCCAATTGATGTCTCATTGTCTAGTTGGGGGCCCATGATGTTGCTTAAGTGTTCAAACTGCCTCTTGTTTGTCATCGTTGTTGACCGCTTACCATGGCCATGCCTGAGATGCTAGATATGATTCTTTATTTTTCTAGCATTTCCTTTGTGGTGGAAAATTTTGTATTTGCATCTCTTGGTTTGATGCCCAAGATTCTCGAGGCCTGCTCACTACTAGCTTTACCAACATAAGCAAAGCCAAGGACCCTTTTCTTGAGCTGTGTCTCAAGTGCAGCTCAGTTGTGCTCAATATCTTGCTCTTATGGGTGACGTCACGTCCTAAAAATTACTTCTTTGTTCCATAAAGAAGAGCTTATTGGCATAAGACATGATGTCCTTGCTCCAACTTCTCAATTTTTGCAAGATGGCGAGCAACTTAATTGTGATATGATCATGTGAAATGTATCACCATTTTGAGACAGAGCATTCCAAGCAATCTTGATCACGCCATCAAAGCCTAGCAACTAGATCATCTCCAAGACCTTAAAACAGCTCTATAATTTCATTTTTTGGAAAAAAGGAAAAACAACTCTCCAATAGTTTTAAATTTGATTCCCTAAAGATAAGGATTCAGTAAATCTCTCCACCAACTCACACATACATGTTTGCGCTAAATGCTTGGTATATGTCCGTCTAGGTGCAACTTCCGCTGCGGGTCTCCTCTTCTTCTACCCAATTTTCCTCCTCCGGACCGGTTTTCAAGTTTTAAAAAGCTAATTATCATAAACTATTAGAAAAAGGATGGCATAATCATTAGTTTACTCAATAGTATTTAAGAAGATTTTGGATATGCTCTCAGTCTAGAAATTTTGAAAGTTCAAAGAATTTGGTGGTCTACGGTGATTTGATAGCTTTGATCACTAATATATGTAAAATCTCATATTGGTTGAAAAAATATATAGTTAACTAGGTTTTAATGTTTATAGATTCATCATGAAATACAAATTCATAGTACATAACTCTTTATGTTTAAGATAAAATTTTATGTTGATATTTACGATCCAAGTGTTATATTAGAGAACTTCTTGTCCATATGTTTTCTAATGAACTTATATCTATGATAGGAGAAAGTAGCTCGTTATTGGCATAGCTAGGATTTTAATCTACGGTGGTCCAAATGCGGCGCGAGCGAGGATCACTTATATCACCCAACCAGAGGAGCCAGAGTCCGAAAAACTAGCTCTTACTTGGGGGCTTCGGCTCCGGCACTAAAGTGCTTTTCACTGGCTGATTCATTTTAAGAAGAGCGATAAAAATGGCTCTGGCTCTACTACAGGAAGAAGCCAAAGCCTAAACTGGTTTCTCCGTAGAAGCTCCAATAAACAAGATCTAAATTTAGTGTGTCATCGTACAAATAAATGATTTATTGAAAACATAAGACTAATACAAAGGTTATAGTCCTACAGTTCTTTTTTTAAAAAATACAACAAACTCTAATGTTTACATAAATATATATATATGTAATAATTTGTACAAAATTCTAGGGTGGTCCATGGCCCACATGGACCACCCCTTGGCTACGCCCCTGGGTGTATGTGTAACCACATGTTCCCTTTCCCCCATTTTCTGACCTGTAGGAACCTCTGGACAGTGTTAATCTTTTGTCGATCATTACAATCATGTCATTGGCTCTCTTGGTCCCGATAACCTTCCTAACAAAAGGTGTGAAGTTGGCACCTAGAGCTATGCAGTTTAAGGTGAGTAACCATGCTAAATTGCTGATTCTGACATGCATGTTGCAATGAATGGTGACCATGCTATGTTTTTCTGTTCTCTTCTTGTTCTATGTATGGTTTGAACTTGGAACATATGTACTCAACATCGCTGTTCGCTGCACTTTGTTTCCATACATACCAACAGTCCAACAGTCCAACAGGTCAGGATATTTCTTTATTCTGCCACTAATATAACTTCTTCCAAAACGAAATGACAGGAGCTCTGCCTTCCGATCAAGAAGAGAGGTGGCTAATATAACTTTTGGATTGCTTCTGATAATTTGTATTATAAAGTTGATGGAATCTTTGTTCTGTTTAAGGGATTATACATGATCCTGGCAAGGGTGTCACAACTCAAAATAAAGAGACCTATAATAACAACAAACTGGCCCACCAAGGTCAAGGATGCTCTTCACCATATTTTCAGGAGAAGCTTACAGTACACAATGATGCTGAGCGTCGGAGAGACTAGTGAGCGCCATTGTTTAGAATGATACTTACCGAAGACTAACCTTCATTAGCCATTGTTGCTGAATGCTGATTATCTAATCACTAGCATTTTTGGGCGGTTTAATTGAAGTATTAATAAATTTGTCATGTCGTGATTATGGTTCTCTTTAGACATTGGGGATGAAACTGCATGGATATTGTTTCATGGGACCATTTTGACTCCTCGATGCCACCCTTTAGGGTAGAGATTACTCTACCAAAATATGCCTTCAAAAATAGTTTTTGAGTCAACTAGTCTCTAAAATTGAATTACTTAGGCGGCTGGAGTCTGTATCTAGAAATAGATTTCTAGTGGCAATTGACAATTTGACCCACCTCTAAACATGGGTTAAAATTCATAACTTTTTCCCAAATCAAGTTTTATGAAGATAAACATTATTTTGAAGTTGTAGTAGTTAAACATATCTACAACTTTTACTTTTCTATTTAAAATCATTTAAGTACCAGAAATTTTATTTTAATACCCATTTTTAATGATTGTTGTAGAGTCTTTATAAAAGTTAAAAAGAACAAAAATATGTGAGCACATGGAGGTTCACACCTATAATGTTTGCTATAGAGTCTTTTAAAAAGAACAAAAATATGTGAGCACATGAAGGTTCACACTCATATAGATAGGTGTCATTTAAAAATAATAAAACTAAATAAAGAGTGTGTCTAGTTTTAGATTTGAGTCAATAAATAAATGGAACTCTAGAAATAATCCCTTAATGGATATGATGCATAGCTGCTCTTTCAAGTATCTAGTATTCTCTCAAGTTTTGGATTAAACTACTTTGACATGAAGATTTACTTTTAACCTAAAACTCGTGGGTAGCATATGGTTGATCTAAGTCTAGGTAGTTGATTGATATGAATTAAAAAGGTTTGAGTTGTTGTTTATCTTGTTTCAAGTGAAACTAGAGTTATAAAGATTTATCTTTTAAAAATAAAAAATATTACATGATGAGTTCCTATATGACAAGCTTAAACACCTACAAAGCCAGACATGATATCTAGGGTAGAAAACTTCCGAATATATGCTGCCTGTCTTTGCATGAGTTTTGTTAAGCTTTGTGACCCTTATGAGAGCCTTGTCATACTTTTAAAATCAAGATCACATGCACTACTTTAGTAGAGTAAACACAACAATATGCCAAACTATTTAAATCCATTAAAAATCTTCTATTTCTACTCCAGGAGTAAACAATAATAAATATTTAGGATTTCCATCCATTGAATAAATGCTCCAAGTTCTTGTTACTATCTCTCAAAGTTTTATTGCAAAAAGAAGATAGAGGGTTATGAAAAAATGGGAGAAAAAATAGAAAAAATGGACACAAAAGTGTCCGAGTTATAAAAAAAGTGTGAGAGGGAACAATGGGTACCATGAGAGAAAAAGAAACTAAAGATAACCCTTCGTCTCTTGCAAAAGAGTTGTTTTCAAATTTCAAAAAGAGAGATATGTTTTAAAGGAGTATAGTAGAATTAGAGTCCACCATATATCCACACACACATGCACATCTTAATTTGATTGTATGACTTGTTTCTCTGTAGATCCATTGTTTGACTACAATATATGTATTGCAAGTATGCTCTGTCGATGTTTTACCACCGATAGCCTGCCACGGGGTTACTCGAGAGAGTAGTTCGTGCCTCGGCGAATAGTGAAACCTTGATGGTTGGACACACAGGGACACACGGTTTATACTGGTTCAGGCCCTTGACACAGTCGAGTAATAACCCTACATCCAGTTGGGTTGCTTGTTATTGCTCTGATCTCGTAATACAAGGTGTTGTGTGTCGCTCTACGTATCGGGTGTTACGTAGTATGTTCAGATGTTTTTGGGTGGTACCCTCACCAGCCCTTTATAGTCCAGGATCTGGCTGAGGATTGTTCTAGTCCTACTCGGTTACAAACTCAGAGTCCTAAGCTACGCTTCGGTCTTGTTGTTTTTACCGAGTAGAATTCGGTTTTGTTCGCTTGCCTTCCTTCGTGGGCTGGGTGATGGAGGTCCAAAGCTCCTGTAAGCCGGTCTTATGGGTACCCTATAGGATATCCCATCGACAAGCCCCCGAGCATCTCATGATTTTTCTTCAAAGTGCCGAGTTGTTTAGAAAGCAAACCGAGTTCTTTTTGAAGCAAAATCATGGGATGATCTCTTGTGTCTTTATCTTGTAGTCTTCTTGTGCCTTTTGTTTTTGGACAAAAGGTGCACTCATTGAGTGTAGCCCCCGAGCCTCTGATTACTTGGTACAAGTATTCAGAGGATCCGAGAAAAAACTTTGTGTGGTATGTATTTCCAGCCCCCGAGCCTTCTCCGAGTCCTTTTTAGCGAAAAAGAACTCGGCAGAAGGGTTTGAAATACTCTACTTCTGTCTGATTTTGTTCACGGGTGGGTACTGTGCTTTCACGGATGTGTGGAATCTTGCTTTCACTGTTTGCTTTGGTCCGCTTTTGTTGTTTTCTTGCTTTTCTTTCTCGTGACTTTTGGCTTTTGGTGGTCCTTCCTTGCTATATATTGCGTTGTGCTTGCACTGGTAGTTTGATCTCTAGAGTTCTCCTCTTTCTTTTTAATGATCATGCCGCTGAGTGAAACTGAGCATCCCCCGGGCCTATGTCCATCTTCTGGTATTTGAGTGGGTAGGAGATTTCTTGTGAAAGGAGTTGGAGGTAGACTAACTCCTCGGTTAGATTTTTCTGGAAAGTTTGGTGTAGCAGGTAGAAGAAGTCTTGTGATGTGGCTTCCATTCCTTCTCTATCTGTTTGCTGAACTTCGGGCTATAACCGTTGCCGCTCCTGAGTTGATTGAAGCTGTACACTCCATCTTCCTAGCCGTGCATGCTTGCGCCAAACTTCTGCTGGAAAGGCTAGAGCTGGAGCTGTCCAATTTGCTAGGAGTGGTTTTCTGCCTGAGATCCAGTACCTTGTTGACGGTCCTTAAGTACCAATTTTAACCGTCAACTAAACAAGGAAAAAGATCTAAATGAAACCACTAGCTAGAATTAGGGTTTATACTGACAGAATTCCACGAGTTTTGGTGAATGTCTGTTTCTACAGGGGGTTATCAGGAAATACCAAGGAAAGTCCCACATGTCATGTTTACATAGAGATAATTATAAACCGTAGGATTTTCTATACTCTAGGGGGTTCCAAAGGACACGAGAACGAGCCGAAAGCCGAGGGGAGCCAGACCCAGGGCGCCCGCCCTACCTCCGGAGCCAATCAGGCTCAACTTCGCAGATTATGATCCACCGCCTTTGAGGATGAATCTAAACCATTCATATAGGTCGGTTTGATCCAACAACCCACGTTCATTTGAGGAGGCTATATAAGGAAGGCCCCTGACCCCCCTGAGGGCCATCTCATCTCATTATTCTTCTCTAGAGCAAAAGCTAGGGTTTCAATTAGAGAGAGAAGGAGAGAGGTCCCTCTAGTTTTCTAGATCTAGTTCTCCTAGTTCAGTTCATCTAGTTGTAATTAGAGGTGAGAGAGAGGAGGAGAGAGCTAGGAGGAGCCGGATCTGTCGGATCTTCCTCAACATTGTACTTGTGCAACATCTGGTTCTGAGCAATCTCCAGGTTCTTCATTTACTATTTCTAAGTATCTTATTTTAGTTCTTACTTTATTCTATTTACGGGATCTCCGCTCGTATCGAGTGCTCTAGTTTACAATTGGAATTAGAGTAGTAAGCAATAGTGTAGACGTGGTGTCTAGACTAGAGTTTACCTGAGTTTGCGCCCAATCCTACGGATAGTTGTGCTAGCCCCAGGGGTGATAGCTCTGTACGGCCTTTGTAGTCCACCATGTTCGGGTTGGTGTTTTCATATAGCTTTTGGCAGCCTCCCCCGACCACCTTTTTCCTAGTCTTTATCGAGAGTCGGGAAGGTACTGTTGCTCCAAAGTAAGTAGAGTATCGTGGACGTTTGATTAGATATCCCCCTTAGAAAACTTTAAAATCTCTCTACCCAGTTATCTTATCTATCCTTGGATGCTCTTAGTTCCTATCTAGTACACTTCGCGTTCCCCATGGAAATCGATACCCTTGGAATACTCATGGGTGAAAGCTACAGCGGTATCCGTGCGCTTGCGGATTTTTCTGTTTGCGTTAAGAAATACCAATAAGCTTTCTGGCGCCGTTGCCGGAGAATGGTAGTTGTTCTAGTTTCGAACCGAGGTCATCCATTTACCTTTTTCCTTTTTTCTTTTGACCATCTTTCTCACCTTACCATATTCATCTTATCACAATCATAAATATTTTACTCCAAAGGGCGACTTGTTGGAGACTCCACCATCTTCACACCCTATTCTTATAAATGGCTATGAGCTTTGCCTTGCTTGTATAGCCATGGTTTGGGAGCAATCTTTCTCTAGGCTTGGTTTAGTTTTAAATCCAGTTGAAAATATGAATCATCCAAGTATAGAGGAGGCCCCAAACCAGACCAATTTGAGAGTTGCCAATCCAAGTGGAATTTTGAACTTACATGAAGAATCAACCATAGAGATTGGAGAGGAAGATGATATCAATGAGCAAGGAATCTATTCCATAACTATCTCTTTAAATCCATGCTCATATGAGACATCTCCCGAACCCATTGGTCTCTCTATCATTACCACACATGACATTTTCAACACCCTCGCACTTTCTGTTTACAAATACTTGAAAAGGGTGGTTGTCGATGCATTTGTTCATCATAAATATTGCAGATCTCGTTGTTCTAAATATTAACATGTTTAGTCACCTTTTTGTTGCCTACCTTTGTGAAGCGAGCGTAGAAATATATGATTATATTCCTTCGGGTATTTTTGTCACTAACCTTCCCAGGTATAGAGCAGAAAGAATGAAGGAATGATAAGCATAAGGTATGTCCAACCAATTATTATGCAACATTGAATTTCATTCATCCAATCTTGATTTTTGCAAAATTCAAGTTTGGGGGATAACCCATCGTTAAAACATCTTTTGCCATGTTGCTACATCATCTTATTTGTACCTACCTTTAAGGCATGCTCAACTACTAAAAGAAAAAATCATCATACTCTTTCATCTTCACTTGAATAAATCTCCATAATACTTTCATGCTACCTTTGTTTGCTATAGTATATGTTTAGGTTTTGAAGTATTTTCATATACCTTTTAAATTATGCATGGTGCTTAGTTTAAACCAAAGGTATTTTGATGTTACTTCTAAAGGCTTTTAAATTAAGCGTGGTGCTTAGGTTAAAATGTCTTCCTAAATTAATCTAGACTTGTCTAGGTTGATTTTTGAACCGATAGTATACTAGAGTAGATATTGGATATTTTGTTGGACTAACCCCTGCAGGAAAACTTTCAATACCAAATTGGGAAGTCCTGAGATGAACTCATACTAAGATGAAGAGAGACACATGAACTTCAACAACCTTCACAAGAGAGATGCAGCTAATTCATCACGATGAATTCCATGGAGCAAGAAAAAGACATCTACAATCAAGGCACTCAATCCATGGAAGAGGGTGAACAAAACTTCAAGACAAGATCAACAAAAATTTCAAGATCGGAAGAACGAGGATGAGAGAGGAGTGGAACAAGAAGACAAGCTGTTAATGCACAACCAGATGATCAAGAGAAGTTTCCATGAAGGTATGATGCCATCATTCTCCAATGACAAAGGTAAAGGTAAGTAAGCATCACTCTAAAAGCCTTTTTTGATTCTAGTATTCACATAAATAAAGATCTAAACATGTTTAAGCTACAACTTTACTTGATCCAACCTGATTAACTCAACATGTTTGTTCTTTAAAGCCTGATCCTAGTATCACTTCTTAATCTCACAGTCTTAACCATTTAAAATGTTGCACATCCAACCTTGGAAGATGATAATCTCAATCATGTAAAAATAGATTAGACAATCTTTCCATGTGTTAAAGCAAGTTAATATGCCAAGTATTTATGAAATGGTACATTCATGCTCATCCTCTGGACTGATCAGTCATGTCATGGCTAAATAAATTACAAATCAATCTTGCTCAAATATATTTAGGTTAGAGATGAATGAATAAACAGTTGGCTCTATTGGTGTTTTTCCACCAGCAGAGCCCATGCACTTGATCTCTGTTTTTTTTCTATGAGCAGGACACTTCTTCACCATGCCATCAAGATCATGGGTGGATGACATCCTACCAATGAAGAAAGGAGATCCAGGGAGACCTGTCATTCCAATCTCCATTGGAGCTTACACTTTTGAAGAAGTTGTCTGTAACCTGGGAGGAAGTGTCAACATCAAGCGAAGCTTGCAGATCAGACACTATGCTATCCCAAGGAATTCCTTAATATGTCAACATACGAGTTGGACACTCGTTCGTACGGGTAAAATCTTGTGATTGAAGAAACAAACGGAGATGCTAAAGCACTCATTATCTTGGGACGCTCATTCATAAGAACATATGATGCCATCGTCTACACGAATAGCACCAAGATCTATTTCACTATCACGGATGAGAAGGAGAGATTCACTTCCATGAAGCATACACTCAAGGCTCTTACTCATCCTAAGGGGCCATATATCTACGAGGATACAACTCTTGCTACAAGAAAGAAGAACATCAATAATAGAAGGAGGAAGAGTAAAGCTCAACAATCAAGAGAAGACCTAGATAATTAGCACTATTGATTCAGGGTATGATCAACTCCTTCTATCACAATACCTCGCTAAGCTGGGAGATCCATGAGTACCTACCATTGATTGAAAGATCAAGGGAAGTACATTCTACAAGATATTCTGCAATGTTGGATCAAGCAGTGACACAGTGTCTAAGGTGGCCTACCAACATTTATATAACAGTAGACCACTAAACTAGACATATGTGTAGCTACAACTAGCAGACCAATCATTCTGATTTCTAGAGGGAATAACAAAAGACACCATGATCAGAGATCACTATGTTCCCACCAACTTCATGGTTCAAGATATGGGAGATAAAGATGAAGTCCACCTCATTCGAGGAAGATCTTTCCTCAACACCACTAGTGCAATCATCTCCATGAAATCATGAGAGATCCATTTCTAATTTCCTGAAGAGAAGAAACAAGCCACCAAGGATGGATGGACAGGCTATATGGGAGAATTAACAAGATATGAAGATCAATTCAATAATAAAGATAAGAGTTCTCCTGAAAGAAGTCGTACCACCAACAGAGGATGTATCACCTACTACAGAGGAAAGAAGAAGCAGAACCTTAGACTGAGGAAGTGTGGAAGAGGAAAGAGACTTCATCGGAAACACCAACACAAGAAGAGCAAACATCCAAGTATTCATCATGAGTAGACCATGCTCCTTAAGACATTTGAACCAGAAGAGAGGTCCGGATCGACAGACCTAAATCTCCGAACCTTAGCCGGAAGGTAAACTCGGTAACTTATCTGCATATTTATTTCTCTGCATTTGCATTAGTTGCACTCTAGCATATTTACTTTCCATAAGTATTTATGGCACTATTCATATATCATTCTTAGTCTAATCTAGTGCATAATCATCTTAATCATAGCATATCTATATTATTGCATTATAAAAAGAAAAACCTTTAAGCCCCATGTGAATAACTCTTTCAACTATTTACTGTGGAGGAATAAAAAAATAGTGCATTAGTCATTTGCATATAAAATTGAAAATCTAAAAAAAGTATATTTGAATATTCGAATTCTGTAAGGCTCTAGGCAATCAAGGCATAAATGGTTTACCGCTAATGCTTAATCTGTTCCATGAGCTTTGTTGTCTATTTGAGTTTAGTAGGATTTGGAAAGACTAGACATGATTAGATAACTTCATCTACTTTGAGAAGTACAGCTACATCAACTACCATCTTTGAAGTCTCAGAGAAGTGAAGTAAGTCTACATTGTCTAAACGAATGACTATGTCAACATCCAGCTTGGGGGAGGCACCCCCATGCACCCAGAAGAGGTCCACGAGATCAAGGACGTAGGCAAGGAGGCATTGCAGGTTCCAGCAGGAGAGCACATGAGGAACCACGGTTTGCTCATTTTGAGCAAGGTGGTCCTTCCCGAGGAGTTGTTGGTGAGGAGGAAGATGATGCAACTTCTGATGCCATGGGCACTTCCAGTGGCATGCCTCCTCGACCTCTAGGTCCTCAAAGACCACGAGCATCCTTCTCGTCCCACAAGATAGGGAGCATCGTGAGAGGAGTCAACAAATGGACAATCTCACCAATGTCATAGGAGAGCTTCACGTTGAGCATGGTGTGACAGTAGGTATAGTCCAGCAAAAACACCGAACAACTCCAAGCACTTCAAGAAGAAGAAGTCCAGCGATGGAGGATGTGGTGGCAACAACATCCATATCAGCCACTACATTATTGAGCAAAGGATAAGCTTGGGGGAGGTTCCCTCCCCCACTAAGGTAAGTGTTTAATTCCAGCATTTACATTCATGTGTCGTGCTTATCTTTGCTTGCAAAAACAATCTCTAAATATGATAAAAAGAACAATAAGACTTCTCTCTACTCACATATGTTCCATGAATGTTTATCCCTCTATGGAAATGATGAATAGTTGCTCTGCCGTAATTCCTTTCAAGTACATAGTTTTCAACCTTGAATTCTCCCGAGTTTTAGACAAAACTGTTTCGACATAAGATTTGCTCTGAATCTGAAACTTGTGGGTTGCAAATGCTTGAGCTAAGTCTAGGTAGTTGATAGGTATGATATGAGAAAGTTGAGCTACTGTTTATCTTGTTCCTAGCAATACTAGAGTTCTGGAGAATTTATCTTTCGAAAATTAAAAATATTACATGATGAGTCTTTTTTTGACGAGAGCTTGAATTCCTACCACAGCCATATATACATGCCTGGTAGATTAGGAAAACATTCACTATCATTTTTACTACTTGTATTTACATTGAGTTTTGTCAAGCTTTGTTGACCCTTAGAGACTTGTCATGCTTTTAAAATCAAGATCCACCAGAAAAATGCTCTATTCCTACCTTCTATATGCATCTATCCTGGAAGTACGCATCTACATATATGCCATCCAGATCCACCAGAAAAATGCTCTATTCATACCTTGGGCGTAAGCAACCAAAAATATCCTAGTTCTCCACCATTCCATATATTCCATTACCACATATGTAACTGCTCCAAAGATTTCCTTGTCATCATCTCTCAAAAGCTTTATTATAGAAAGAGACTTGGGGTTGTCAAAAAAATAAATAAATAAAGTGAGTAAAACATGGACAAGTGTCCTATCAAAACAATGGGTACTTAGATGCCCGCCTCTCTTAAAAAAAAAGAAGCAAGCAATCCCAAGTTCTCTCAAAAGTTCCAAGCTCCAAAAGAGAGAGGTATGTATATGTGTATTCAAGCAGCAGAGTAGAATTAGGTTTCCACCATACACTCTCATATATCCACCACACATATCCACCCTCATACATCCACCATATATCCCATACACATGCACATCTTGATTTGATTGTGAAAGGATCAAGATGCCCAAGAAGGGGGGTGAATTGGGCTTGTTTTAAATTTCTAAAGCAAATATGAAAACCTATCAAATGCCAATCACCCCCTAGTGCCTACGGTCCGTGTGTCCTAGCTAGAAAGCGGTAGCAGTTCATGGAAATTAAGAGCAACCTAAGCAATTCTAGTAGATAAGATAAAATAAGACGGAATGTAATGCGGAAATGTAAAGAGCTAGGGAAAAGAGATTCTCAATGATGCAGCGATGTTTTCCCGAGGTATTGAGGTGTCGACACACCCCCCTAGTCCTCGTTGGAGCACCTCGCAAGGTATCGCTCCCCCTCTACCCGCGCAAGGGTAGAGTGCTCTCTACGGGCTGATTCTTCGCCACTCCGGCTCGGTGAATCGCCCACAACCGATCACAGAAACTTGGAGAAGAGCCGCCAACAATATTCCGGCGATCACTTCCTCCGAACACCACCAAACCGTCTAGGTGCTATCGAACACCAAGAGTAACAAGCACAAGACCTTTTCTCTTCTTCGAACCACCGGACCACTCTCCTTGGTCCGGAGCCCTGGTCCGACGCTCTGGTCCGGAGCCAGGGAGCTTACTGTATGAAAACAACCTCCTGTCTTGAAGCGTCGGACTAGCCGTCGGACTCACCGTCGGACTAGTCCAGAGCCTTCTCTCTCTCTGACATGAGCCATCGAACCACTCTCCTATGGTCCGACGCTTTCCAGACAGGTGGTCCGGAGCTTCTCGAGCTGAGATTTTGCCTAAGTCAGGGACCGTCGGACCACTCTCCTTGGTCCGACGCCTACTTGGCAGACTGGTCCGGAGCATCTTTCTCCCCCTATTTAAACTGTTTTCGCTGAGATTTCTCAAGGGATTTTGCTCCTACCATTTCTAGGGTTAACCATGGGCTGAAAGCAAGGTGTCTAGGACTAGTTGTGACAAGTGTGCATATACCCACTCTCCTAGGTCAAGCTACTAATCTCATACCCCCCTTTATAGTACAGTCAAAGGAAAAACGAAGCCCTAGCTATACTTAGTGCCCTTCTCAACCTTATGGCACTAAGAGCTAGCCTAGTCTTCGACTTGTATCATCATCCTTTGCAACCGAAACGATTTCCATCTTGGGGGCATGAATATCCATTAAGCCCATTCAAATTGCATCACTAATGACCTAACACAAATGACTTTGCCTCTACAAAACACACGTTAGTCATAGTGATCTAGTATTGTCGTTAATCGCCTAAACACAAGGGTCCATGATTCTTCAATCTGCCCCTTTTAGGTGATTGACGATAATACAAGCTCGAGTAGAGAATAATGAGTGAATTTTGATAAGAGAAAACATGACTTGACATGATATAGGCATGGGTTAGTGATAGAAAAGACAAAAACATGCCTAACCATTCAAGCCATGACAAGCACAATAGATATGAATTGAGCATAGTACTTGATTTCATAAAGGATATGCTATAGCCAAAAGATCAGAGATTAGCGTGGAAGCAATATAGCATAAAAAAGTGACATGATATATAAAAAGATGAAGGTCCACACATGTCACACAACCATCAAGTCTCAAACATCACACATATCATACAAGGCATAAAGACGGTAAACGTGATGCATGATGCGATAGAGTTAATACACATCAAAAGAACGAATCCTACTAGCTCCCCCTGAAGCTAGTCCATCTACTCGACTCTCCCTCTCCCTCTTTGGCGTCGAAGCACCAAACCTAGGCGTCTGGAGGTGGAGTGGAGGCAGCTGTGGAGCGGTCGAGCACCCTGAACGCGGCGAAATAGGTCTCATCATCGGAGTCCTCCCCCTGAGTGTCTGACGCTGGAAGTGAAGCGGTCTGGGGGTCGGAAGCTGACAGGCCCGCTATCGCTGGTGTCGAAGACTCTAGAGTAGTAGCTGGGGTAGTAGTAGGATCAGAAACCGGTGCCAGTGTCGCTGTGAGAGCCTCAGGAGCTGCGGTATCCGGTTGTGCCTCATGCACGGACTCGACTGGAGTCTGAAGGACCGGAGACTGCGGAGGCTGTACTAGAGTCGTAGTAACCACTGTAGCATCAGTAGCAACTGCAGCTGTGGGTGGAGTAGACACGGCTGGAGCCCGACTGTCGTGTGTAGCCTCTGAGGAAGCTACTAAAGAGCAGTGCTGATTAGCTGTCAGTGCAACCAGCTCGGCCTCAACCTCTCCTGCTAGCTGCTGACCATTGGGGGACGGCTGCCCTGTAATGTCGCTGAACGACGCAGAAATCTCGAGCAGTTGCACCCATCGTAATAGTGAGCGGCGTGAAACCAATAGTGAGAGGGGTGAATTGCTGAGTCAGGCCGAAGGTGTCCAACCACTGTGTGACCTGAGTCGCCGGTGACTGGAACGGGGTGGTCAATCCGGCACCCTGAAGTCCACTGGACTGTACGGCTGGGGTGGGAGTGACTGTCTGTCCGGCGAAACTCGAAGGGGCCACTGAAGGGCCAACTGAGGGGCCAACTGAAAACTGTGGTCCTCCTAGCTGCCCAACTGACTGAGAGGGCTGTGATGTACTCATCATCTGGATCTGAGGTACAACTGGGAACTCAAGAGGAGGGGCGCCAATCCACTTCATCATGTGGGCCATAAAGGCCATGTTCTGCTGCTGAAGCTGCTGAGACTGTAGCTGTAGGCGCTGTGACTCCAACTGCATAGCTAGCATCTGTCGCTGCATCTCAAAGTGACGCTCCTCAGACTGCCTCTGCATCTCATCCTGTCTCTGCTGGACCTGAGTAACTGCAGTGACTAAGGAGCTCTGCTGCTCATTGAGACGGCCAAGGATCTTCAGCATCAGTCTCTGTGGCAGAGCCAGAGCCGCCAGCCTCTGTGTCGTGAGCCCGTGGGGGCATAGGTGGAACTGGCTGGAAGTCGGCGTCTAAGCTATCTGAAGTAGTATCCTCGGGAGTCACATCAGCTCCAGTGTCCAAGCCATGAAGCTCCTGCTGCTCAACACCTTGTATAGTCTCATCCTGAGTATCAACATCAGCTCTGTCAGCTGGAGCAGTCCTCTCTCTGACAAGACGAAGCACCCGGTTCCCAAACCGGCTGTCAAACGAACCAAGGACTCTGTAGGCTGGGAAAGAAGTCAGTGACTGATCCAGCAGGGCGCAGAGTCTAGGGTTGGCTCCCTCAAGCTCAATAGCTATGATAGATGAAATCTAGTGAGCATATGGAAACTGTCGTCGTGCCCTCATACCATCTGCTATCACATCCTCAATCTCTGACACAAGAAAGTCGGCTATGTCAAACGGTGTCTGAGATACGAGGACCTAAAGAAGTAGTTGCTGCATGTTGGTCAATCCTTCCTTGTAACCGGTGCGAGGCAGCAAGGTACGACGTAGAACCTCGTTCAACCGGTGAACGGTGGGTCGAAGCTCTGCTGGGCTACGACGGGAGCCCTCTGAGAAGGGTGGCTTGAAGAGAGGAGCCACCTCCTAAACTGACAATGTACGACCACCTCGAGCTCGGCGAGACACAGAGGCTCCTCTGTAGCAGTCATAGTGAAGATCAAGCTCGCCACCTGTCTGAGTGAGGTGAAAGATCTCTCTGAGCCGAGTCAAATAGAGCCTGTATCGCTCTCCTCTGAAAGTATACTATAGAAACTTGTACTCTGGATCAACCCACACTGAGGCATAGAACTCTCTGACCCATATCTCAATATAGTTTCCGGAACGACGAAGTAAATCGGCGAGTCCCGGAAGGTATGTGATAAACGGTCTGATCTCCTCACCAGCCAACTCAACTATGCTCTCCAAGGAGCAAACCCTGTGAGGTCGGATCTGGATGCTGGTAAGCTGAGCTGCTCTGTTGAAATCCTCCATGAGAGGTGTGTGCCAACCTGGTGAGGCTCTGGGGTCACGCTGATCAGGGCACCACTTTTCAAGAGCGATAAACCAAAGCTTCTTCACCTGCTTGGCTATGAGATTCCTCAGATCAAGGTGAACAGATGCTGAAGCTGCTGTGGGAGCTGCTGAGGCACTCTAAGGTGACTGAGCGGACTGAGAACGAGTAGATCGCCCCCAAGAACGAGGTGCCAACGGTGTACCCAGAGCTTCCGTGACAAGCTCTTGCTCCTCTGGAGTGTCCTCTGTCTGTGACCCAGTAGGAGGGGTAGACAGTAGAGCCCGTGGAGGGGTGCCAAGTCTCATTGAATCTCGGCGACCGCCTCACTTTGCACGGTCGGCTGCATCTTCCACTGCCTCTGCTTTCTCAGCCTCTGTTAGCTTTCGCTTCTTTTTCTTTGGCTTCTCAACCACTTGCTTCTTGCCCTTGTCTCTGGAAGGACATGGAGGAGGAGGAGTGTCATCACCTGACCCAGTAACACGAGCACGAGAGCCGCGAGCCATCACTGATCAAGCAAAGAAAGCACTGCCCACTGAAAGCAACCACTGACAGATCACAAGCACTACTGCCACAAAAACCACTGATCTCTGTCACAATCAACTGCCAACTGCTAGAATCAACTGAAAGAGGGCCTGCAAGCCACTGGACTGAACCTTCTGAGGCTTTGCCTCAATCCTTACTCGCGAGCTTTGCCCCGAGTTTAAACTGCCACTGACTGCTGCTAGATAGAATAGACAGGGTATATATAAGCATATATAAAATCTAGAGATAAGAATCCGTACAGAAGCAAGCATCTAGATAAGTGATAGAATAAAATCTGACATGATACCTGAGGTAAGAGAGCGTATCTAATCAGAGCGACTCAAGTCCCAAACCACACTCCTCAAGAATGAATTGCCAACTGAAGAATTACAATTGACATTTAGAATTAGTGAATTGGAGTGAGTATGGATGTTCAAGGAAATACCCTAGGACATGACTCTATCTATGACTCGACAAAACATGATGTCGTAGATGGAAACCATACCCTAGCAAGAAGAGACGGAGTCGACGACGACGAATCGAATTCGGTCAGGGACGAAAACGTTGAAAAACAACCCTAGGGTTAGGGCTAACCCTAAGGGGTAGTGCCTTCTTCTTGATTTGCATGCAATGCTAATGTATGGAGGGAGGGGTGACACCCTAACTAGCACTGCCAGGGAGAGAAGGTGGAGCAGCTCGCCGGCGAGGGGGATTTCGGCGGCGAGAGGCAGTGGAAGGAGGTGGCAGGCGGTGGCGCGGTGGAAAACGGCGCGGCTGCGGCGAGGTGTGGTGGTGTGGCGGCGGGGCACCGGAGAGGGGCTCACCAACGGCAGGAGTGGCGCAGGGGAGCTGGCGGCGGAGCTGTGGCGGTGGAGGAACGGCGGCGTACGGTCGGTGACGGGAAGACAGTGCTAAAACAGAACCGCACGTGGGGGGTTAAGCGCAAAATTTCATAGCGTCGGACCACTATGCTTGGTCCGGAGGCTAGTTCGACGGAGGGTCCGACGGTACCAGAGAAAGAAAATAGAGAGCACCCGACCACCGGACTGGTGCGTCGGACTACTCACCGGACTGGTCCGACGGTGCTGTGACTGAACTGACAGAGGCACCAGACTACTGTTTATAGCCCCCGGAGGAGCGTCGGACGTGGTCCGACGGTTTCTGTGGCTGGAGAAGAGGTATGCAGGGAGGAACTAGGTGTCGGACCACTGAGCGTCGGACCATCCAGAGTGGTCCGGAGGTGGTCCGGTGCTAAATTTGGTCTGAATTTTCCTATTTTCTCTCCAATCTTTTCTCTTAGCCAAGTACCAACACAAAAGAGCAAAGAGGAACACTTGTTGGACTTAACATAAGAACCATCTCTCAAACCCTCAATTTTAGAAATAGTTTGCCATAGGCTAGGATTAGTTTTCATAAGAAGATAGTTCAACAAAGCTCCAAGGGTCACCATAGGGGCACAAGAGGGGTATTAGCTGAAGCTAGAGCGTTGAATTGCTCCCCCTAAGTGTTGAACCTAAGGATGACCAAAAAATTTAACCGAAAGAAATGAAGAAGCAACACTCATGCATATGCAATGCAAAACGGAATTTGAATCTAGGTTGCTTGCAAGTTTAAACCGCGGTTAAGCTTTGTCACACGCTTTGAGGGCGGTTATCTCAACCGCGTTAGCCAAGCCTATGTGCATTACCAATTTAAACATGTTATATTACATATGAATGCATGGTTCACACAAACTCATCTTTTAGTGAAGTTAGAGTGATCAAGCACATTCAACTCGCTTCTCAACCTACAAAAGGTTGATTCATCGAGTGTTTAGTGAAGATATCCGCCAATTGATCTTCGCTCTTAACTCCACTAGTGTGATGTATTTCCTAGCCACATGATCTCTAAGAAAGTGATGGCGAATATCTATGTGTTTGGTGCGAGAGTGTTGAAACCGGGTTGTTAGCAAGCTTTACGGCGCTTTCATTATCACACAAAAGTGGAACCTCTTTTAAAACAACGCCGTAATCAAGAAGTGTTTGGGTCATGTATAAGATTTGTGCACAACTTGCTCCCATGGCAATGTATTCCGCTTCGGCGGTTGACAATGCCACACTGTTTGCTTCTTTGAGGACCAAGAAACAAGTGATCTTCCTAGCATGTGGCACCCACCGGAGGTACTCTTCCTATCAACCTTACACCCGGCATAATCCAAATCGGAATAGCCAACTAGTTGGAAGGGGCTCCTTTGGGATACCAAAGACCCATACTAGGGTGTGCCTTATGTACCTAAGGATTCTTTTAACCGCACAAGATGCGACTCCTTAGGGCTTGCTTGAAACCTAGCACACATGCACACACATAAACTGATATTCGGCCTAGATGCGGTGAGGTAAAGTAAACTACCGATCATAGAGCGATAAAGAGTTTGTTCAATCGGTTTACCTCCCTCATCGAGATCGAGATGCCCATTAGTTGGCATTGGGGGCTTGATTGGCTTGCAATCCTCCATCTTGAACTTCTTAAGTAGATCATAAGTGTACTTTTCTTGAGAGATGAAGGTCCATTCTCTCATTTGCTTCACTTGAAAGCCAAGGAAGAAAGGTTAGCTTGCCAATCATTGACATCTCAAACTCCTTGGACATCAAGTCACCAAACTCCTTGCAATGGTCTTGGTTTGTTGATCCAAATATAATGTCATCGACATATACTTGGCAAATGAAGATCTCTCCATTAAGCTTCTTGGTGAATAGTGTAGTGTCGACGATCTCGATCTTGAAGCCCTTCTTGATTAGGAAGTCCCTTAGCCTTTCATTACCAATCTCTTGGAGCTTGCTTCAATCCGTAGAGTTCCTTGGAGAACCTATACACATGATTAGGCAAGTTTGGGTCTTCAAACCCTGGAGGTTGTGAGACATAGAGAAGTTCATTTATGAAACCATTTAAGAAGGCGCTCTTCACATCCATTTTAAAAAGTTTCATTTTGTGATGTGAAGCATACGCCAAAAGGATACGGATGGCTTCAAGTCTTGCAACCGGTGCAAAGGTCTCTCCAAAATCGAGTCCTTTCTACTTGAGAGAACCCCTTTGCCACCAATCTTGCTTTGTTCCTCACAACCACGCCTTGATCATCTTGCTTGTTCCTAAACACCCACTTGGGTGCCAATGATTCTTGCATCCTTTGGCTTCTCTTCAAGTGTCCACACTTGGTTCCGGGTGAAGTTGTTGAGTTCTTCATGCATGGCATTCACCCAATCCGGATCCGCAAGTGCTTCTTCTACACTAGTAGGCTCAACAAAGGAAACAAACGAGTGATGTTCAACATAAGATGCAAGTCTAGAGCGAGTCATTACTCCCTTTGATGGACTCCCTATGATTTGATCATGGGGGTGAGCTTGAAGGATAGATGTTGATCTTCTATTTTCTCTTGAGGAGGAGGATGCGGTGCTTCAACATTGCTTGCTTCGGCCTCGGCTTGATCTTGAGGAATGTGAGTGTCTTCTTGAGCTTCCCTCACTTGATCTCCTTCATCAACTTGAGGCGTGTGGGTGGAGAAGGATCTTTATTTGCTTCATCTTCAACTTCTTCCCCCCTCTTTTGGTTGATAGCACCAATTTGGCATGTTCTTCATTGCCTCCCTCAAGGGTTCATCACCTACATCAATATCCTCAAGCGCTCCTTGGGAGCCATTAGTTTCATCAAACTCCAAGTCATACGTTTCTTCAACTAAGCCGGTGGCTTTGTTAAATACATGGTATGCCTTGGATTTAAGTGAATATCCAACAAGGAAACCAATGTCACACCGCCGTTGGAATTTACCCAAGTGTTGGTGTTTTTTGTAGATGTACACCTTGCAACCAAACACCCGGAAGAATGAAATATCCGGCTTCTTCCCATTGACAAGCTCATAGGGGGTCTTCTTTAATAGCCTTTGGACGAAGAGACGGTTTGCCGCATAGCAAGCGGTGTTGATTGCCTCAGCCCAAAACTTCTCCGGAGTGTTGTACTCATCAAGCATAGACCTTGCTAGAGTTATGAGCGTCCGGTTCTTCCTCTCTACAACACTATTTTGTTGTGGAGTATATGTGGCGGACACATCATGCTTGATCCCAACTTCATCACAATAATCTTCAATCTTTGTGTTCACAAATTCGGTGCCATTGTCACTTCTAATCTTCTTGATCTTCACATCAAATTCATTTTGAGCTCTTGTAGCAAACTTCTTGAAGATGCCTTGTGTCTCTCCCTTGTCTTGAAGAAAGAACACCCAAGTGTATCAAGAGTAGTCATCCACTACCACTAAGCAATAGAGATTTCCTCCAAGACTAGCATAGGTGGTAGGGCCAAATAGATCCATGTGTAGCAACTCTAGGACTCTTGAGGTTGACATGAAAGCTTTGGTTGGATGAGTGTTTGCCACTTGCTTGCCGGCTTGACATGCACTACAAAGTTTGTCCTTCTCAAACACCACATCCTTGATTCCTCTAACCATTTCCTTCTTGACAAGCTTCTTCAAGGTTGACATGCCACATGAGCTAATCTTCTATGCCATAGCCACCCCAAAGAATTCTTGGAGAATAGACAAGTTTGCAAGTTAGCTTCATTTGAGGTGAAGTCCACTAAGTAGAGGTTGTTGTGCCGGAACCCTTTGAATATCATTGATGAATCTTCAATATTGGTCACAATCACCTCATTTGGAGTGAAGAGACAATGAAACCCGAGATCACAAAGTTGACCAACCGATAACAAATTGAAGCTCAATGATTGTACTAGCAATACATTGGAGATTGATTGATCTTGGAAGATAGCCACTTTGCCTAAGCCTTGAACTTTGACCTTTGAATTATCCCCAAAAAGTAATCTTGTCTTGATTTGCACAATCCTCATCAAGTGTGGTGAACATCTGGGGGTCGCCGGTCATGTGTTGAGCGTAACCACTATCAATTACCCAATGGCTCCCACTGGTCTTGTAGTTCACCTACACACAAGCAACTTGGAGTTAAGCTTGTTGTTTGGGAACCCCCTTAGTGCGGGGACCCATTGCCTTGTCAACCAACTCCTTAGCAACCCAAAGAACCCTAGGCTTGTTCTTCATTGGTGGTCCAAGGAACACCACAAGTGGTCTACCCTTGGAATCTTTGTTGATGACATAGTGAGCATCATGAGCAAATGGCCTAGTGTGCTTGGGCAAGGTCTTGGGAAGTGGAGTCTTGCATTGAAACGCGAAGTGACCAATTTGTCCACATCCAAAACACCTCTTAGGCTTGGGCTTTGGCTTCTCTTGATTGTAGCCATTGTACTTGTTCTTGTAGTAGTTCTTGGCTTCAATCTTGACCTTGGCCTTCATCACTTGGTTTTCCTTGTACCCAATACCGGTCTTGTCATTCTTCATGACGGTGCTCATTAGAAGTTCACTTTGAGATTATGGCCCTTGGTGAACTTTTCAGGCCACTTGTAAGCTTGGTCTTGTCATTCTTGAGCTTGGCAATTTCTTCTCGAAGAGAGTTGATCAAAGTGGTAGCATCTTTGTCTTCTTCTTGAGCCATCTTGATGGTGAAGGGCTTGTTTTCCTGAGGTTGGATTAGCTCTTCCTTGAGTTTTGAGTTCTCTTCCCTCATCTTCATATAATCATCATACTTGTTGGCTTCTACAACTCTCTTGCCCTTGCACTTAGCACTTTGCTCAAGAGTCACATCATCAAGCTCGATTTCACAAGAGGTAGCACTTGCACACTTAGCACATGGGTTAGTAGCAACATGTGTAAGATCTTGAGTAAGCAATTTCATTTGCTACCACTAGTGTGCCATGATCATTTTTCACTTGGTTGTAGTCATCTTTTTAGCAAGTTATACCTTGTGTGGAGCTCTTGGGATGACCTCTCAAGCTTATCATGTTTCTCATTTGCTTGCTTAAGAGAGGCTTTGAGCTCCCTAGTGCTAGATGTGAGAGAATTAATCTCAAGCTTCAAATCATCATTAGCACTAGACAAGTTGTCAAGCTTATCATGCAAGTTTTCTTTGATTTCAAGAAGTTTGTCATTTTTACTCTTGTACTTCCTTATGATGCTAGCGTACTTGTTGCAAATTTTTAATTAGCTCATCATAGGAAGTGCTTCTTCATCGTCACTATCATCACTAGAGAGGTCATCACCATCATCCTCTTTTTGTACCTTCTTGTCACCTTTAGCCATGAGGCATAGGTGTGTAGAGGATGAGCCCGGCGATGAAGGAGGAGGTGGCGGTGGAATCGAAGAACCAATCACCAATGCGGCCACCTTCTCTTCTTCACTCTCATCATCGGAGGAGTCACTTGAATCATCAATATCGGTGAGCCAATCACCCACAATGTAAGCCTTGCCATCCTTCTTCTTCTTGTGGAAGTTGAAGTTCTTCTTCTTCTTGTATGGCTTGTCTTGCTTCTTGTCATCATCACTTGAGTCATCATTGCCGCCCTTGTTCTTCTTGAAGTTCTTGAACTTGTTGTTCTTGAACTTGTCTTTCTTCTCTTCGGGACACGCATGGGCTAGATGACCAAGAGTGCTGCAATTGTAGCACTTCATTTGGGAGACTGGCTCCCTTGAAGAGCTTGTGAATAATTTCTTTTTCTCTGATCAAATTTTTCCCTCCTTTTGTTTACCCTTAACTTTGGCAGTTTTCTTCCCCATGGAGTGTTGTCTTCACATCATCTCATTTCCCTAAAAGAAATTTTGACTGCATTCCCTTTGGAAATGCCTTGGACCAATCCTTTTTCCCCCCTTTTTCCCCTTTTGGGGGGGAGCTTCCATCTTTGATCTTAGTACACCCAAAGGCATTGATCTTCCCAAAAATTGGTTGGGTGTTGCGGAGGATCGCCTTTAAAGGACCGTGACGATGTGGATATTGTCTTGGGAGGGCACAAAACTTGCCCCACATCGGCCGGGTCATTTGGGGACCCAAGGGCCTTCAACTCCCACAGCCTTTAAACGAGAGACATTTCTTTTACATTTTCAGAGTAGCAGGGAAAACATTTAACTTACAAATGAGGGGATAACCTTTCTTTTTCACATTTAGGCCCCAGTAGAGCCAAAGTTTTTTCCAAAAATTTCATCGCTTTTTCAATTTCCCACGGTTGAACACACCTTCAAATGCCACGAAAAGAAATTCTTTCCTTACATTGTTCTTCTCAATATGGATCCCGGGAACACCGTCCCCTTTGGGTGGCGGCTTTGGGAAGCCGACGCCACGGCCCAGGTAGGCCCCCATCCGCATTTTTCCAAAAGGAAATCACCCCTCGAACATGGGGGCGGCCTCCCCATGGGACCTTGCCTGGGGAGTGAAGCCAAATTTTTTACCCAAAAGGCTCGAACCAATTGAAAGGACAAGAGCCCAAGGGGGGGGGGGGTAAATTTGGGGGTTTTTTTTTAATTTTCTAAAGCAAATATGAAAAAACAAAGCCAATCCCCCCTAGTCCTCGGTCCGGTGCCCCCAGAAAAGCGTACATTTTATGAATTAAGAGAAAACCAAGCAATTCATAGATAAATAAACAAACGGAAGTAAGGAAAATGTAAAGAGCTAGGGAAAAAGTTTTTCCAATGACGCAGCGTTTTTTTCCCGGGATCGAGGTTCGCACCCCCCCCCTAGCCTCGTTGGAGCCCTCGCAAGGTATCGCCCCCCCTACCCGCGCAAGGGGGGATGCCCTTGGGCTTTCTTGCCACTCCGGCCCTTGCCCCCCCAAACCGCCAAACTTGGGAAACCCCAAAAACCCCCAAAAAAGGGGAAAAAAAAAACCTCAAAAAAAAACCCAAAAAAAAAACCCCCCTTAAACCCAAAAAGAACCCAAAAAACCCAAAAAAAGGGGAAAAAAAAAGCCCCAACCCCCCCTTTTTCCCCCCCCCCCAAGGGCCCCCCCCAATCCCGAAGGGGCCCTTTCAAAACCCCCCCCCCCCCCCCCCCCCCCTTTTTTTTCCCCCCCCCGGCCCCCCCCCCCCCCCCAAAAGGCCCCGGGCCCCCCAAAACCCCCCCCCCCCACCCCTTTTTCCCCCCCCCGCCCCCGGCCCCACCCTCCTTCCTTTTCCCCAACCCGGCCCCCCCCTTTCCCACCCCCCCCCACGCCCGGACCCCCAACTTTTTTTTAAAAAAACCCGCCCCAACCCAAACCGTACCCCCTGCAACCCCCCGGGGCCCTTTTCCAATTTAACCCCCCGGAAAAACCCCTATTTCCCCCCCAAAGGGGGCCCTTTTAGGAAAAAAATTTCCCTTTACCAACCCCCCCCGGCCGGGGAAACCCCAAAAAGGGCCCCAGTTTTCCCCCCTAAATTTTAAAAGGGCCCGGGTTTTCCCCAGAGCCCACCTTTTAAGGGTTTTTGGGGGAAATTTAAACCCCGGGCAAATTTTCCCCCCAAAACTTTATTTTGCACCAAATTTCCCCCCAGTTAGTCAAAAAAAAACCCTACTAACAAAGGGGCCCCCCAAATGGACAAAACTAGTAGGGTTTTTTTGAAAATTCCTTTTAAAAAATGTTTTTACGGGGGAAAAAATCCAAAAAGCCCATTCAAATTCATATAATACCAAAACCAAAATTTTTTCCCCCAAAACAACGAAAAAGGCAAGGCAAGCCCCCCAGGGTCCGTTTTTCGGGGAAAACCTTTTTTCCATATTTTTTGCTTTAAAAATTAAACTTTCCATTAGGTTTTTTTTTCCCCCCCCAAATTTTTTAGCCTATTAAAAGGTGAAAAGGGGGGGAATTTTACTTTCTACCAAAAATAAATTTTTTTTTTGAGAAAGGGAAAACCCTTTTTCCTTTTTTAGGTCCCCCAAATCCTTGGAAGATGAGGGGGAAAAAAGGGGCTTGATTTTATTTTTAAAAATTTGCCAAAATCCCCGGTGAAGGAATAAAAGGGTTAACTATTTGGAGGATCATTTATTTTAATTTTCCCCCCCGTTGGGTTTTAAACCCCTGGGGGAATGGAATTTTTGGGGTAGAAAGCAATATTTTAAATTTTTAGAAAAATTTTTTTGGTTTTCCATTTCCTTTTCGGAAAGTTTTTAGCCCCGACCTCATTAACTTTGTTTGGGACAGCGGTGGGTTTTGGGGGGTTTTGACCTCCCCCCCCTTCCTTTTAACCATCAAAAAACAAGGAAAAGGTCTAAATGAAACCCAGCTAAAATTAGGGTTTTACTGACAAACCTGAGTTTGGTGAATGTCTTTTTTCTACGGGGGGTTATCAGGAAAACCGAAAGGCCCCTTTCATGTTTACTAAATAATTTCAACCTAGGATTTTCTATACTCTAAGGGCCGAGGCACGAGAACGAGCCAAAGCCGAGGGGAGCCGCCCAGGGCGCCCGCCCCAGGGGTTTATGCGCCCGCCCTACCTCCGGAGCCAATCAGGCCAACTTCGGGGATTTGTCCCCCCTTTGAGGATGAATCTAAACCATTAAATAGGCGGTTTGACCAGGGCCCACATTCTTTTGAGGAGGCTATAAAAGGAAGGCCCCTGACCCCCCTGGGGGACATCTCTTTTTCTTCTCTAAAAAAAAACTGGGGGTTTCAATTGAGAAAAGGAGAGGGGGTCCCTCTTTTTTCTAGATCTATTTTTCTCCAGTTCTAGTTCATCTAGTTGTAATTAGAGGGAGAGGAGGGGAGCCGGGATCGTCGGAGCTTCCCAACATTGTACTTGCAGCATCGGGTTTCTGACTCCCAGGTTTTTCATTTACTATTTGTAAGTTCTTATTTTAGTTCTTTTTTTCATTTAGGGGATCTTCGCTCGTATCAGTGCTCTATTTAAAATTGGGAATAGAGAGTAAGCAATAGTGTAGACGTGGTGTCTAGACTAGATTTACCTGAGTTTGCGCCCAATCCTACGGTAGTTGGGTAGCCCCGGGGTGACAGCTCAAAGACCTTTGTAGTCCACCACGTTCGGGTTGGTTTTTTGGAAGTTTTTGGCAGCCTCCCCCGCTCCCTTTTTTTCCTAGCTTTATCAGAGTCGGGAATACTTTTGCCCCAAAAGAAGTAAGTATCTGGACCTTTGTTAGATATCCCCAAAAACTCAAAAAATCTCTTACCCATTATTTATCATCCTTGGATTTCTTGTTCCTATCTAGTACACTTCGCGTTCCCCTAAAATCAAACCCCTTTAAACTCACAGATGAAACTACAGTGGTATCCGTGCGCTTGCGGTTTTTTCTGTTTGCTTTAAAGAAATCCCAAACAAAAACCTCTTCACGCTTGTGTGGAGGTTCGGGGTTGACTTGTAAGGTTTATGCCGGGGTATTGGCCTTCTTTGGGGGGTAGACCTGAATAACCTTGGGTTTTGGGTTTTTATATTTTGTCACCGGGGTTTTTTTTGTGTGAGGCTTATTTTGGGCCTTGTATTGGTAGCTTAGGGGTTGTTTACGTAAGATTACTCACCGGTTGTTTTTGGGTACCAATGAGTGCTGGGTAAGATTGTCCTTGGAATATTTTTCTGGAATTCTTCTAGTACCCTGATGTACGCTTTTTTGACCGTTTGTATCTCATCAATGTGTCCTTGTAGAATCTTTTGCCTTTACTGCCCCTTTTTATGTCTTTTGCTATTGTTGTTTTTTCTTCATGGACCTGTGTAGTGCACCCTTGTTCTTCAAAAAAAAGGTTGTAGTATGGTTTTTTTTGTCCAATCTTCTGTTTTCCCTTGTAAAGACCCCTTGTTGTTCATGGATATTGTAGTTTGGAGGCTTGACGCCCCCCCGGGGCTTCTTTCCCCTTTCTTGGTTGTAACGGTGAAGGGTGTAGCTCTTGTGAAGAAATAGTAGACAGCTAGTTTCGGGGTAGAACCAAGCGTGGGGGGTTTTGGGGAGGCAAATGTTAGATCTTGTGAGAGGACGCATGTTGTGCTACCTATCCTAGTGTCCCCAATCCGTTGCCTCTGACGTTCCGCGGTCTTGGTTGAAGAACATTCCCCTTGGGCGTCCTGTCTGTGTCATTTTTGGGGCGTGCAATCTGATCTAATGACTTGAATTTGGGCATTACGTTTTATTGCTCTCTCCTGCCAATCTTTAAAACTTCCGGATTCGCTTTTTCGCCTTTGGAGCTTGGGGTTTCATTGCTCCGTTGGGTATGCATCATCAGAGTTTTTTTGGGCCCGTCTATCAATTTGAAATCTTGGTTCGGTTGGCCTAACCTCGAATTCGACCGGGTTCCTTGCTACTGACTTGACTATTCCTTTGGGGATTACTGTTTGTACCTTCATATTTAGCTGTTTCCCAAAGTTTGTTTGAAAATGAGGAACAAAGAATTTTTGTCTCAATTTCCGGGTTTTTTTTATTCTTGTATCTGTCTTTTTGTAATGTCCGGGTTCTTTTGTTCCTAATTGTCTGGTTCTCCGAAAAGAGATGTAGTCTGACTGATTCTTCACTTTGGGGTCTGTTCCGTAATTTTCCCGGTGACCTTTTTGTAACCGTTGTGTAATTGAAAAAAACTTGCGGTTTTTTTACCCCTTTATAAATCTGTCTTTTCTTCTTCCTTTATTTTTTACCATTTGGTAAAAAAACTCTTTCCTCTGCTTGCAAACCCTAGCCCCGCCGCTACTTTGTTTGTCTTTTCTGCCTCGGTGGGAAGAAGAACAAAAACAGAGAATTTTTTGCAAAGACACCGTATTGGATCTATAGAATCCTGATACTCGAGATTTTCCCGTCAGAGAAGCGGTCTCCCAAGCCTACGACTCAGGAGGGGGATTTAGATCTGCTTTTTGCCCATGGGCTGCTTTGGGGGCGGATTTTCTATAAAACTCTCTTTCCGGTGACTGTAATCCCAAGTCCCTCCCCTGATCAACTGTACTCTTTGTTTTTTTTTGTTTGTGCTGGACTTTGCTTCCCTCCTTTTGACTTCTTGATGGAGTTTTTCCCTGTTTCTAGGGGTCCAGCTTCATCTTTTGCCCCCTAACGGGATTTTTTTTCTTTCTACCTTTGTCACTTGTGCGAGGCATTCATTGGCTCCTCCCTTTCTTCTTCTCCCCCGTATTTCTTTTGCCTTCGTTTTTTTGAAGTAAACCTGCTCGCTCCTTTGGCTGTTTGCTCTTCAGTTTCCCCCCAGGGGAGAAAAACCAACTACTTCCCTTTATCCTTTAGAAGTTTAAAAATTTGGGGAATAAGGGTTCACATTTTTTAAGCCAATGATTACTTTTTTTTCTGATCTTTGTTCTGTCGCGAAATATGCGTCGCAGTCTCCTAGGGGTACCATACGGTAGTAGATTGGGGGAGGCGGAGGTGTGGCGACGGCGACAAACATAACACAGAGAGCGAACACACGATTTAGACAAAATTCGGGCCCAAAACACCGAATACCCTACGTCCGTGTTTTTTGGTGGCTGGATTGATCTGATATTTGGTTACAAGATCCTAAATGATCTGAGAGAAGGTTTTTTGGGAGGGGGTCCCTGCTCGCCTTATATAGCCGAGAGCAGGGTTACAATTTCCATACCAAAAATTACGATTGGTCCCAAAGGCAAGGGATCCGGTCTACACAGGATTTTCCTTGGCGAGCAAGACTCTTCGAGTCCTTGGCGACATGAGGGGCTGGCCCGCGTCCGTAAGGCCTCGGGGGCTAGGCCGTCTTCGGGTTTTGGGGGCCCCCTAAGGCCCTGGGAACCCGAGGAAATATCCCCAACGGGCCCGACCTTTTTGTTTTCCCCTTCCGGCGAGCCCACAACATTGTCCTTGGAGGTGTTCAGCTGGTCCCTCAGCGCGTGGTCTCGTAAAGCCCCCCCAAAGCTGCTTGGTCAGGGGTCGAGAAGCCCCCCGACCAGGCCGAGCGGGTCGAGAGCCGTAGCATGATGGGCAAGCCGGGTCGCCTCGTCGGTGCGCGGTGCTTTTTGGGGAGGAGTGACGGTTGAAGAAGAAAAAATTTTTGGAAAGTCCTTTCCTGGGGAAGTGTACCCACTTAGACTCTGCAAAAACAACACAAAAAAAGCAGACTCTGCAGAAGAAAATTAGTACATTCACCACGAGGTAAAAGTGTCCCCACTTAGCCCCGAGCATGGTAGCGGGTGAAGTATCCCGGGTGCCATCTTTATAAAAAAGATGCATAAGGTAGGTAAATTGAAGCATGATTTTTTGGGAAAACAACTGCAAAACCTGTTCCCCGAGCCAATATAAAAAACTAAAAGGCTTCTTGTACAGGATCTATACGGAGAAACTAATATGATTTTAGTAAGAAACGATTGCGAATACCCGTAGTCCCCGAGCCTGATGTAAGGACCCAAGAGCTTCTTGATCAGATCATTTTTGCTTGTTCTATCCCCGGGCGTCATCCCTGGGTTTTTGTCCTTCTTTGCTTTTTTTTCTGTCCGTGGGCGCAGCCCCCCGGCCCGTTTGGGTGTAAACGGATGAATCCCCGAGCCGGTAAAGGACGTGACCGGCAGCTATGTGTGGTTTGCCATAAAGGGAGTCCCCGAGTTGGTTTTTATCGCAACCCTTTGTGTATCTTCCGACCATACTACTGTAGCCTGTTACTCTAGCTGCAGAAAAAGAAATTATAACAAATTGCACGCCAGTCCCAGGGACTAAGCGGGTGCACTGCTGAAATCATTAGTCGTAGATTGGAAGATTAACTTAGAATTTAAAAATATAGTGGATAACGAAGACGAAGTAATGGGCCGAATTAAAACCCCGCAGTTTTCCGACCCATGTTTGAGGCGCAAGGAGGGGGCGGTGTGGGGGGTTCGTAAATTTTGGGCATTGCGGTTTTCCCAAAAACCCTGGGGGCTAAGCCCGCGCTGCTCGGGATAAAGGGCAACTCCATGGTTGGCAGAAGGGAAGGGTCGCGTCTCCCTTTCCTTTCCGAGTACACCGAGGTACGAAAACCGAGATTCGTGCTAATATGCTGGGGATCTGAAGGGATTTCCGTCCACCTTGTTCATAATCTCCACGCTTGCTGGCCGGAAAAGGGAAGCAAGAAAGGGGGGTTTACGGTGCTAGGGTTTGGTCGGTGGAGATGGAGGGTGACGGGGGGCACCTTGCGGAGGTTTTTCCCCCCCCTTTCTGGCTCTGTCAGAGGACTTGACTTCCGGATCCCTTTAGTGACGATGATGGCACAATGTGCTGATATGTGAAGATTTGCCCGGTCTGTCTCTCTTCCGCAACCTTGCGACGATGCTTGGACGATTCGGCTCTTGTCCCTTCGGCGTGTCCAGGACTATTGCCAGCCCTATTTCCCCCTTTTTTGGGACTGCCTCGAGCGCGCTTCTCGATGTCACCACCAGGGGGCTTTGTTCTTTCATGTTCTAGAACGGTTTAGTTGCGGGGCGAGATTTTGTTGGGCAGGCGCTTATTGGGAGGGGGGGTGGCTAGGACGACGTCGCGTGTTTTCCCGGGGAATGTTGTATTAGCTGATCCGGCGGGTGCGAAGCGCTTGCTATTTTTGTCACTAGCAGAGGTGCCCTTCCAGATGGCAGTTTTTTGGTAATCCAGCTTGCGTCGTCTTCGGGACGCTCCCGTGGTGATTTTTTTTCCACATCATCTGGCGGCGGGGGTAGATTCGTGCCCCGGAAGATGTCCCCGGATTTGGTATGGGGGGGCTTCTGCGTGTACCTAGGGGAGTGTTGCCCTTTTTGGGGCCCCGCCGGAAACAATAGCCTGGGATCATCATGTTTTATACCCAAAGCAATGCCAAATTTTCGACATTTTTTTCGAGCCCTGGACAGGAACATTAGTGAGGTAGTCGTTTTATCCACACACGGATGAAGTTGTAACCCCATCGGAATGACTGGTCTTTTGGTGTGGTTTTTTTTGTCGGGGGGCTCAACATTATTTTCATGCTCTATTTTCCCTGCGGGGAAAAGGGTTTAATTTGTTCTCGGATAAATTTGTTCGGACGTGTAAGTAAAAACTACAAAGCGTAAAAATATTGGGGGCGGTGAGTTTTTTTTTTCCCTTTTGTATGCCCCTATCGTGCCTCTAAGTCTTGACCATAGCGATAAAAATCTTTTCCGGCCTTGGGTCTAAAATTTTTCCCAGATCGTGGGGCAGCCCCCCTTCACCGTGGGAAAATACTTAAACTCCAAGGAGGCACATGCTGGCAACCCGCGCTCAGGGGGCGAACAACTCATGCCGCTTAGGGAGATGCCGTGACGGGGCCCTTTTTTTCCCTAGAGGCTAAAACCCGTGGCGTGACTAGGGCCTATGGAGCCCTGTTTCTGCAATGCTGGGCGAAAAGCCATGCTGTTTGAAGGTCATCGACCTACCGGGGGGGATACAGATTCTGGGCACACAACCCCCCACGGTTTCCCACCCAAGTGAAATCGCCCGACTTCTGGGGAAATGCCATTTGGGGAAAGGCCTATCAATAAATTCATAGCCTTGGGGTAGCTATTTCTATTCCTAGGGTTTTTCATTGCCCCCAGCTTGGGGTGTTTTTCTGCTTAGGCCGGGGCGTTTTAGAAAAAAAACGCCCTATTTGCATTGTGGAGGGGGCGCCCGAACACTATGAGAGGGGTTTTGGGAGTTCCCCGGGCCTTTTTATTAGCGCATTCCCGTGGCCCCGCCAAAATGCCGCGGGGGGTTGTTGAAAGTGGCCTTTGGGGCGCTGTGAGCTTTTTTGGCAGGGGGTCCCCCGTACGCTGTGAGCGTTTTGCGGGGTTTCGCTGTACGCCGGGAGCTTTTTTGCAGGGCCCGTTGTACGCCTGACTTTTTTGCGGGGGTTGTCGTACCTGTGAAAATTTTTTACTTGCTCCGGTTTTCTGTTAAAAAAAATTTTGGGGAAAAACGAAAAACCCTTTTTTATTCATTTTTGGGAAGAGTACATAGTAAAAGGGCTTTTATTAGACTATTTTTTAATGCAGAGCATTTTTCCCCGTTGCCCGGGGCAACGGTTTTCATATCATTCGCGGGAGGGGTCGGGGGTGGTCGCTACTTTTTTCTGCTTCCTTTTCCCTTCTTCGCGGGGGGGTTTTCCCCGCTTGGATTTTGTAGGTACCTAGTTACGGGGCCCCCTCGCCCGACTTTTTATTGTATGCGCCCCGCCTCATATTTGATTTTCCGGGTTGGTACGGAGGCTGAGGATACCTTTTTGCGTGGGGAAACCCTTTGGGGCACCATGTATGTGTGTGCGGGACTGCCATGAGTTTGACGAGGGCTGGTCACCCAGTATTGCGTGGTAGGGTATCCCCGAAGTCTGCGATGATGAAGTTAATTTTTTTCTTTCCCCCTGAAATGGGTTTTTGGGCGCCAAAAATACACAAGCAGGGGGATCCGGGCCCACCGGGGGTTGATCCTTATTGGGCCCTGATCCCCCCCGAAGGAGGGAAAATTTGCGGGTAGGGGTCCTTCCCTTGGGAGTATCGAGTTGGGGGGGAATGCATCGGCGAAATATATTGAGACACTGGGCCCCGTCACCACACCTTCCTAAAGCGGCACAAAGGGATGGCTGGTTTTTCCCAAAAATGGGAAACGGCCCCCGGGGACTATAATCCATCCACTCGTCTTTTTCTGGAAAAACTAATTGGTTGTTTTCCCCCAGTCGAGGTAGAGAGCATTGGCTGAATCATCCCCTGTTGCCCGCGACCGAGTAGACATCCTTGCGAACCCTTTGGCCCACTCCCTTTCCCTTCCACAACCATGCGCCCCCCGTAGATGGGTTTCATCCCTTGAACTGGGCGGGAAACCCGGGGCCGGGGGTTTTTTTGGGGGGTTTTGGGCCCCTTGGGCGGAGTTTATCTTTCTTTGCTCCTTGTCACTTTTTCCCTTCACTGCTGAATCAAGTTGCTCACAATTGCACAGGAAATGTTTGGAAAATTTTTTTGTATTTGGGGCCGGGGCCCTCGAGGGTCCCTTTTCATAGCTGGGATCGTATTCCCCCTTTTGGGCGGGCATTCGGTTGGGGACGTAGCGGGTTTTCCCCCGCCTGGAGTCCTACCCCCCGTGGGTTGCGCTCGGAGTTGCCCGATCCCGGGAGTCCCGGTGGTCGCCAGCCCCCTTTCCCTTTGCTATGGTAGTCTGGTCCCTGGGTCTTTTTCCCTTGTGCTTCTGGAGTTGAGATAGGGCCCCCTGTTCCCCTGCGCGGGTGGCGTCCCTCCCTTTATTGGGGTAAGGATTTTGCGATCGTCATGAGCCTTCTATGGTTGTTATGCTCTTCCGCGCCAACTTGCTTCGGAGGTCTTTGTCCGGGGCCGTTAGAAGATGGCGATGGGCCCCTGGGTCGGAGATCCTGTGGGTGTTTTGCCGCTTGTTGGAGAAGCCCGATGTACCCCGAGGCCCCTCATTGCTCCTCTGACGGACGCTCTCCAAGTCGTACCTCATCCCAGGTTGGACACATGTGGCCTTGTACGTCTTGATGAAGATTTCCTTGAGTTGTTCCCAGGTGTCGATGGTGCCTTCTGGGATCTTTTGGAGCCAGCTGTTGGTGGAGGTCGACAACATCACCGGAAGATAGTTAGCCATTACGTCTTGATTTCCTCGGCGGCGTAGACGGCTATCTCATAGGTGGATTCCCATTGCTCTGGGTTTGCCTTGCTGTCATACTGTTCCACCGACGTAACTCTGAAATTCGGGGGCCACTGGATGGTACGCAGACGTGCGGAGAAGGGGCGCAGGCCCTCGATTGCTCTTGGTGCTAGTGGCGTGTCCGACCACGTCGGGGATTGCCATCATCGTATCGTGGGGACCTGTGTCGACGTTCCCTCGGAGGGCTTCGGCGTGACGGTGGCAGTGACCTATCACGCCGGGGTCTTTCACGCTCGCCGTCATTGCGAGGTGGTGATTCTCGCCTCTGGTCCCTCGGAGGGCTTTGGCATGGCGGTGCGGGTGCTCGATCGCGCCAGGGCCGTCGAGTTATTCATCGTTGCGAGGTGGGGATCCTCGCCTGGGCTCCCTCGGCAGGCTTCGTGGGTGGTTTCTGTTGTGGACTGGGCGGAGAATTCGGGCGGAGGACCGCCTTTGTTCACCTGGAACCACCACCGCCATGATGTGGCTTCTATCTTCTCGATCGTGGGCGTGGAAGGGAGCTTAGACAGCTCGCAGGTGGCTACCGCTAGATTGGCGCTGGGAGTCGGGTACACCGGAACGTCACCCACCTTGTCGAAATCTTGTTGGAGTTGCGTCGAGGCGGGCCTTCATGATTCCTCTGAGCCTGCTCCCGTTGTTCGCCTGTGAGTCGTTCATGCTCGCAACACTCCTTGTCACGCTTCTCTTGCTCGTGGCGCTCTAGTTCGCACCTCCGCGCACGCTCGGCGTTGTGCTGTTCTCTTGCAATGCGGTCGGCATCTGTCTCGTTGTCGGGGGCGACGCTGTCTGCGGAGACTTGAAAAATTAATCCTCCGAAGCTCGGAGGGAATTCCGGCAAACTGCTGGTCGATCCGGAGGAATCGGCGACCTCTATCCCTGCGACGGCGGCTAAACCTAATGATATCATGCCATCGAGGGAAACTGCCTGGTTGAAGTCACTAGGGACCTTGGAGATGACGACGGTGTTTACGATGGGGGCTGCCGGGATCTGGTCGGAGATCGTTCGGTACATTTGGTGCTGGAAAGCTATCGCCTGCTTGCTGAGTCCATGAGGCATCATCGGAGGAGTTGGGGCTTGGTGACGGCGTGGTCGGCAGCTGTGGTGGCCAGAGAGTCAGCGTCGTGCCGCCTGCACGAGGTCGAGGCAATCCATGATACCGTTGCTTGGAGCGATCGATGGCGTCGACCAGATCGTCGATGTCGTTCTTCTTTCGCGGGTGGTACTTTGGCATGGCGGAACGACGTACGAGAGGCGGTGTGTCTACACCGCGTGGAGTAGATTCGACGGTCCAGGACAAAGATCCAATCTGGAGCACGGTGCCGGTCGCCGGGAGGACCATCGAATCCGGGAAAGTAACTGCTTGATGAGCCATGAAATCGATGCACACACCCCCTACTTGGCGCGCCAACTGTCGACGAAATATGCATCGCAGTGTACCTAGGGGGTACCCTACGGTAGTAGATTGTAGGCGGAGGTGTGGCTACGGCGATCAAGCGTAACACAGAGAGCGTAGACACGGCGATTTAGACAGGTTCAAGCCGGCAAATCACCGTAATACCGTACGTCCTGTGTTTTGGTGGCTGGGATTGATCTGAGTATTAGGTTACAAGATCCGTAAATGATCTGAGAGATAGGTTTTGGAGGGGGTCTCTGCTCTCTTTTATAGCCGGGGAACAGAGTTACAATTTCCATATCCTAACAGATTATGATCGGTCCCTTAAGGCAAGGGTCTGAGTCTTCTACTAGGATCTTCCTTGGAGAGCAAGACTTCTTCGGAGTCCTTGGCGAGCATGATGGGCTAGTCGCGTGCCGCAAGGCCTCCCGGGCTAGGCCGTCTTCTGGTCGGTAGGCCCATAAGGTCCCTAGGGATATGCCGAGGTAATATCCCCAACAGCTGCCCTTACCGGTCTCTCCCCCTAGTTGGAATGATGCTTTATCTCCTTCTGAGTCCTTAGCTATTAAGCCTCTGTTGACTTGGATAAGTTTCTTGAAACAATTCGGGTTGACTAGGAACATCTTGGCTTGAGTACATTGGTTCTTCTGACCCCTCTCGGATTATCCCTGATTCCGAGTTGTCTGATGAAGATATATTTGACTATTTGGGGAGGGTTTTGAGTGGTGTATCTGGTATTCCTCCCCAGATTTCATAATACAATGCTGAAAATCCTCCTCCTCAGGTTAGTGAACTTTGTAGTTCATTCCGACTTCTTTTTTCTGAGTTTTTTGTTTATTGATAGCTTGCTTTGTGTTTCAGGATTATGGTCACTCTTTTAGGCTTGACTTGCCTTTTGGGCCAAATGCCTTTGTTTTCTGCTGAGACTGCTGCTGAAGTCACCGTTGCTTCGAGTTCTGCTTCCAGGTTGATCCCCGCATTCTGTATTACTAATGGGTATGTGCCATATACTCCTGATCGCCGGATTACTCAGCTTCTGTTATTTTCTAGGAAGAGGAAGCTTGAGCCTTCTTCTCAACCTCCTCCACTTTCCCCTATTACTCGTCGTCGCACTTCTCCGCCGCGTACCCCCACAGGTAACATTATTGTAGGTGAGCATTTTTGCTTTTAGCCAGTAGTTTTGTTTACTATTTTTCTTTACTTTTGTACTTGCTTTTCATCAGGTGGTCAATCTATCCCTCTTTACGAAGAGTACTCCGACGATGATCCTCCTCTTATTTGGCCTCCGTGAGTTTATTTCTTTGCTACCTTTTTTTGTTTTTCTTTGTTTTAACTTTTCTTTTACTGTAAGTTTGTTTTAGTCATAGGTTGTCTGGTGGACAATCTTCTAGTGAAGCTGCCCCAATCCCTCGGCTGTTCCGATCTCTTCCTCTTCATTGCTTGATGATGATTTTTCTTTTGATATTTCCAAACTTTCATTTGCTCAAGTTGTTGCTTCCTTCAGCAAATCTGTCAAGTAAGTTAGATTTGCTGCATAATGTTTGTATCTTTAATTGTCTTTTGCCTAATATTCTTGCTTTTGCCTTCTTTAGGCCTTCTTCTGATGTTCCTGCTTCATCCCAGAGCGGTAGGGTTCTTTTTGTCTTGCTGATGGAGATTTTTTGCCTTTTGTTTTTCTCTTAATTTTTCTTGTTTTGTCTCTTGTAGGACTTTGCGCTCCTGATATTGCAAATGCTGCTATTGCTTTTGAGTTGGTTGGTGCCTCTCCTCCTGCTGGCGTGCCTCTCCTTGAAGTACCTGAGTTGAGTATCTCGGGTAAAGCTCCAATGGATCCTTTGCTCCTTCAAGGGCCAGAAGTTCATCTTAGCTGGGTTAATCGAGTCCAGAAGCTTGTTTCTTCTTGGAATGACTTGTCAATGTCTTTTGGTGCTGAGCTAAAGGTATTTGCTCCTATTTTCCTTCTTTTGTTTATTTGTATGTACTTTTGTTTCAATCTTTATCTCTTGTAGGAAGCTTGTCAGGAATTGGTTGCTTCTACTTCAGAAGTTCAATCAACTGCCATTCTTCAAGCTGATCTTGATAG